>CANTUR010000882.1:0-461697 GCA_947683625.1 Mallotus nudiflorus | reverse complement strand
GGTTGGGGAAGACGGTGGCACACCGGACGGCACACCCATGGTGAAGAAACAGCGTGACAGACGCCCGGACGGTGAAGAGAAGAATCGGGAGGAAGAAGGAGACTCGGGGGGCAAAATGGTAATTTTCCAATTCTTTTGATTTTTGACAAATATTAATGTATATATGTATATATATATACTTTACACTATATAATAAAATAATATTAAATTACACACCATCAAATATACACCACACACATAAAATTTAATATTTTAATAATTTATACTAAATAAAATTAATTAAATAACAATAAAACAAATAAATACTTAATAAAATATTAGGGTAATAATAAACCCTAATTAAATAAATATACACACACAGGCTTTATTTAATAATTTAAAAATACGCATGAGTTCATGCAAGTCCGTAAATACATTTAAAATAATTAATAATACATTGTTTACGTGAAAATTTCCCCGGAAATGCAAGTCTCCGGGAAAATTTTACGTAAAACACTGAAAATAATACACCGTAATTAAAAATAGATTTTAAATACATATTAACTCGTAAAAATATCATATAATGTATAGAAATTATTAACACTCGCATATCCCGGTACAGTGTAAAAATATTTTAAAAATACGGGATATTACAGTCTTCCCCCCTTATAAGAATTCGTCCCCGAATTCCAGAAAACAAGATCAAGAAGGAAAGAGATACGGGTAAGAAGCTCGCATCTCAGCTTCAGTCTCCCACGTATGCTCTTCAACTTTGTCGCTACGCCACAGAACCTTGACCATCGGAATCTGCTTCGATCTCAAACTGTCGAACTTGAAAAATCAACGATCGCCACAGGTTCTTCCACAACGTCAAATCTTCACTCACTTTCCACACTGTCAGGTTGCAACACGTGTTGAAGGGTCTGAGATATACTTCCTCAACATCGAGATATGAAATACTGGATGCACCGTGTGACATACTCGGAGGCAAATCCAACCGATATGCAACAGTGCCAACTCTCTCCAGAATCTCAAACGGTCCAATGTATCTCGGTGCTAACTTACCCTTTCTGCCAAATCTCATCACACCCTTCATCGGAGATACTTTCAGAAAAATGAAATCTCCGACCTGAAACTCCACATCTCTGCGCCTAGGATCCGCATAACTCTTCTGTCTGCTAACTGCGGTCTCTAATCTGCGCTTGATCACGGCGACTTTCTCTGCAGCATCCTGAACCATCTCTGATCCAGTCAAAGCTCTCTCACCAATCTCATCCAACTCAACAGGGGATCTACACTTCCTTCCATACAACGCCTCGTATGGCGCCATGCCAATACTGCTATGGTAGCTGTTATTTATATACAAACTCAACAAGTGGAAAATGATCATCCCAGCTACCTCCCAAATCCAAGGACACACATCCTCAATATATCTTCCAGTGTCTGGATCGTCCTCTCAGACTGACCATCTGTCTGAGGATGAAAAGCAGTACTGAAATCCAACCTAGTGCCCATCGCTTCTTGCAAACTTCTGCCAAAAACAAGAAGTAAACACCGAACCTCTATCTGACACAATGGACACAGGTACTCTATGAAGGCACACAATAGGCTTCACATACAACTTCGCCAAACTAGCGACTGAATATGTGGCTTTCACAGGCAAGAAATGTGCAGACTTTGTCAATCTGTCTACAATCACCCAGATGGAATCGTATCCATCCTTCGAACGAGGTAAACCGACCACAAAATCCATAGCTATCCTTTCCCACTTCCACTCGGGAATAGGAAGAGGTTGAAGCTTCCCAGAAGGCTTCTGATGTTCGGCTTTCACTTGCTGACACGTCAAGCACTTAGCAACATAATCAGCAACATCCTTCTTCAATCCATCCCACCAGTATAGATCTCTGATACTGTGGTACATCTTAGTAACACCGGATGAACGCTGTAGGCTGTAGAATGTGCTTCCTCTAAAATCTCCTCTCTCAAGTCATCCACATCAGGAACACACAATCTACCACTGATCCACAACACACATCATCATCGAGTGTGAAATCAGTGAACTTCCCTGCTCTGACATTCTCTGCAAGCTCTTCTAGAATAGGATCTCGGCTCTGAGCTGCTTTAATCCTATCCCTCAGTACAGATCGTACTTTAAATTGAGCTAACAGTCCACCTGATCTACTGATCTTCATCATCAGACCTTGATCCACCAATAAATGCAATTCCTGGATCAATGGTCTCCTATCAATACCGATGTGAGCAAGACTACCTGAGGACTTCCTACTCAAGGCATCTGCTACCACATTAGCTTTACCCCGGATGGTAAAGAATCTCGCAATCATAATCCTTCAACAGTTCCAACCATCTTCTCTGCCTCAAATTCAGATCTCGTTGCTGAAAAATGTACTTAAGGCTCTTGTGATCAGTAAATATCTCATAAGTCACCCCGTACAAATAATGTCTCCAAATCTTCAAAGCAAAGATCACTGCAGCCATCTCAAGATCATGTGTAGGATAGTTCTGCTCATGCTTCTTCAACTGCCTCGAAGCATAGGCTATCACCCTTCCATTCTGCATCAACACACAACCAAGACCAAATCTAGAAGCATCACAGTAAACTGTGAACTTATCCTTACTATTAGGCAAAGCTAATACTGGAGCTGTGGTCAACTTCTCCTTCAATAACTGAAAACTATTCTCACAAGCTTCTGACCATCTCGAATCTAACGTTCTTCTGAGTCAAGCGAGTCATAAGGGGCTGCAATCCTGGAAAAATCCTGCACAAACCGCCTATAATACCCGGCTAAACCCAGAAAAACTCCAAATCTCCATAACAGAAGAAGGTCTACGGCCATTCAGATACTGCTCAACCTTCTGTGGATCAACCTGAATACCTTCTTTAGACACTACGTGTCCAAGAAAAGAAACACTCTCCATCCAGAAATCACACTTCGAGAATTTAGCATAAAGCTGATGAATCTCTCTGTGTTCTGTAGTACAATCCTCAAGTGATATACGTGCTCTTCCATACTCCTCGAATATACCAGTATATCATCAATGAAGACTACCACAAACTGATCCACATACGGTCTGAATACTCTGTTCATCAGGTCCATAAAAGCTGCTGGTGCATTAGTCAAACCAAAAGACATCACCAGAAACTCATAATGGCCATATCGAGTGCAGACGCTGTCTTAGGAATATCGGCTTCACTGATACGTAACTGATGATAACCCGACCTCAAGTCAACCTTAGAAAAGAACTGTGCACCCTGTAGCTGATCAAACAAATCATCTATCCTCGGGAGAGGATACTTGTTCTTCATTGTCACCTTATTCAACTCTCTGTAGTCAATGCACAGTCTCAGGGTACCATCCTTCTTCTTCACAAATAGGACTGGTGCACCCCAAGGAGAAACACTAGGTCTGATTAAAACCCTTATCCAACAACTCTTGCAACTCTGCTCCTTCAACTCTCTCAACTCTGCAGGAGCCATACGATAAGGTGGCATAGATATAGGAGTAGTACCTGGTACCAACATCTATACAGAACTCAATCTCTCTATGAGGTGGTAAAACCTGGCAACTCCTCGGGGAAAAACATCAGGAAACTCACAAGCACAGGAACATCTGTGAGTGACAACTTCTCCACTGACGTATCCCTGACCAATGCCAAATATCCCTGGCAACCTTTCCTCAACAACTTCCTAGCTGTAATAGCCGAAATAAGATTCTGAGGTGCTAAACTCCTATCACCACAAACTTAAACTCTACTTCATCAGGAATTCTAAAAGTCACCTCCTTATTCCTGCAATCTACCACGGCATAGTGCTGAGATAACCAATCCATTCCACCAGAATAACATCAAACTCCATCACATCCAATAAATCAAATCAGCGGGTAATTCTCTATCTCCCACGAGAACTGGACAACCAGAAAGAACAATATCGGCGTCCAAAGAATCGCTCAGAGGAGTGACAACAGACAAAGGAAAAGCCATCCTCGAAGCTTGCCAACAAGATTTAGAAGCAAAAACAGGAGAAACAAATGAATGCGTGGCACCCGGATCAAACAAAACCCAAACAATCCAGGTAACAAACAGAAACAATACCTGCCACGACTGCATTAGATGCCTGAGCATCCTGCTGAGTCAGATGGAAGACTCTGGCCTGACCTCGACCTCCCTGCTGACTGGTAGAAGCCCTGGCCAACACCTCTAGCACCCTCCTCTAGTACCTCTACCCACGACTCTGTTGTGGAACAAACTGAGTGGAACTCTGATGCTGGGCTGGTGGTAACTGAAATGGCACGGGTGCTACACTAGCAATCGACTGCTGTGGGAATCGCGGAATCTGCTGATGCTAATACCCGGAATAAGGACACGATCTGACAAAATGTCATGTCTGCCCGCATCTGAAGCTTGTCAGCAGTGTCAGATAACACGGTCCCTGATGGACTCTACCACAAGTCTGACAAACACTAGCCGCTGATCCAGAACTACGACCACTGCTGCTGCTCGAAGCACCTGACCCAAACCTGAATGATCTACGCTGACCTCCACGGCCATGTCTACTGCTCCGATGCACTCACTGCTGCTGTCTCTGACTCTGCTGAGTCGAACCTCGCTACTGACTACTCGAACCAACATGAAAACTCAAATATGGAGTAGCCTGCGATCCACTCAACTGAACTCCAAACTGGTAATAATCAGGCATCGCTCCCTGCCTAACTAATCTCAGCTCAATCTCCTTAGCCAACTCAATCACAGACTCCAGAGTAAGACCTGCTATAGGCATACCAGCAAAAGCTGAACCCAAACCAGTAACATACGTAGTAACAGCGAAATACTGATCTCGCATCAGATCCTCAGCATACTTACCCCAGACGAAGAAACTCTCGGGTATACTCCTCTACAGATTGATCTCCACGAGAAATACTAGTCAAACGGAGACGATAGCTCAAACGAAGAGGCTCTGGACAAAATCTCCTCATAAATCGCTCTCGAAACTGAGCCCATGTTATCGTCATCATATATGGTTGGATCATCTGAATGAACCAATCTAAGGCTGGTCCCTCAATAGACAACTCGATGATCATGATCCGTTGGTACTCGGTATGAGCAGTCCGAGTCCTAGTCTCAATCGCATACAGAAAATCTAATGGATCAGAAGTACCATCAAAAGCAATCCTGCCAACTCGGGCATAGAACAAAGCTGCCTCAGGGTCAAACATACCCTGCTGATAGGCAGGCTGAACAGGCTGAACAACTGGAGGAACAGGAACATCAAACTCAGGCTCAACAGGCTCCTCGTCCTATAACTCTCTCTGCCTACGGTGACCTGCCGCTCCTCGAGGTCTACCTCTGCCACGACCTCTACGTCTAACTGGCTGCTCAGGAGGTAAAACATCATCCTGAAAAGACTCATCATCCTCGGTCTCAACGACCGGTGGAGCGACACGCGCTCGCCTCCTCATTCTGAAAAGACAAATGGAAAGATTCAGACAAAACAGACAACGGAAGAATAACGCTGAAAACTACAGCAAGGAATACTTATCAAGACATACTCGAACCTAATACACTGCAGTAGTTCAACAGAAAACACAACTTTAAAACTAGGGCCACAACTCACATAACTAAGCCTTGACATAGAACTCCGCTCTGATACCAACTTTGTCACGACCCAAAACAGGGGCCATGACCGGCGCTAGGGAACGGGAATTCTTTCGAATCCGGAACCCGTAGCAAGCCTAAAAATAAAATAAATCATGCCATAATAATAGTAACAGTATAATATGCAGCGGAAATAAAAATCATAATATCATAATATTATCCACATCAACTGGATTTAAATCAAAATCTCATCACATATATAATAATTCTTTTAATACAAATCCAGTTTCAATATAATACATTTCTTTAAAATAAAATACATGAAATCCAACACTTTAATTCACAACTACTGCAGTGTCTAGATAAAATAAATAAGACTCAAGTAGATAATTTACAAAAAGAAGCCGGGGCAGAAGAAATCCGGCGTATCGACCTGCTACTGAGGTCTGAGGAAGTTGACTCTCCTGAAAAATAGTCAACGGAGGGGAGTCAGACCTCACTGAGTGAATTACTATAATATATATACATACACACTAAGTGATAGTGCATACAGTCAACAATATACATATAATATGTATATATACAGGCAATTACACACAGATGCAATAAAATCATTTTTATATATTTTATCTGAAAATCATCTTTTATGAAGGATCACATAGAACCCTAGAATATCGCAACCTCAGAAAACAGTGTTAAACAACACTCTAGCCACATAGGCTCACTTATTCCAAGTATATCCACTTAATCCATATGGACAGTAGACTGGCCTCGAGACACTAAGTCAACCGAGCTCCAGCAGTCTGACTGCCAGTGTGATTGGCCCCGAGACACTTGGTCAACCGAGCTCCAGCAATCACACCTCCAAACCATATCTCACACATATCAATAATCATAATCAATCAATATCCACAAATAAGTTAGTAATATAGCCTAAATACTATAGGCGTACCGGTACGTACTCGGTCATAGTGCTGCCCACTAGGTAGCACGTTCTATTGATATCCTTCATCTTTAAATATATAATATTCATTCACAAAAATAAACGATGCATGAATGTAAATGAAATAACAATATAATCCATATATATACCGAAAATATACCAAAAGTAAACCAGGTATATTTCGAGTATATATACGTCAAATGAATCCCATCAAATTATAACTTAAGCTGGAAATATATTTAAAAACATTTTAAATATATTTTATTCACAAAATATGCATATAATTTAGTATATACCAAAAATAAACCAAAAATATACTTAATGTAAACTTAAGAAATAATCAAATTATTTATGCATATTTAATCAACATAAAACATGCATTTCTAAATCATGCATCCTAAGCATATATATATAGTATAGTAACTCACCTAATGCGCTCCACGAGACGGGTCCGACGGGCCTGGTCCACTAGCCCTCGGTCTCGGCTCAACTAAACAAGCAATAAATAATCGACATCAGAATAAACCCTAACAGAAATCCTAGAATTCAATCTAGAGTATTTAACACAGAATCAGAAATTAGGGTTCGACTGGATATCACATTTTACGAGAATTCTATCGAAAATCCGACAGAACCTCCCCTGTAAAACGGACATCTCTCTACTCAAAAGAGTAGAGCCGACCCTGCAAGGAAATACACTTCGAAAAATAGGCTCAACACAATCAAAATCCCACGGTCGGACTCCAAACTACAGTCCACCGACCGGGGTCCACAAACACAGAACATATTCCAGATATACCAAAAATATCCTCACAACATAGTAATACATCTCATAGGTAAAAATTACATAATTAACCTTGAAACACTGTAAAAACCGATTAAAACTCATTTTATTAGAAAAACCGTATATTATATATATAATTGAAAATAATTCATGAAAAATAGTTTTAATTAGTTAAAAATACTAAATAATTTATAGAAATCATTTTTATACCTTAAATAATTATTAAAACCAATTAAATTACATTTTTAGACAATTTAGGGTAAAATTACCAAAATACCCCTATATATATAAATATACTTAAATTACTTCAAAAATTCACCAAAAATCATACAATTATCCAAAATTAATTTTCTCAACATATTTATCAATAATAACAATAATTAAACTCAATTAACCAATTAAATTCAAATAAAAACACAATTAACCTAATTTCTCAAAATCACATAAACTTCAATAATTCAAAATAAATACTTAGAAATTCATAAAAATTCCAAATAAATTCCTATAATTCATTTCAACACCTAATTCAACCATAAACTCCAATTTCATAATTTAAATAATTAATTTCCGAAAATTAGAAAATAATATTAAAATATTCAAAAATACCCAAAAATCCAAAAAATCTCCAAAAATTCTACAAAAATTCGTAAATGTAGATTGAGATACTAGGAACAACATTTGTGAAGGGAGTTTTCATGAATCAATCAATTCGAAGCTCAAAAAAATTAAAAACCCTAATAGGCCGAAATTGACAAAATCGAAACCTAAGCAATTCTAGACCATTTTAGCTCAAACCAAAGCTATAATCACACTCACCGGAGCTCGAGGAGAAGAAAGAGACCGGCGGTGTCGAAAACGGTGGCCAGAATCGACGTGATCGACGGTGGATCGATTTTCGGCTTCTCCGGCCAAAATCGACTTCCAGGCACCGGAAACGGCTTCCTCAGGCAGCGGAAATGGTTGGGGAAGACGGTGGCACACCGGACGGCACACCCACGATGAAGAAACGGCGTGACAGACGCCCGGACGGCGAAGAGAAGAATCGGGAGGAAGAAGGAAACTCGGGGGTAAAATGGTAATTTTTCAATTCTTTTGATTTTTGACAAATATTAATGTATATATGTATATATATATACTTTACACTATATAATAAAATAATATTAAATTACACACATCAAATATACACCACACACATAAAATTTAATATTTTAATAATTTATACTAAATAAAATTAATTAAATAACAATAAAACAAATAAATACTTAATAAAATATTAGGGTAATAATAAACCCTAATTAAATAAATGTACACACACAGGCTTTATTTAATAATTTAAAAATACGCATGAGTTCATGCAAGTCCGTAAATACATTTAAAATAATTAATAATACATTGTTTACGTGAAAATTTCCCCGGAAATGCAAGTCTCGGGAAAATTTTACGTAAAACACTGAAAATAATACACCGTAATTAAAAAAAGATTTTAAATACGTATTAACTCGTAAAAATATCATATAATGTACAGAAATTATTAACACTGCATATCCCGGTACAGTGTAAAAATATTTTAAAAATACGGGATATTACAATTAGATGTTAAAATATATTTGAAGTTTTTATTTAAATAAAAAATTATTCACATTAAATTAAAATTCTAATAAATTTAATATTTAACTCAATTTATTTTCTTTTTTTGTTCATATATACTTATATATATAATAAAATAATGAATTCATTACTATAATATCTTTGAAATTTGAGCTATTATACTACTAAATTTCTATATTTTCAATAATTATTATAATATTTTTAAAATTTTAACTATGATAATTCTGCTACTTAATTTACTATTTTATTTAATGTCTGAACTTATAATATAGTTTTAATTTACTCTAGTTTTTATTAAATTAATATAAATTTTAACTTATTTTTTTTATCACAATAATAAGTATAATAACCAATTAATTTTTATTTTAACCTCAAAATAAATTTAAAACATATTAATTTCATATTAACACTATTCCAATAGAAACATGTAATCAATACTACAAAAAAATTAATATAGACTCAATTTTACAAATTGTTAGCATATTAATGCAAATTATATAACTGGTAATACACTAATTATGATTTATCATATTAACATATACTTAATTTTACCGATATTGTCATATTAAGGTACTAATTAATTGTAATAGTTAAGCTTGTAATTGGTAAAAATTAATAAAGTATTCTTTTTTTTTATCTCAAATTTAATTACGAACAAAAGTCAAATCTGATTATTTACACTTTACTATAAAAAAAAATTATTTAATTAAATTTAATTTTTACAACAAATGCAGGAGAAAAGAAAGAGGAAAAGAAAATCTTTAAAAGCAAAAGTAAAAAAAAAAATTTCAGAGGGTACAATTGTACGAATGTATGAAAAAACCTGCGACATGTCTGAGCTGACTTCTAATCATTGTATTTATATATCTAATTTTTTCCCCTCACCTAAAAAATAATCCTTCGCAATACCAAATGAACACAACTCCCATGCTTCCTGTATTGTTTGTTGAAGTTGCAATTTAAAAGTCGCTTTCTTTTAAATTTCTTTTTTATTTGTTTCTAATTTTTTCAATTTTGGCAAATTTTAACTGCAGCACCAATATAGCCAGATTGTTTTTCCTCTCAAGGCATTCTTCTGTTGTTTGTTACATTTTTTTTTTCTTCGTCAGGTGCCTTCTTTTTTTTTTAACAAAAAAAAAAATTGATCTGGGTTTTAATTGGTTTTGATTCTTTTTGACTAATTTTTGTTAAATTTTGATTCTTTATTCTAAATTTGTAACCGGGTACTTGAGATTTTCTTGTGGGGTTGGACAAATGTATTGGTAAATTTTGGTTCTTTGAAGCTAATAGGAAACGGGTATTTGGAGGATTCTGATTCTTTAAAGAAATGTGTATTTGAAAAGAGTGGTTGTTGGTGATTAGTGTTTGGGAAGTCCGGAGATCATAATTTTTTCTTGCAAAAGGGAATTGCTTTTTTGTATTGTATTGTATTGATTTTGGTTGGGAAAGAACAAAAAAGGAATGGTGTTTGTTGAAAATTGATTTGGATTTCATTGTTGTAAGGTAATGTTTGTTTGGTTTCTCGATATTCACGAGATTCATTAACCAACTTTGTAATAAAGGGTCATATTCAAGATAGCAATTTTTTTAAAAAATTAATAAGCTGCTGGAGAAGAAACAAACCCATCTTGTTCTTTCATTTGGATGACAACAGGAGTGTCTTTCTTTTTATCTCTCTTTTGTTTTAGGAATCATTAAACGTCAGTAAGATTCTGACAGTTGCAACCAATATTTTTTCATTGGCAAGTGAGGTTTTGGGTAGTTGTTTGTTTGGTAGATATATAGCAGGGAATTTTTATGTGACATGTTAGTGTTTCCCTTTTTTATTTTCTTGACATGATCTTTTGGAGAGGGGCCAAAGACAGTCTCTTCGAGTTTTACAGTACCAAGAATTCAGTGGAGCTAGAACAGCAATCTTGGTTCCTTGAAAAAATCATGAAATTTCTAAGCATCATGGGGAATTCTTTTGGTTGTTCTGCATCCGGGGAGCGTTTAGTTTCTGCAGCAAGAGATGGAGATCTTCAAGAGGCCAAGGCCTTATTGGAATGTAATCCAAGACTTGCTAGATACTCAACATTTGGAGTTCGAAATTCGCCACTTCATTACTCTGCAGCTCAAGGTCACCATGAGGTAGGCAATTCCTAGTTTCGTTTGACTTAGCAAATCAAAGTTGACAGCATTCCAAGTTACATGTTATATTAAGTCTTTTTAACTGTGTTTTCTTACATGTTGGTAGATAGTTTCTCTCCTGATTGAGTCTGGAGTTGATATTAATCTGAGGAATTATCGTGGTCAGGTAATCCTAAAAACTGTTGTCTTCACTGGCTTCTCTTGAAAACGATTATTGACCATTGTTTGTCTTCTGTTTTAGTTGCTTTGAGGATATCCAAAACTAGTTCAGTTATCCTGTCATATAATAGACATTTTAATTAATTTGTTTGGGAACCAGACTGCTTTGATGCAAGCTTGTCAACATGGTCACTGGGAGGTTGTTCTGATTCTGTTACTTTATAAAGCCATTGTAAGTGTCTTACTTTCATTTTTTTTAATCATCCTTATCCTATTGCCCTTGAATACTTAAGCTGACAATTTTGTGGAATTATGTTCTTTAGATTCACAGATCAGATTATCTTAATGGGGGTACTGCGCTCCACTTGGCTGCTCTTAATGGTCATACTAGATGTGTACGCCTTCTTGTTGCAGATTATATACCTAGTGTCCCAGATTGTTGGAATATATTGATGAAGAGATCAAACGACAATGAATCGATCTCAGAGTTTGACGAAAGGTACTTTCATCTCTAAGTGCTCCTCTATTCTGTGATCTTCTTATTTGGTGTCTTTGCCATTACACTGTCTTAATTTGCCTGTTGTACTATTTTGCTTTCATTAGTGCTCTGCATGAGGTAATTAACAGACCTGCTGATGGAGGTATCACTGCTCTGCATATGGCAGCACTGAATGGGCATCTTGAAACTCTGCAATTACTATTGGACCTAGGAGCCTCTGTTTCTGAGGTCACTGCGGAAGATGGAACTACAATTGATCTGATAGGTAGCAGCCTTATTTTTTTGCATTTTCAATTAACAATACTTAGTAAAACAGGAATGGGGGTGATCCTGTTGTTCTTTCAATTAGCACTATTTATATATATATATTGGTACGGTGTTACTTGAAAATTGGCACCCATCTGTTACTTAAATGCAATATGTTCGTGGATTTCTTGTCCTGTTCCCTCAGTAGCTAGAGGCTTTTAAAGTTGATGTGATTTGGCAACTTTATTTCAAATTATATCATCATGTGCTCATTGCAACCAATTATGCAATGACTTGACTTCAGAGTTATGTTGCTTGAAATATAGCAAATGGTATTAGTACAGAATTATGCAGTGGGTTTATTGGACCTGTTCTCTTTGCCATCTGTACAAAACAGTTGAAAATGTGGTTGCATTGTTTTTCTATGTACATACTGAACTATTAACCCCTGATTTACACTAGAAAGGGCTACCTGACAATAGAATATCTGCGTCCCTGATGCTGTTAAAAGTGAAGTTTACACCTAAAGCCTACCCCAGCATACTATCATTCTTGATTAATGCAGCACACTGTTATTTTTTCAGGTGCTGGAAGCACAGCTCTTCATTATGCTGCTTGCGGTGGAAATCCACAATGCTGTCAAGTATGTTTACGATTAAAGAAGAAATAAAAAAAATCTGAATATAATCATGATGTCGCAATAATGATGAAGCTTTACTATCTTAATATCTATCATGGTTCAGATGTTGATTGCCAGGGGTGCCAGTCTGACAGCTGAAAACGCAAATGGGTATGCATGTCAAATGGCTACTCATATCTTTGGATTCTCAATTTTCATGATTTCACATTGTAACTTGTCTCTGGCATCCTTTTGCTTCCTTTATCAACAATTTTTCTGTTATGCAATTATGCCATAGAAAAACACCTAATAATAGAAATTGTTTCATTATTGTAATAGTTTTGGTTTGGTTAACCTGCATATGTATCTGTGCTGAGAGAGGAGAGAATCAAGCTGAGGCGTCTGGAATTTTTAGGATCAAATAAAGACTTGGGTGAAAAAGAAAACATGAATCTCCTGCAAATGAATCCAACAGGTTGAGCATCTAGATGTGCTGGAAATTTGCAGGGCAAGCTAATGTGACAGTGGAAGAGTGGCATTAATGTCAATGTGATGCTGCAAATTGTTGAGTGAGTATCAAAGATAGTTATCTAGGATAGTTACATTCTAAAATGTGATCATTTTTAGGAAGTAGAAGTTTGCTCATACCTATAAAGATTCACTGAAGTAGAATTTAATGTTCATACTTATGATAGCTTGAGTTTTGGAAGTCGGCTGTTAGGATAGATTATCTTTGAATTATTTACAGCTATAACTTGTGAGATACTGAAATGCAATATTCTGGATAGTTTCATAAGTTTGTCATTTATTTCTGAGTGGGAATAGATGGTTATATTCAATCACTTGCCACTCGTCTATTTGAACTTGAGATGTTTATCACTAAAGCTTACTTTCCTAACTAATCTTCCCTCTCATGTTTGCCTTTCCAGCCACCAGTAAAACAGTGAATTGTTAGTAAGTTTTTCTCATAATCATTAAAGGGTGGGAACTATAGCAAGTAGTTTTTCCAAACAAATTAGTTAGATTGTTTTCTATAGCAGTTCCCAACTTTTTCCTTTGATGGAAGATCACTTGTTCTAGAGAAATGTTCAATTTTAGCAAACTTAAGGTCTTGATAAGAGCCGTCAAAAGATAGTGTTGCTTTGGTGAGATTACTGAGTCCGATCCAGTTTTGTAGGAAAAACTTTTTAGTTTGACATTTTGATGTGGAATGATGGTGAATGGCATACATATTTCATTGAGAAAAGCATGGTTAATGGCATAGTTTAATCACTGTGTTGAGTAAAATGGTGACTGAGGAAAACCAGGAATGAGGCATATGGATTTTTCTCCTCATGGTTCCCATTTGATATTGGTCTTTTAATAGAGGTATCTTGAATGGGTACATATCCTTCATCCATCATTTGGAGTCATGCACATTTAGAATTTGATTGCTTAAGAATAGTGTTTGCACATATCACTTCATAGATTATTCTGTCCATTGGATTGGCACTGCTTCAAGTTGGAATTTATCATGGCTCTGCTTCAAGTTTGAATTTATCAGTTATTTACTATTACATTAGGCCGTTGGCTTAAGTAGGAAGTGTGTCAGGTGGTGGGTTCTGATTGCCTTTATTGAGATCTTTGGCATTACTTTGCAAAAGAAATGGCCCAAAAAGGTCAATAGAAGTAGAAGAAAGTTGACCATTACAATTCCTTAAAGAGCAGCTCAATTTTGTTTTATATAATCCCTGCATAAAATTTATACGCAAGTAAAAATCAACTCTTTTCAGCCAAGTATTGTAAGGATATGAATACTACTTGCTGCAGTTGGACTTTATTGCATTCAAATCTAGTAATGGCCACCAATTATATCAAGTGATTTTTACAGATAGAATAATTTAGGGAGGTAGATTGTGCTATTCATTGATGTAGGGAGGCCGTTTGCTGACAGGCAGTTGCTTGGTGGAAGAAATAAGAACTCGAACTTGTCATCTATATTTGATTTAGATTGGTCAAGTTCTCCATATCCCATTCCAAAGCAAAAAATTTATACTTTTGAACTCTTAAAGGCAGCGAAGATGTATCTCAATATGAAGAACAAAATACCTCTCAATGAACATCATTAGCAACACAATTTGTTCCTAGTCGAATGTATCTTTTAATTTAATTTGCAACAGTTGCTGATTCTTTTGTGTTGATTGTTTGTGCACAAGTGACGGTAGTTATTTATATTTAGTTATCTATGTAAATGGGCTGATTCCAGGGGGAGCAAAGGCAGATTGTTTCGCTTTCTTGTCCTCTTTTATTCATTTGTTTATTTTTTGATGGTGTATGGTGTTGAGAGGTGTGGTAGAAAAGGATCGACATTGACTATTGAACAATTTTTTTAATAACAGATCATCAAAGGTGGTGAAAGATGTTCAAATTTGTAACAAGTCATGTTTTAATTTTCCTTTTCTTTTAGTTTTATTGATGTTCGTTGTGCTTATTGATGTTACAGTTTTTTTTTAATGGATTTGACATTTATTGCAATTAATTGTTTTTCCATTTCATTTTTTAGTCTAATTTCGTAATTGAATAAGATGTACTTGCTCCTCCAACAAGAGGTAGCCTGCAGCCCTGCACTGCATATTGCAGATCCTAGCTTCGCTGATGTTTGCCTTACATGATGGCTACACTAGAATGGATTTCTGTACTTATTACTTGGCCACATGATTTGCAATATCTCTGTGGTTGAATGATATGGGCTTGATTGTATCGTGATAATGATGATAGACTACCGACAGTGGACTGGTTGGCTCATTTCTACTGAACAGTGGCATGTTCACATGGTGAAGACAAATTGACGTGACTTTGCATCTGCAATATAATTGGCATTTAGAAGCTAAGTTTGGCATTTTTAGAAGCTCAGTTCAGGCTTTCAAAGAATTATTTCAGTTAGGCTTCATATAATCTTGGAGCGGAATTGTAACCAAGAAGTTGGAAACAAAAGCCAATTAGGAATGAACATCTATGCCTATTACTACATTTTGCATCATGACTGTTAGCTGTATCATTTGAGATTAAGCATGTTGCCTTCATCCTGGTTATCTTTATTAATTGAGGGTTATTTACTCATTTATTCTTGGGTTACAGATGGACTCCTTTGATGGTTGCTCGTTCATGGCATAGAAATCAACTTGAGGAAATACTGAGTATACAGCCAGAACACCAGCCACAAATATGTCCTTCACCATATTTATCACTTCCGCTTATGAGCATTGTCAAAATTGCCAGGTGAGTGGTTTGTCATACTGGCTGCAAATAACTCTATAATTTAAACCTTCAATTTTCTAGCCTGACCTTACTTGAACTAGTGTGGATGCATTGTTTCATCTATAGTTTCTTCTTGGATGTCATGTCGTGTAACTCTAGTAAGTTTAGAGGCAATAGAGACTTTGCATATTAGCATTGTTTAATGAAGAGGCTAATGGGAAAGGGAATGTGTCCTTTAACTTGTATCGTCTAGGTGGAAATCAGCATAAGAGAAATCACTAGCACCATATGGTGTTTTATTCATGGTCTTTTTAAGGCTTACATTTTATATGAGTGTAACTTACAGTGCCGAATACAGGTGTAAGCATAAGCTTGTATCATACAATCCTTAATGGCAAATTTTAAAAAGTTACTACTATATCCACATGATTTTAGTTCTCCTTTTGCCATATGCTTTAAGTGCCTCCCAGTTGAAACTGATAACATGTAGAGAAATATGTACTGCAGATCCATGGCCTTTGCAAAAGAAAAATGTTTTGTTGAAACAAAGAAATTTGGGAATGTAGACCATTTGTTGATCTTGCAATGTAAAATTTTCTGTTTCAATGCTTTCTTCTTGGGCTCATTCCAGGGTATATGGATGGAGAAATGAGGATTTGCTACCCCCATGCCAGGATACATGTGTTGTTTGTTTGGAAAGGGCATGCACAGTTGCTGCGGAAGGTAAATTGCTTTCAATAGTTAAATGTCCAATGTTGCTTTATTTTTATTAGAAAGGGCATGCACATTTGCTGCACAAATGCACATATCTTACAAGAAAGTATGTGCTGGAGTTGATATTTTAGTATGCGCAGTGGCAAACATCTTGACCCGGGAATGAATAGGCTGTAGGTTTGGGTTTAAGTGAAGATACCGAGGGATAGGACTATCTGAAGAGTAATTTCTATTTCAGGGTCTTTTCACTGTTAAAAGATGAGAAAATAATGGGATCAGCCATGACCCAATATATATTCTTAATTTATTAACCAATTATAATTCATATAAATGCTTTGGGGGAGGGTGATGCATGCAAACTCTCCCAGGACTTGCTCTTATTTTCTTTTCTTTATATTGTCAATTGCAATGGGCTTTGGATACAAGAACAGCAAATCACAAAGAATATTTTTATTGGAAAAACATTAATAAAAGACATGCAACTTATATAATCAATCATAAGCTACCAAATATCCAAGATTTTTACTGTGTAGTTGTTATAAATCAAAGACAAAGTTCACCAGAATTTCTTGTATTTTCTAACTATCTCAGTGAGATTATCCACCCAAAAACTAAGAAATAAATAATAAAAACCCAACTCTAACAGAGAAAGAGTTTAAGCGAAAGCATTGCTCTGTTCTTTTGCTGTATATAATCCCTTTTTATGGATATAAATTTAATTTTTATCTTTTGCCATTTGGGATGATTAAGGACTCTGCTTTGATTGCCAAACTGGCATCAGGGTACAAGGTTAGAAGAGGGCAACTAAAAGAATGGAAATAAATGATATATTGGGTTTTCTAAATTCAACCGCATTAATGTATGAGGAAATGAAAAACTCTTGGGTTTCTGGCACTATAACTACACATTTAGCTGTTAAAAGAGCTGCAAATAATATGATTTCTTGATAATTGGAAGTCTAAGATTATGGAAGCCTTAGTGAATCAGGTGTCATTCTCGATTTATCTTAAAGGATCTCAAGTTAGAGAGAACATTTGGATGGTTTGTGCTTGGCATATTCGCTCATTACTAATTGCTAAAGCCTTTTAGGCTGCTATCTATTGTCTTAATGTTCTCTAAATTCTTCCATAATTTTTTTCTCATCACCTGGCAATGGTTTATTCAGTTGTTGAGTTCATGAAACTTACAATTTGGTTGAAACTTGAAGCTGCAACTGTTGACTACTTGTCTACTTGTCTCCTATTGTGGATAATTGTATGGACATCTAAGGGACAATAATGCAGGTTGTGGTCATGAATTCTGCACATGGTGTCCATTGTATCTCTGTTCTACATTTTGCACCCCAAATGCTGCTCAAGGTCCCCCAGGATCAGTTACCTGTCCTCTTTGCCGGCACGGCATAGTTTCTTTTGTGAAGCTTCCAGACACAAAGCCAATGGCAAAGGCAATTGGTAGAACAAGTTTGTCACTATCATTCTGCACATGCTCAGGTGAGGAGCCAGAACCCACTTCCATGATAACCCCACTTTGCAAGCCCGACTTTGGATGCACTAGAATATCCCCTCTTTCATCTTCTTTCCGCTCGTTAAGTTGCCAGAAGTTTCCATCAATGAAATTCAATGCTAGAGGTTGCATGGGAAATCCAGATACAAGTCCCTCCTTAGTTCCATGCACTATTGACCGGAACCTGCGTGAAAATTTGGTCAGATGTTCAAGGTCAAGACTTGGACGATCAGTGTCCAGCAATGACACAGAGCGCAGGAGGTCCTGGTTATCTGCAATCAATCAGTATACAACTATAGGAACTGGAAGCTGACATTTTTGGAATTCTTTTGTTTCTCTTCTTAGTGCTACTTTTATTACTCCCTCTTTTTACCATTGTTTTGTGTATAATTCAAGCTTGTAATCTTGTTTGTATATATGAAGAAAAGCATGTGCAACAATCTACAAGAATAAATCTTGGGGATTTACCTTTCCTTTTTTATGACAATAACAATTTGCTGTCAAGAACTGTTCTAAAAAATTTTAAATATATTTTATTTTGTATGGTGAAACTCTATTTTGATGAAATAAAAAAAATTATATTACGTGTGTTGCATGGTGGAGAATAGTTTTGTCAAAATTAAATCTTCCTAATTAAAATTTATTTGTTATATATTGTTATAAATTGTTATATATTGTTATAAATTGTTACAAATTGTTACAAATTCTTATAGTATAAATACGTGAACAAAAGAATGAAAATAATGCAGTGAGAGTTGTCTGAATTTTAATATCTCTTCTCTCAAATATTTTATTTTCTTCCTCTAATTTTACTAATAATTGGTATAAGAGCAAAGAAAGTTTTTTTTTTCTTTGATCCTTGAGAATTTGTGAGTAAAAAAATTAGGAAACTCTTCATTAAACCTTAAACATTCAAACAAACAAAAAAATACGTGAAATATGGCTACAAGTTATAGTAGCATTTCAAGTTTAGCTCCTATTTTTACATGAGAAAATTATAATGCTTGGTCTGTTAAAATGCAGGCTTACCTTGAGGGTTTCCTACTTTGGGAAGCAGTGGAAAAAGAAATGGAGACTGATATGCCAGTAAATCCAACTTTGAATCAGATAAAGACTTATGAAGAAAGGGTTTTCAAAAAATTTAGAGCTTTTAGTACCCTCCATGTAGCAGTTGATGAAACTATTTTTACAAGAATAATGGCTTATGAAACTGCTAAGCAAGTATGAGATAAGTTGAGAACGAAGTTCCAAGGGAGTGATAAAACAAAACAAATGCAGTTCTTCAATATGAGAAAGGAATTTGAGCTTCTCAGAATGAAAGAGACTGAAAATGTAAAGGCTTACATTGACATAGTTATGAAGGTAGTAAACCAAATCAGGCTAATGGGAGAAGAATTGCCTAAAAAAAGAATCGTAGAGAAGGTGATGGTGACTCTGCCAAAGAGGTTTGAAGCAAAAATTTCCTCGCTTAAGGATACTTGGGACTTATCCATACTTACTCTTACTGAGCTTGTAAATGCTCTACAAGCTGTGGAGCAAAGAAAAGCATTTAGGGAGGAGGAGAAGTCAACAGAAAGGCTCTTATAGCTTCTCAAAGCTCTAAATTACAAGCTGAGTCCAGTGGGAAAAGAAGTTTTAATGGAAAAAATAGAAAGGAGGAGAAAGATCAGCAAGGAAATAGAGGAAGAAGGAGAGCAAAGTATCCACCATGTCCTCATTGTAAAAAGATTAATCATAGTGAAGATTATTGTTGGAGAAGACCAAAAGTTCAATGTAGGGGTTGTAAACAGTTTGGACATATTGAGAGGTTCTGTCCAATTAATAAATACCAATAGCCTTAAGCACAACCAACTTAAGTCAATAAAGGTACTCAGGATCAAGAAGAGAAGTTGTTTACTACTACTGTTGTTGAAGAATGTTTAGTAGCAGCTCAGAATCCTAATGAATTACTCATTGACAGTGGATGCACACATCATATGACTTCAAAATTACAGAGTTTTAAGACTTTGGATAAGAGTTATTATTCCAAAGTGAGGATTGGAGATGGCAGATTAGTTGATGTTAATGGGAAGGGCTCTATGTTGGTGCAAACACGTTCAGATACAAAGTTGATTGCTGATGTTTTACTTGCACCTGAAATCACATACAATCTGCTAAGTTTTGGTAATTGCTTGATTAGAACTATAATTTTTTTTTTAAAAACAAAAGGTGTGAATTTTTTTTATCTAGATGGTGTTAAACTTTTTTATGTCAAAATGAGAAATAGAAGTTTTTCTTTTGAATGGGATCAAACAAAAATTCAAGCTCTCACTACTATAGTAGATGAAAATGTCCTTTGGCACAAAAAGTTTGGTCATACAAATTATTCTTTTATGAAGCTTCTTTAAGGTAAAAGCATGTTGGTTGATATGCCTTTTGTACAAGAGAACGTTACTGTATATGATATCTATCAATTTGGAAAATTAAGTCAGATGTCATTTCCTTTCAATCGAGCTTGGAGAGCTAATGAGAAGTTGCAGCTAGTTCATACAAATGTATGTGGACCTATGAGTGTTGCTTCACATGATGGAAGCAAATATTTTCTTCTCTTTATTGATGATTATACCAAGTTTTGCTGGGTTTATTTTCTTCAACAAAAATCGGAGGTGTTCACTATGTTTTAAAAATTTAAAGCAGTAGTGGAGAATCATAGTGCCAAGTTTATTAAGACTTTAAGGTTTGATAATGGCACATAATACATATCTTATAAATTTGAAGCTTTTTTGTAGAAGTCAGACATCCATCATCAATTAAAAATCACTTATACACCTCAATAAAATGGTGTGAGTGAAAGGAAAAATAGGTCAGTCATGGACATGTCAAGATGCTTACTATTTAAGAAGGAATTGCTAAAGCAATTGTGGGTAGAAGTAGTAAATATAGCAGTTTATCTATAAAATAGGCTTCCTACCAAAGCTCTAATTTAAAAAATTCCTTATGAGGCTTGGTTTGGAGTTAAAGCATATGTTTCTCATCTCAAAATCTTTGGTAGTCTCGATTATTCTCTTGTTCCTCAAGCTAAGAGAGACAAGCTTGATAAAAGAGCTAAAGTTGGAGTACTTGTTGGGTACAACAGTGCCTCTAAAGGTTATAGAATTTTAAATCCTATAACTCAGTAGGTGTAGGTTAGCAAAAGTATGATGGTTGATGAAAATGTTGCTTGGAATTGGCAACAATATAAACCAAGCTCCTTTCAATAAGTTTCCAATTTTGGAGACATTCCACAAGAACAAGATGCATCTTCAGAAGGTGAAGGGTTAGATGAGGAGATAACAGTCAGAGGAACCAGAACATTTCAAGACATATACAACAGATGCAATATGGCGTTATTTGAACCTCAAGATGTTAACACAACTTTGAAGCATCCTAAATGGAGAGCAACTATGGAGGAGGAGTTAAAGATGATCTACAAGAATGAAACTTAGAAGCTTGTAGACAAACCTTGCAACAAGAATATAATTGGAGTAAAGTGGGTGTTCAAGCTCAAGTACAATGCAAATGGCTCCATTAATAAGCATAAAGCAAGACTGATAGTGAAAGGGTATGCTCAGTAAACTGGAATAGATTTTACTGAGACATTTGCACCCGTAGTAAGATTTGACACAATTATATTGCTTTTAGCAATCTCAGCTCATAAAGGATGGAAAGTATTTCAGATGGATGTAAAGTTAACCTTCTTGAATGGAGTTTTAAAAGAGGAGATTTACATTGAGCAACTATAAGGGTTCATTAGCAAAGATAAGCATGATAAAGTATTTTTGCTAAATAAAGCACTTTATGGCTTGAAACGGGCACCAAGAGCTTGGTATTCCAGAATTGATGATTATCTATTGAAACTGGGATTCATTAGAAGCTGTAATGAAGCAACTTTATATATGAAGCATGAACATCAGGAGATTCTAATAGTTTCCATTTATGTAGATGACATTTTAGTGATTGGAAGCAATAATAATGTTGTGGGGCAATTCAAAATGCAGATGAAGGAGGTTTTTAAGATGAATGATCTTGGAGAGATGTCTTACTTTCTTGGCATGGAGATTAAGCAAACTTCAAAGGGAATTTTTATTTCTTAGAGGAAGTATACTAGTGAAATTCTTAAGAAGTTTGAAATTGAAAATAAAAAGTTTGTGAGCACACCTGCTGTCGAAGGAGAAAAGTTGAAGAAAGAAAATGGTTCTAGTCCTTTTGATGCATCAATTTATAGAGGCTTGGTTGGGTGTTTATTGTATTTGTGGAACTAGACCAAACATTATGTTTGCCATTAGTGTGTTGTCAAGATTTATGCATTCACCTACAGAATTGCATTTCAAAGCTGCTAAAAGGGTTTTAAGGTACATTCAGAGTACCATTGATCTTGGGATTTTCTATAGACAGTCTACCGCTTTTGATCTTATAGGTTTCACTGATAGTGACTGGGCAGGATCTCAAGATGATATGAAGAGCATCTTAGTCTATTGTTTCATATTTGGTTCTAGCGTGTTTTGCTGGAGTTCAAAAAAACAAAGTAGTGTAGCTCAGTCAACGACAAAAACTGAGTACATTGCTGCCTCAGCTGTTGTCAACCAGGTTCTATGAATCAGAAAATTTTTTGAAGATTTAATGTTTAAGCAATCCAAAGCAACAATTATTCTATGTGACAATAAGTCAACTATTGCTATGGTGAAAAATCCAAATTTTCATGAAAAAACTAAGCATATTAAAATTAAATTTCATGCTATTAGAGAGGCGAGAAGAGGAGGTTCAATTAATACATTGTGATGCTAAGGATCAATTAGCTGACATTTTCACTAAATAATTGGAGAAGTCAAGTTTTGAAACTTTAAAAGAAAAGTTAGGAATTTGAAATAACTCTTATATCAAGGAGTGATAACAGTAATAATTTACTATTAAGAGTTGTTATAGAAAATTTTAAATATATTTTATTTATATGATAAAATTTTATTTTGATAAAATAAAAAAAACTATATTAGGTGTGTTTTCATATTCTTATAGTATAAATACATGAACAAACAAATAAAAATAATGTAGTAAAAGTTACCTGGGTTTTAATATATCTCTTTTTTCAAATATTTTTTTTCCTTCCTCTAATTTTACCAACCCTTTTGCACTAAAAGCAAACACTTCTGTTTTCAAGCAACTTGTTTCAGGCACTGAATCTTTGTAACAATACTATCATTGTTCCTTACGTTTCATTTGATTACAGCAGCACTTGCATCCTTTGTCATCTGCAAGATGGTTGAAATAGGAAGAAATGGAAGCACCAGAGCTAGGCTCATAATCATAAAAAGAGCCTACTAGTCGCATTTTTCATAATTTTCTTTTCTGTTACTGAACCTACCTATTGGATTGATGAAAACCTTCTTATATGGTCGTGTACACAGTCAAATTGGGCATCTCATATTCTATCATGCAAATAATCACATACCCTTTCTTTTTTAAATTTAACTTAATTATTATAGGATATGGTTTTTTTATAAAATTAATTTAATGCATATCCCAATGAGTGAAACCTAGACATACATGATCCATAATTCAAATGATCATACTGTTATAAAGTTAATTCTGAAAATTAGAAACTAGAAAACAGTGGCAAATTTTGTTTAAGCAACTTCTCCTGTACTCGCCCGCCAGCAGATGCATGAACATAAGATCACACACACGAAACCCTAGTTTAATTTTTGTGCATGGTTAACATCTATATATAGAGCCCACCAAATAATGCCTGATTGTCTAAAACCCTATACACATGCACCGTTCCTGACTCCTGCAAGAAGTCCTAGCTAGTTTCTGTCCATTTTGCAGTTGTGCATCTACCAGTCCAAAACTTTCGCTTTTGTTCTTTCTTTTCTTCTCCTTATATATTGCCCATTTCTTTCAAGCATATATAACAAACAAAATAGGAACAAAGTACACTGACTCCAGTTTTCTTGTCCAAATTCCATGCTTGTACAGTGTAGATGCAAATCATGTCAACCACAGTACTTTCGCTGTTACTTGATGATCAATTGGCTTTTATGCATATAAGGCTTATCATCCAACTCTTATATTACTTTTACTTGCATGCAATCACACAAATGAACTTGAACTTTAACCAACCAAAGCACTAACCAATTTCATTCATACCAGTGTAAGAGATGATATGTATATAGGCTCCTTGCGAAATTCAATCATGCCGCCTTTCATACATATGTACTTAACAATTGATGGAAAAAACCACGAAACAGAAACTCCAGAAATATATATAACCTAATAAGGGAAAATTTTCATAAGCCAATAACATATTACAACAAATCTATAAAAATAATAACTTAAACTAAACATTAAGCTCAGGAGGAATAGATTAAAATGAAAAATATGGGATGAATGAACAAGATAAAATAAAAAATTATGAAAATTACAAAAATAAAATATAACTATTATAATCCTATAAAATAATTAAAGTCTTGCAAGGTCAAGAAAAAAATTAAAAAAAATTTAAAAAGTCAAGCTCAGTTAAGATAGTGCCCTCAAAATCCTAATTTTTGCTTCACTCTCCATTTAAGCTTGAAGTCATGGTACAAATACTTCCTCTTGCAGATTGACTCAAGGCAAAACGGGTTTTTTTCTGCTTCCATTGAAAACAAACTGTCGATCCAGGCATGAGAAGAAAGCAAACAGAAGAAAAGAACCGTGTAAGCAATGCAGGAGGATGCAAAAGAAGAGGTGCTAAGAGATATGAAACAGCAAAAGAGAAATGGGGATTGAAGAGATAAATGAGAAATGGGGTTTATATAGTGGAGAAGAAGGAGAGGGAAATAAATGCAAAATACAGAAAAAGCACTGACATTCCCAAAAATATGTTAAGTTTCAGCAAAGAGTTAAAAATAAAGTATGATAATAGAGGAACCAAAGAACAAGAACAACAGTTGGGTGTGTGTATATAAAAATATATATTATAGTGTTCTCTTTTCTTGTTGTGATTGTTACAAGAAAGAAAGTGTAGGATTATCAGCAACAGACGAAACTGTGATTGATTTGAGAGAAGGAAAGTACAAATAGTGTAAGTAATGTGACTTAACCATCTAACACCACCAAAACCCATCTCTTCTTTTATGAATTTTTTTGTTCTTTTTATATATATTTCTGTTTAATGTCTCCATCACTCTCTCATCTGTCTCATATGTATCTTTTGCCCTCTGATTTACGTAAAATTCAAAAGAAAGAATAAGAGAAGAAGCATGGGGACTCGAATTTTTTAAATATATTTATATATTAACCGCAAGACAGTTTTGCGGTTGTGCAATCAATACAATATAAAAGAGAAGGGGCAACATGCAGTGTTGCTCTGTCTTTTTCTTTCAGTTTCCTCTCCTGTATAAAGGGTTTAAATTTTTATTTTAATTTAATTTGGTTAGTCTTCTTTTGACTTGGTCTTCTTGCAAAATTTGCCTTCTGTTTTTTTTAGTTTTTGAATGATAATAATAATATCTCATTGCAATGTTAACAAATAACAATGTGTATATATATGCCAATGTTCCAATAACAGCAATACACATGCAATCCTTCCACCTTGTTTTAGCTTACTTGAAATGTACACAAAGGATTCTATCCTGATTAGGTGGTCAATTAAAGCCAATAGGGGTGCATGCAATCAATTCATTACAAGAACTCTTGATGAATTGTTGTTGTTGTAGTTGACATTTCAAAGCTCATGCAGTAATTAATAATAATAGCATAGGACTAGCCAAACAATGAGTAAAAATGGGGTTCTGAAATTACATTGAGTGTAAACAATAAAAAAGATGACCTTACAGCAAATTTTGCCATGTTAGTAAATGAAAATTTCAGCATTCAATGGTGTGTTATCATTACCACCAGCTATATTTTTGTTTAAGTAGTCTTTGCCCTAAAAAAAAGATGACCATTGCCAATTGACCAGCGTTCTTTGTAGTGTGCACATCCATGTGCTTGTCAATAGTTGTGACAAAATAAGTAAGTTTCAAGTATATAGGTCTCCTGATCTTCCCCAATATTCCATGCATGCAAGGCTATAGCTTTAGGATTGACTATTGACTGTTATTCATATATGTAAGAACTGCTCAACCAGGATCCAAAAACACACACAAAGCACACAATGTCCAATGTTAGATATAGGCTGCGATGCAATATCTTTTGACGCCTTACTGGCTGATAAAAAACATAAACAAGCAAAAGCTGCCCACAAATATGGATTTGGGTTTTGACCCTCTTTGAGTTTCTCTAATTTTTCCTTACTTGTTTCAACTTTTTTTTTTTTAATGTCTAGTCATAGAGGCTAGTGCTAGTTTATGCGATATGTACAAGAGTAGGAGATAATGGCATATGGGTAGGGTTTCTTCAGTGAATTGTTGCCTCAGTTTTGAAGCTGAGGAGCTTGCAAGTAGCAATTATTCCAGCATGACAGAAGATGCTGTAAGAGGGAACTTCATATTTGTTTATTCTTTATATTTTGCAACAAGGAAAGCGCTAAAAAGAACCCACTATACAATATTCACCACGAACGCACCAATCGAACCGTAATCTTGTTAAGCATATAAAACAACGCATTGGAGAGTGAAAAACAAATTGATATATATACGCGTGAAGTAAAAACTAAAAAAATAAAAAAATGTAAAGATTAGGATCTTTTACTGCAGCTTTTAATCTTAATAATCATCATATCCTTTTTGATGTGACTACTCATGGTTAACTTGTCAGCATCTCTTGAACCCTTAAAACTAAAACCCTAACCCAATAAATAAATAAATAAAAACATCCCCAGATCTTTGCGTCCTCCCTCAGCCTCAAGTGTATTTTTCATTATTGTGATTCATAAATTTCTATTTGTACAGTTAAAGTTCTCATGTTTTAGTGTTTATAGTGTGCTTTTTTTTTTTTTTACCAAGTTTATAGTGTTCTTGATTCTGAATGAATTACTTCTATTAAATCTATTGTAATATAGCATTGTTTTCATTTTTTGAAATCCATCAAATTGTTAAGTTTATGACGAGAATAGGGATGTGTTTAGAGCCTAGAGAATTCGAACAATTCTAAAAATTCAAATGTAAAATTTTCATTGATTGTTTGATTTTTTTCAAACAAAACCGTTTCAAGAAAAACTATTAGGATGAATCTTGAGACAATGAGTTTCTCGAATTGAAAATCGAATTGAACCATTATGAATTATACTGAACTAAAGATTTAGTACAATTTTAATAATAAATTATATTTAAATATATAAAATATTAACTTAGCATATAATATTTGACATTTTAAGTACTAATAAACTAATTGATTGAAATAGAATAAATACATTTATCAATTGATTTTTTTATAGTTAAATTTTAATTTATTATTATATCATAAAATAAAATTAGAAGTTACAAATAAAATGTGTATAGTAAATTTTATAGTCATTTTATTTTATATGTTTAAATTATAAAATTATTATAATATAAATATTAAAATAAATTGTAACAAGAAAATTTATAAAAAGTACTATTATTAAATATAATATATTTAATATAATATAAAAATAAATATTACTTTATTATTATGAATTTATTAATCATTAAATTTTAGGTATATAAACTAAAAATTTATATAAATCTTCAAATTCTGTTTTTGCTTTAAATTTTTGCTCCAAAAGAGATTTACATCTTGAAAGTCAAGTTCGGAAAATTGATTTTTAAATTCTCCAACTTTCGAGTCAGGTCTGAGGAATTTTTAACAAGTGCACAATCCTAACCAATATATCATATTACATATTAGTCATAAAATTTTTAATAGTCAAAGCAAAAATTATTTTATTGTTATTAAAATTGAAGTATATAAAAGTTAATACCACACTCCTCTTTAAGTTCACACTGAAATTTAAAATTCAAATTATGCGGTTTTAATTTATAAAACTATTTAAAACTAATTTATATTGTTCATTTGATTTTTCGACTGATAAAAAAAAATACTTTTGCATTTCGAATGCAAGTTTAGGATATGAACTGGAAACCTTCCTCTTAAAGTTTTGGGGGGCGGGGGTGCCCACTTTTCCTAGTTTATTTATTTATTCTTTTTGGGCATAACTCTTTTTCTCGTTTATATGTTAGCAAAACAAAACATGCAACAGGCGGAGATATGAAAATGCTCATACAATGTTACTATATATCCATCTATATATCAACTGGTCTATTGATGGCATTTGCAGGGGATGGGTACTCAGGTCTTGTGCTTATTGCATCTTACAAATTAATGCCATCTTCTTTTGACTGTCTGTCTGTCTTTGTTTCTATTTATACGAGTTTTTGCATCATTACGGTTATATGGGTAAATGAGAGGAGCAATAAGCATCTGTTTCGTAGTCAAATTAGTAGAGCATGGATCCACTTAATTATTATACATAGCTACAGTACTAGCGACCTCTTTATTGTGGTTGCAGTAGAGCATGATGATGAGCTGCTACTGTTGCATATTTATTGTGCGTTCAGAACTACATGATAAGATCTAGAGATTTGTAACTTTTTTTTTTAACCATTTTACAATTGTCATATGAGGTTTTAAGATTAATTAGGAGACTTGTAGCCTGTCACTTACATTGGACGAGAAAAATTGAATGATATGGTTGAAATGTCATACCTTGTTTTTCAGTATGTAGCACTGTTTTCAGATTTTTTCACTACAAGAAAGTTAATTAGAGAAATATTAATTTGAAGTCTAAATTCAAAATTTTTACTAAATAATAATAATAATAATAATAATAATCGTCACAATTTAATATGAAAATACTTAAAACTTATAATTTTCAAATAAATTATAATTTTTAGGGACTAAATATCTCATTTAACATTTAAAATATATCATTATAACATTAATTTTGAGTCTAAATTTAGAAGGTCAGAATATAATAATATTTACCGCCATTTTATAAAAAAAATATATTTCATTTAGATCCTTATCCACAAATAATATAGTCATTAATATGGAATTAAATACCCATTTATTGATAGATATTTCGTATATCGGAAAATTTTGATATAAAAATTATTGATTATTTTTCTCATATGAAATGTTGTGATATTTTAAAAAATCAATTATATTTCACAGATGTAACGGTACATCAATTATATCATAAAAATATCAAACAAAAGTAATTTTTTTTTTATTGGACTTCATTGCTATCAGCCTATAATCTTTCCTCTATGTAGTTTGCTCCCTACCTAGTGGTGGCTAGGGTTAAGGTTTCTTTCCCTTGAGTGGAGAATGGTGGTTCATACATGGCTCTATTGATTCTGTAGTATGTTTTATTTGGTTTTTTCTTTTCTTTTAGACGAAGGGTGAATTATTTTCTCTCACCAGTGATGAAAACTTGGAGGTAGATTTGCGTGAGGGAGAAGGGGTGGGTAAGGATCATAAGCAAGAATGATGTTTGGTTGAAAGATTATTAACAGGAAAACCTCTTAATCTTAAACCCCTAATGGGGGCTCTTAATGGTGCTTGGAGATTGGCAAAGGGTTTTAAATTACAAGAGGTAGTTACGTAGCGGAAGTCTAAAAAATTAGATAAATATTGCTTAATATTGAATCGTACATGATTACTGTCTAATAATCTTCTATAATCTGTTAATTTATGCATAAATGCTAGAAAATAGATATAAATAATCATTGATTCATACAAAAAAATACTGAATATTAAAAAAATATAAATCTAATTCATTAATTCAACAAAAGTCGTCCTCAAACAACTTCAAAAAGACAAATAAATAGAATTTACGGAAAAATCATAAAACAAAAAAGAAAGAAAAAATTAAAAAAAATTTAAAAAGGAACATAAACTTTTAAGCTAAATTTAAGGGTCTAAATAAAGGAATTTAAAGCCGAAAATGAGTTACTACAAATATAGTATGTAACATTCATTATAGGATTCTGAATTAGTGTCGATTTGATATATTATGAGTTTCGTGGTTCAATCAGGGTCACCAATGCACACTCCTACTTTGTCAAATCCATTCATAAATGACAATATAGTCTTATCCACGTTAGGTAGGTTCGAATATGTTTATGTATGAGTTTGCTTCGAAGGTAGATAAAATGCGTATTCTTAAAGAAAGTCCTTGGCATTATGATCGCCAACTGATTATCTTAAGGGATTTGAAGGGCAATGAAAAATCTTATGATGTAGTCTTAACTGAATGTCTATTATGGGTTAGGGTTTGCAATCTTCCTCTAAATAGGTAGAATAAAAATTCTTTGTTAAAAATATAGATAAATTTATAAAAAATGCTCAATTTCTAGACTTATTTACTAAAATGTACCCAATTTTTATTAATTACATATTTATTTTAGTCTCTTTATTTCTATATCTTTTATTTTCTCTTTTGCCTCTTATTATTTTCTCCTTTTTTCTATTTTTTTTAATTTTTTTATCCTCCTCATCTTTTTTCTTTATTTTTATTTCATAGTATTTTCTCCCTTATTTATTTATTTTTTCTTTTTTTTTTCTCATTCTCCTGTGTTTCCTTCTCTTTTTTAATTAATAAAAATTTAGACAATATCATTATTATTTTTTTATTTCATTATTTTTCTATTAGTTTTAATTATAATTTTTATTTTGTTAAACTCTTCAATTTTTTTTATGTTCAATAGCAGTTGAGTGCTAACTTTTCTCTTTTTTTTCTTCTTGTTTTATTTTTATTTTTTATTTTATTTTTTATCTTTCTCTTTTCTTTGTTTTTTCTTTCTCTCTTTTTCTATTTTTATTTTTTTATTTCATTTATTCTTCTTTATTTTTTAAATTTTTATTTTTTCTATACTTTTTCATTTCTTTCTCCTTTTTTTTTTCTTTTTTTTAATTAATGGAGAATTAGCCATTATTATTATTATTATTATTATTATTTTTCTTTTTTCATTAATTTAAATTTTTATTTTCATCTTTTTTATTTTTAATTTTTTCTCCCTCTCTTTTTTTATTTTTATTTTCTCTTACTTTTTTTATTTTCCTCTTTTTTTTTTATAAATTTTTATTTTAACATTTTTTCTTATTTTTATTTTATTTTCATTTTATTTTTTAATTCTTGTTTTTCTTTTTCTTTTTCCTTTTTTAAAAAAATTAATTTTTCAAGAAGAATTCATACCCCACATCTCCATTTTATTATTAGGTAGCATATATTTACTTTTGTTACTTTTTTGTTTATTTTTTGTTTCTGATCTTGTTTTCAATGTACAAGGAAAGATGAAGGATGTTGTTGGTTCTGAAAAAAGTGTTAAAAATAAGAAAAGTGAATGTAAAGACAGTGAAGGTGGAAGAGATGGTGAGAATAAAGAAGCTTATAATTCAAAGTTTTATTTAAATTGTTGTTGGTGGTGATGAGTTAAAAGATTATGTTGGGGTATGTTCTGTTTTATTATTTTTGTATCTTTTTGGTTTCCTTTTAGTTTCTGATGTAGATCATATACTGATTTTGGTTTACTTTTAGTTTTTGATGCGGGTCATATACGAAAATACTTTATTCTCTATTGTAATTATTAACCAAGTTTAGTAGATGTTTTTAGTTCTGAAAAGGGTGTTGAAAATAAAAAAAGTGAATGTAAAGGCAGTGAATGTAAAGAGAGTGAAGATGGAGGGGATGGTGAGAATAAAGAAGCTTGTAATTCAAAATTTTATTGAAATTGCTGGTGGTGGTGATGAGTTAAAGGATTCCATGACGAGTTAAAAGATTTTGTTGGGGTATGTTAGGTTTTTGTAATATCCCGAGTTTTTAAATATTTTAATACTGCATCGGGATATGCAGTGTTAATAATTTTTATATATATTTATGATATTTCATGAGATGTTATTTAATTAAAATTGATTTTTTTATTATTTTATGATATTTTAAGTATTTTACGTAAAATTTTCCCGGGACTTGTATTTTCGGGGAAATTTTTACGTAAATAATTTACTATTAATTATTTTAATTAGATTTACGTATTTGCATGAACTCATATATATTTTTAAAGTACTAATTAATGTATATATGTGTACTTATTTATTGAATTAGGGTTTAATTAATTATCCTAATATTTTATTATTTATTAATTAGTTTTAATATTATTTAATTATTTTTAAGTGTATTAAATTTTAAAATATTAAATTATATGTGTGTGGTGTATATTTAATGTGTGTGATTTTATATTATTTTAATATATAGTGTAAAGTATATATATATACATATTATATTGTCAAAATCAAAATTTATAGCCAAATTACCATTTTGCCCCAACTTCTTCTTCTCCTTCCCCGACGTACGCTCGATCACCAACCACCGTCTGCCATCCCGTTTCCTCATCGTCAGTGTGCCTCCCTATGTGCCACCTCCTTCCCCAGCCTTCCCCGCTGCCAGCAGCGTCCTATTCCATCGAGTTTTGGCCAGAATAAGCTCGGGAAACCGAATTCTTTCTCACCGTCGATCACGACATTTTTGACCACCATTTTTGACACCGCCAGTCTCTTTATTCTCCTTGAGCTCCGATGAGTGTGATTCCAATCTTTGTTTCACTTAAAATGGTCTTGATTTGCTTAGATTTTGATTTTGGTAATTCGGCCATTTTAGTGTTCTTGATTTTTTTGAACTTCAAATTGATTGATTCATGGAAAATTCCTTCACAAATGTTGTTCCCCTTAGCTTAATATACATGTGTGAATTTTTTTAGAATTTTTGGGAATTATTTTGATTTTTGGGTATTTTTGAATATTTTAGTATTATTTTCTAATTTTCGAAATTTAATTAAATAAATTATGAAATTGTGTTTTATGATAAATATAGGTGTTGAAATTAATTATAGAAATTTATTTTGAATTTTTATGAATTTCTATGTATTTATTTTGAATTTACTTAAGTTTATGTAATTTTCTAAAATTAGGTTAATTGTGTTTTTAATTGAAATTAATTATTTAATTGAGTTTAATTATTGATATTATTGATAAATATATTGAGAAAATTAATTTTGTGCAATTTTATTATTTTTGGTGAATTTTTTTGAATTAATTTTAGTATATTTATATATATATAGGGGTATTTTGGTAATTTTACCCTAAATTGACTAAAAATGTAATTAAATTGGTTTTAATAGTTATTTAAGGTATAAAAATGATTTCTAAAAATGATTTAGTATTTTTAATTAATTAAAACTAATTTTCGTGAATTATTTTCAAATTATATATATAATATACGATTTTTCTAAATAAATGAGTTTTATCAATTTTTACTGTGTTTAGGGTTAATTATGTAAATTCTACTTATTAAATGTATTTCTGTGATATAAGGGCATTTTTGATATTTTTATATTGTTCTGTGAATTATGGACCCTGGTCGGTAGACTGTAGTTTGGAGTCCGACCGAGGGGTTGTGGTTGTGTTTCTGTGTCTATTTTTTGAAGTGCATTTCTTTACAGGGCCTGCTCTACTCTTTGAGTAGAGAGATTTCCGTTTTACAGGGGAGGTTTTGTCAAATTTTTGGTAGAATTCTCATAAAACGTGATGTCCGATCGAACTCTAATTTTGATTCTGTGTCCAATATTCTAGACCAAGTTTCTAGGATTTTCTGTTAGGTTTATTCTAATGTCTGTTATTTTTGTATGTTTAGTTGCACCGAGACCGAGGCCTAGTGGACCAGGTCCATCGGACCCATCTCGAGGAGCGCACTAAGTGTGAGTTACTATTCTATATATATATATGCTTAGGGTGCATGATTTTAGAAATATATGTTTTATCTTGATTAAATATGCATAATGACTTAATTAGTACTTAAGTTTATTTTTAGGGTATTTTTGGTTTATTATTGGTATATTTTAAACTATATGCATGTTTTATTAATGAATTATGTTTAAAATATTTTTAAGTATATTTCTAGTTTATTTTGTAATTTAATTGGATTTATTTGACGTATATATACTCGAAATATACCTGGTTTACTTTTGGTATATTTTTAGTATATATATGGTTTATGTTGCTATTTTATTCAATTCATGCATCATTTACTTTTATGAATGTATGCTTTATATTTTAATGAAGGATATCAATAGAATGTGCTACATAGTGGGCAGCACTAGGACCGAGTACGTACCGGTACGCTTATAGCATTTAGGCTATATTACTAACCTGTTTGAGGATATTGATTGGATATGATTATTTGATGTGTGATATATGATTTGGGAGTGTGATTGCTGGAGCTCGGTTGACCAAGTGTCTCGGGGCCAATCACACTGATAGTCAGACTGCTGGAGCTCGGTTGACTTAGTTTCTCGGGGCCAGTTTACTGTCCAAATGGATCAAGTGATTATATATTGGAATAAGTGAGCCTGTATGGCTAGAGTGTTGTCTAACACTGCTTTGAGGTTGCGATATTTTAGGGTTCTATTTGATCCTTCATAACTAGTGGTTTTTAGAAAAAATATATAAAAATAATTTTATTGCATCTGTGTGTATTTGCCTGTATATATAATTATATATACTGTTGACTGTGCATTGTCATTTAGTATGTATGTATATATATTATAGTAATTCACTAAGTGAGGTCTGACTCCCCTCTGTTGACCATTTTTCAGAAGAGTCTTCTTCCTCAGACCTCAGTAGCAGGCCTGTACGCCGGATTTCTTCTGCCCCGGCTTCTTTATGTAAACTGCTTATCTGAGTCTTGAGTTTTATTTTTATAATCTAGACACTGCAGTAGTTGTATAAAGTCGTGAGATATGTACTTTAAATATTTGAACTGAAACTTGTATTAAAGGGTTTATTTATATATATGAGATATGAATTTGATTTAAATCCCGTGGTGGATTATTATTTTGATATTTATGATGTTATTTCCGCTATATTAAGTGTTGTTGTTATTATTACTATTGTATGTTTTATTTTATTTCTAGGCTTGCTACGGGTTCCGGATTCGAAAGAATTCCTGTTCCCTAGCGCCGGTCATGGCCCCTATTTTGGGTCGTGACAGTTTTATTATTTTTGTATCTTTTTTTTTCCTTTTAGTTTCTTATACAGATCATATACTGATTTTGATTCTTTTAGTTTTTAATACAGATCATATAGGAAAAATACTTTATTCTCTATTGTAGTTATTAACCAAGTTTAGTGGATGTTGTTGGTTCTAAAAAAGGTGTTGAAAATAAGAAAAGTGAATGTAAAGGCAGTGAAGGTGGAGAGAGGATAACGAGAATAAAGAAACTTATGATTTAAAGTTTTATTAAAGCTGTTGGTGGTGGTGATGAGTTAAAGGATTTTGTTGGAATATATTTTGTTTTATTATTTTTGTATCTTTTTGTTTTTATTTTTAGTTTTTGATACGAATCATATACGAAAAATACTTCATTCTCTATTATAATTATTATCCATAGATGGAAAATACTTCATTAATGAAGCATTCAATAAAAAAGGAGCTTGTTTTAATGGGACATCAACATAATTAAAAGTTAAGAATGTATATGAGATTCATTTTTGTATCCTTTTGGTTTATTTTTAGTTTCCGATTCATTTTTTCCATATTAGTTTTTTTTTTTGGTTTTGAAGAATGTATATAAGATTTTTCATTTTATTCTACAATATTATGTATTTATTACAAAACATTCATTACTAATTTACTCAAATCTTTATCAATAAATTGTAATTAATAGAAATAGAAAAATCATTACTAATTTAATTTATTCAATGAGAAAATATTCATTATGTGAAACAAAATGTTAAGAATTTAAATTTCAAATTTTACAATTTTTTATTTTAATAATAATAATAATAATAATAATAATAATAATAATAATAATAATAATAATAATAATAATAATAATAATAATAAATAAATAAATAAATAAATAAATAAATAAATAAATAATTCCACAAGTGCAGGAACTGTTTCATTATGTATTGTAATTATTAAATTTTTTAATTATTAACCATATACGTAAAAATAAAATTCCCACATAGTCAAGAGCCTTGAAGCAAAGAACAAAAGTCTATTATCCCAAATTTACCAAGACATGACATAACTGCGAAAAAGAAAAGAACATAAATTATGGAATTGAAAATTATGGAACATTGGAACTGATACAATTAATGGCGACGACAAAAGGCAGCATTAATGGAAAAAGGAAAAATAAAGCATTTGATGGGTATTGAGATGGGGTCATTGGAGACGTCCTCCCATACCAGCCATAAGAACTTGCTGAGGGGGGCTTTCAACATCTTGCATGTGAATAAAACTGATGTTTAATCATCATTCATGTAACCAACAATTAACTAATTGTTTCTGCACATATCAAACTTATCCTAGATAAGTAGTAACTACTTTTAATGCAGATAGGTAAAGCAAATAGATGTTCTTATTGTAGATACTCAAAGTAGGATATTTTTTGATACTATCAATCATGCAGCTGTTCATATTTTCTGGGACGGGGGAAATAGGACCTGCAGATGTCTTGGCTTACACGTGGAACCCTTATGTAAGAGCCATGCAAAGATCCCACATGGATGTGTCTTGTAATTCACTGGACTAGTCTAAAGTAAATGCAGGGAAATTTTACAAATTTTGCATTAATAGAAACAATATGTACTAGAAAAAAAGCCAAATAAATGCAGATGTGAACTAAAAAAAAAGTTTAGTAAGCATACTGACAAAAAACATTTGTTTTATTAGTTAGAATATCTGAAACTTCTAAGGTTTATGAAGCTTGAACATCAACTTGCATTTGAATGCTGATACAGTCTAAAAATAACATCTTGTAATCGATGTATGATTCCATTGAGCCTAAACTCTTAATGCAAAGACTGAAAACGTTTCATGATGATGAGGCTCATATCCATGTATCGCTGTGCATAATTGGAAAGGCATGATGTTTCACTTAAGCTGAACTTGCTCTCAAGAGTACCTGTGATGCATTTATCCCAACAATCACTCGTAAGCTTGGCCAACATCTCATTCACTGTGGCTTTTTCCTTTTCTTACTATATATCCGTCATTTAGAAATAAGAATCACATATAGATGAATACATTAAAATTTTGCCACATGCCGAATAACAACAAAGATAATAAATCCCTTAGAAATCATTACTTTCTCTAAATTCTTAGCATGATGCAAACCTCAACTTCAAAATGCAATCATTAATCCAAATAACTATGACTATAATATCCAAAAGAATGTATGAACATGGAATGTACCAAAATCTCAATAACATAGTAAGTAGCACATAATATACAATAAAAAACTGAAAGAGGAATCTCATAGATCATTATAAAATAATAATAATAAATAAAGCTAGAAAAGGGGATTTGGCGTACGCTAAGGAATCGATGCACTTTAGCTGAATTAAGAGCAAAAGTATCCATCTTTTCTTCGATTTAATTTTCTAAAACCCTTTTTTTCTTCTCTTTAACTTCACTTGAAAAACCCTAAATTGAAATGCAACACAACAATAACACTCTTTTAAAGGGTTGAGATCAAAACGATGACCAAATAGTAGTGGTCAGATTGGCCCATTTTTTATACATTAACTAAGAAGTAATCATGGTGGAAAATAAGAGGAAGTTATTTGGTAGGACAAAATTCAATAATTGATGGAAGTATCTCAAGCAAGGGGATCAAGAATGGGTCTGTTATAAGGGGATTAACAAAATAGAAGGTGGAGGTGTGATGGTGATGGTGATAGTGGCAGGGAAGAGAGCAACACTTTTTTCTTTGCAACCTTTTTTTTGCGTGGTTTACACTAAAAAAAGACACAGAGGTAATATTTTTGATTTTTGCAGGCATTTTATTAAATAATGAAAAGTAGGTGCATTTTGGAGAATAAGGGCCCTTTTTTAGGCATTTATGTTAAAATCCTAAGAATATATCTGCATAAGATAGATTGTTTCACAACCCGAATCCAGAGGTACATGACTGACACTAAGGAATGGAAAATGTAAAAATGCAACCGAAACCCATAGTAAGCCTTAAAATTTTCATAAATAAATAATAATCACTTAACAATAATACCATAGATAAAATCATTAATATCAAATATATAAGTCATTACTCCATTACAATAATATTTCGACACAACACAAATCCATAATATAAATAGTACGAGTTTCATAATTAACTATTGTGGTATCTAGAATTTGATTACATAATGTTTAAATCAAATAGACATACATAATGTAGCCGATGAAAAAGAAACCTAGCACAAACAATGACCAGTACCAGGCTGACTGTGAGGTCTTGAAAAAAAATAAATTGAAGGGAATCATATCTCACTAAGTGAATCAATTTTATAAAATGCATTCTGGTTTGAAAACATTTATTAAAACCCTTTTTAAAAAGAAAATAATATAAAGTAAAATAAATATAAATATAAATATTAAAAATCATCTACTTTAATATACAACTCTAGAACAAAATCATATAAATTTATTATTTTAGTGAAAAATCTGGTAGAACACATAGACCATCAAATTCTAATAGCTACTTGACTCATTTATTCCAATTGATTATCGGTTCTAGAGATTAAGCTCGACTAGGGTCCACCCACAGTCAGTCTCTTATTCAAAATGAACACTGATGCACAGAGAGCACGCTCAACTAGGGTCCAACCAGTATCATACCTCTGCCTAAAGAGTAATCTCAACTAGGGCTCAATAATAACTAAAAATCTGCCTAAAGAGTAAAGCTCAACCAGGGCTCACATTTGCACAAATCTTGCTCAGAGAGCTAAGCTTAACTAGGGCTCATAAATTAATCAATGGCCATATAAATTAATCATTATTGGTGCGCACGTAGTCTTGGTGACACCTACCAGGTAGCATATTCTACCATTATTTCCAAATCATTTAAATCATAATAAATAAATTAAAATAAAATAAACAAATAAAGTGGAATAAAACAAATTCCATAAAACATTCTTCAATTACTATTCATGATAAATAAAGAAATAATTATGCATGTAGCAATATAAAAAAATTCATATAATCATTTCATTAGTATTTTAATCATATGAAAATATAATTAAAATTATCACAATATACATTCTATAAAATCAACTCACAAGTTGAGCATGCTAGGCGACGCGTCTTCTACTGCCCAAATGCTACAACTCTAGTCATGGAGTTCTCTAAAATAATAATATTTATTTAAAATATGCTTATATAAATAAATTCATAAAATTCTCAAAATTTAATAAATCATGAGATGATAAGGTTGACTCGATTTAAGACACAATGTTATACAGACTCAGAATTAACAAATACTAATGTCATGTTTTACGAGAAATCTACAGAAAATTTGGTAGAGTCTCCTCTGTAAAATGGAAATATCACTACCAAAGTAGAGCCATTTCTACATAAAAACAACACTTCTAATAGTCTCACAACTTAACAACTCGAGTTGGGCCCTACACAACAATTATGCCCAACTGAGAACCACAATTTACAACATATAAAAAAATAATATAATTTATCTCAAATTACTAATAATTCATAATAATTTAGTTAACTAATGCAAATTAATTTACCTATATAAAATAAAAATATAAGGAAATTTATATCCAAGTAATTAATAAAATTTCTAATTTATAACAAAATCTCGTTAATGAAATCTATTTTCCATTTTTACTACTAAATTAGCATAAATTACAAATAGCTATTTAAGTTACTCATATAATTCATAAAAATCATAAAAAAATAATAAATGATTCATTTAAGCTTAAAAATAATAAATAAATTCATTATTCATTTATTTTCCTAAAATTACTACTAGTTAACTAATAATTGAAAATTAATTATAAAAATTATTTTTATACTTTTATTATTTAAAAATCTATCTAAAATAGAATAATTAACAATAAATTCAATTAAAATTAAAAAATTCACCAAATTCTAATAATTTTCCAAAAATACATATTAATACATAAACTTTAAAAATCCACATCTTAAATTCTATACTTTTTTTTCACAAAACTTTCTTCACAAAGTTTAATCCATATAACATATAGAATTATTAAAAATATAAAAATTTTTGACCCATCCATCTCTTCTACCTTAAATTCAAATCTCTTTGCTAAAAGATATACTTCAAACTTTTATGATTAGTGTAGATTTCATAAGTTACATCGTACAAGTAATGTCACGATCGGAACCCGAGGGCACGTTACCGGCACTAGGGAATGGGTAGGCATAAGGCCCCCGAAACTCGTAGTAAGCCTAAAAGAAAAGAAAAATAACTCCTTACAATTTAAAACTTTATTTTAAAATAGAACACATTATCAAACTGATTTTTCTCATAAATAAACTAAATCAGATGCTCAAATAAAATATGCTTCAACGTTACTTATAATAAATCAAACTTAAATCTTCATACATAAGCGTGGTTCATACAAATAAATACATAAATATACTTAAACAATACAATTCTTAGTACATATACTACTACAACATCCTAGAATAATACAACAGTACAACTTACAATAACCTACATAAAATAGCCGGTGAAGAAGAAATCCGGCGTGGAGGTAGTCTGAGGTCGAACTTCCAAGCTCCTGAAAAAAATAAAACCTCACTGAGTAAGTCAATAAAAAGAGCTGTACCGTTTGAAAGCCTTTGAAAATTATATATTTATAGTGAAAATAATTTATAATGTATAGGTATAGCTTCTGAAAAATCTCAGTAGAACCCTAAACCCAAAAATTTAAATGGCCAACTGGGCCCACTTATTCCAATCAGACTGCCGGTCCCCGAGAGCAAATGCATCAACCAAGGCACCAAGTCGCAGTCGTTCACTTAATCCAAAAATATGGTATTGGCAGTCCCCGAGAGCAAAGGCATCGACCGAGGCACCCATCCCAGTCCATTACCAGCCTTACAATCACTGACGGTCCCCGAGAGCATAGGCTTCCACCGAGGCACCCGTCCCAGTTTAACATTCACCAATCATATATTACGGATCCATCTCTCAATCTCTACCATGTGCACATAGTCCTGGTGAAGCCCACCAGGTAGCCCGTTCTACCAAAATTTCTCAAAATTGATTTAAAATAAATAAAATGCATTTAAATCTTAAATAACAGCATTAAGTTAAATAAATCATATAATCAATATAATAAAGTACGAGCGCATTCATTCTTTAAATAAACACATGCACAGATCATTCTATTGACTTACAAGATGAATGTGAAGGCTGACGACTACGCGTCTGCCTTGGTCTCACGGCTTATGCTCCGATAGGCTCTCAAAAGAAATAATAAATTGATTTTAAAACATGACTATGGAATTGGAATCATAAATCAACAAAATGGTAAAATGATAGGCTGACTCGAGGAAGACCGGACAATACTCGATAGACAGGATATAAACTAACTAACGATAGAAATTCATAACGAATATCACATTTTACGAGAAAATCTATCGAAATTTCGATAGAGTCTGCTCTGTAAAACGGACATCTCTCTACCAAAGGTAGAGCCAGACCTGCATAGAAAATGCACTTTTAATAACCACAAACATACACACTCGAGTCGGACTCCCAAAACTACACTTAACCTCGACCGAGATCACAATTCAACAAAACACCAAAAATTAATATCATTTATTTTCCAAAATACATATTACACATACATATATACTAAAAATATATAAAATCTCAATTATTAAAAATTAAACAACCCAATTAGCATTTCATCATCAAAATATAATTATAACCCAAATTAAAACCATTATACCCAAACATGTTAAATGCAACCATATATTAAATTTTTATTACCAAAATAATGTATTATAAATATATATATATATATATATATATATATATATATATATATATATATATAATATTTGGAATTAATATTTAAAATTAACACTACTAAGTGAAAATATCAATTAATTTATAAAAAATTCTCTAAACCCCTTAATTATTAGTAAAACTATCTAAAATATATATTTAACTATAATTGGCGTAAAATTACATTTTTACCCCTAAATACATAAATTACATAATGTATTATTAGTACTAAAATAATTCCTTAAAATTATTTAATCATCCCAAAAATTATTTTTCTCAAAATTAATCTTCCTAATATAATTAAAACATAAAATCAACCAATAATTTCTTCTAAAAAATATAATTTAACCTAAAAAATCACATTTGACATAAACTCAAAAATATTTATAAAAATAGTTTAAAAATCTCAAAAATTATAATTTGAGTTCTAAAATTATTAACATTCATTAACAACTTCAATTATTAAAATTTCATAATTTTTCACAATAATTTTTCAAATTAATAAAAATATTAATTAAATACCTAAAATCCTAAATTCACAATTAACACAAAAAATTTCTAAAATCTTAAATAAAATTAATATACCAAGAACAATTAACTATAATTACTCTAATTTCATTAATTAAACCAAATAAAAATCCAATAAATTCAAATAAAAATTAAATAAAATGATACAAATTTCTGTAAATTAAGGAAAATTAAGAAAAATGCTTAAAAATTCGAATTTGAGTAACTAAGTGGTATAACTCAACATATACCTAAAAACAACATCCATTTTCAATCAAAAACCAGAAAACAACCTAAAATAACCTAAGAACAACCCAGAGCAACTCACCTTCAACCTCTAATTCCGACGCTGGAGGTGAGTTACAGCGGCGACTCTTGGCTTGGATAGACACCTAAGAGGATGAAGGAAGTTAGGGAAGCTTGGGTGGCGCTAGATCAACTTGGATCGAAGCTGACAGAGGAGGAAGATGAGGAACGGCAGCAACAACACCTTCCTGGCAGCTTGGCGCGATGGCAATGGCGTTTGGTGGTGAAGAAGGAAGAATGGTGCAGTGAAGAAGAAGGGAAAGATGGTGAGGGACGGAGAGGGAAAGGTTGTAGGAGGGTCGGGAAGCTTCTTTCTCTATTTCATTTTTCAGTTGCTTTCTTTCTTTTTTTTTTCTTTTTTTTGTTGCTTTTGTTTTGGTCCCATACATCTATATATCTATTCATATACTTACATATATATATATATATATATATATATATATATATATATATATATATATATATATATATATATATATATATATATATATATATATATACTTATGTAAGTACTAGCAACACACATAATTCAATTATTTAATATAATTTAGAATTATTTACTAATAATGTAAATTAAAATGTTCATTCATTTTTTTATAAAACGTAGGATATAACAAGTAATGCCTCCAAATCTTCAAGGCAAATACTATAATTACCATTTCCAAATCTTGAGTAGGATAGTTCTATTCGTGCTTCTTTAACTGACGTGAAGCATAAGAAATTACCCTACCATTTTGCATAAATACACAACCCAATCCTACTTAGGAAACATTATAATACACTGTATACCCTTCATTCCCCGAAGGTAGAGTTAACACTAGAGTTGAAGTTAACCTATCCTTAAGCATTTGAAAATTCTCCTCACAATTGTCTGTCCACATAAACTTAGCATTCTTCTGGGTCAATCTTGTCAAAGGTGCAACTACCTTGGAGAAATCCTTTATAAATCTCCTATAGTAGCCAACTAAACCCAGAAAACTCTTTACTTCTGTTACTGCAGTAGGTCTTGGCCATTCTGTAATGGCTTCTATCTTCTTCGGATCCACTTGCATGCCATCTTTAGACACCACATGGCCTAAGAATGCCACTTAATCCAACCAAAATTCACATTTTTAGAACTTGGCATACAATTAATGCACTCTTATAGTTTGAAGCACCACCTCCAAATGCATGACATGTTCGACTTCACTTCTTAAGTACACTAAGATATCATTAATAAACACTATCATAAATCGATCCAAGAATGGCCTAAACACCCGATTCATTAAGTCTATAAAGGCCGTTGGGGCATCAGTCAACCCAAAGGACATCACAAAAATTTATAATGGCCATACCTCATTCGAAGTGTAGTTTTGGGTACATCCCCACTTTTAATTCTCAACTGATAACACCCAGATCTCAAATCAATCTTGGAAAAACATTGAGCTCTTTGAAGCTAATAAAAAAATCATCAATCATTAGGAGAGGATATTTATTCTTGATGGTGACTTTATTCAACAGTCTATAATCGATACACAGTCAAAGGCTATCATCTTTCTTCTTCATAAACAACACTGGAGCACCCTAAGGAGATGAATTGGGTCTAATTCCGAGCAACTTTTGTAACTATTCCTTAATCTCCTTCAATTCTGTAGATGCCATTCTATAAGGCATCATTGAGATAGGATTTGTGCCAGGCATAACATCAATACAAAATTCTATCTCTTTGTCCAATGGCAATCTTGGTAATTCTTCAAAAAAATATCAAGAAACTCACACAACACTGGCATATTCTCAACTATCCCCTTATCTACCTTTGTATCTCTAACCATAACTAAATAACCTTGACACCCTCTTCTAAGCATCTTTTTAGTTATGATTGCAGAGATGATATTTTGAGGCATTAAACTCTTATTGGCTTTAAAATGAAACTCCTTATCATTAGGGATTTTGAAAATCACCTCTTTCTCTCGACAATCCAAACTGGAGTAATGTCGAGCTAACCAATCCATCCACAATATCATGTGAAAATCGATCACATCTAATAAAACTAAGTCTGCCAGTAACTCTCTACCTTCCACCAATACTGGACAAGATGGAAAGACTATATCTGTCTCCAACTTATCACTAAGTGGAGTCACTACAGACAATAAAATTAATAACTTGGATGGTTGCCATTCCATTCTTGAAGCACTCATAAGAGAAACAAAGGAATGCGATGCATTGGGATCAAATAAAACTCTAACATCCAAAAAATAAACTGAAAGAGTACCTGCCACAACTGCATTAGATGCCTGAGCATCCTGAGGAATTAAAGTGAATACCCTAGCCTGACCATAGCCAGTATGCTGAGAAGTGGATGGCTGTGTAAATCCTCTGCCACTCGGTCTCCCTTGTGGCCAACTCTTGCACCTTGGCCTTGTTGGCCTATAAATTGAGTCAATCTCTACTGAGGATACATAGGTGCTTGATAAAGCTGATGCACTTACTATAATATAAACCCTAAAAGGGTTGTAAAGATCAAGCATGGAGCCAAATAATGAAGAATTCAAACTAGTTAGCTTAATTTCATATTTTGAAATTAATTAACCTGACATGGATGAATTTTGATTTATTTTTCAATTTTAGAGTCAATAAGGAAGATTCAAGAAGATTCTAGAAGATGTGAGAAGATTTAAGGATATTCCAAGTCAAAGTCAATAAGTCAACAAGTCAAAGTCAAAAGTCAAAGAGTCAATAAGTCAAAGTCAAAGTCAAAGGTCAATGGTCAATATCCTACATGACATGTGACATGGTATGCTTCAATGCTTAGTTGTCATGAGTTGTCATTTTGCTTAGTTGTAATGAGTTGTCATTAGTTATCAATTTTGACTTTTCAAAGATGAGTTGTCATTAGTTGTCCTATTTTAAAGGAAACCTCCTTATTTAAGGATTTTCCTATATAGGTATCTTTGGGAATAAGGAAGAAAACCTTTTCCTTCAAGGGTTAGGTTGTTTACATGCCTATATAATGGCTAAACATATATAGAATGAATTTTGGATGTATTATTTGACAATTTTAATCAATTAAGTGAGGTTTTCCCTTAAATTTGTTCTTTTGAAACTTTGCAAGTTTACTTGAATTGTTTTACATCTATCTTTCATTATAATTGCTAGGTTAGACTTAGAATTGTGTGATTGTTCATCTTTTAAAAACTAAGTATCTTACTTTAAATTAATAAGTAAGTGGTTTAGCTCCATTAACACAACCTATCCTTGATGATCCTCGGGCTAATATTCAAAGTTAGATACGTGTTCTATCTTTGTTATAGGTAGGGTTCGTATTATGCTGAAATGACCGAGCAACTAAAGATGAAGATCCTTGTGCAAATGATGATTGATAACCAGTGTTAGGATAAGCTCTAGCAAGATGTCCTATCTACCTATACCTAAAACATGCTCTTAAAAACAGGTGGCATGACCCTTGATGTACATGGCCATAAGTAGAACATGCACTGGGCTTAGAGCCTGTGCTACCATACCCAGAACTCTGATTGCTGCTACCACTGCTAGCTTCAGGTCCAAATCTTAGAGGTTTGCTTTGCCTATGATTATGTCTCCTAGATCTATATCATCTATAACCTCTATATTGTTGGGAGGTACTAGCAGTCTGAATGCCAAACCACCCATATGAAATATAGTCAGTTGAATCCCCTAAGCTACTACTGATCCACTACTGCTGTTCAAGTAGGGAATAGTCTTATGCTTGATGTGTCGCCTCTCAAGCTATCTAGCTTTGTCCATGGCACTCTCTAAGTTCTGGTCTTCAGTCCGAATACCAACATAAGTTGGGCCTAACCTAGTCACAAATAAGTCCACAGCTCTTTGCTCATCCTGTATGACGTCCACAACATGATATGATAGCCTGAAAAACTCACGGGTGTATTTCTCAACTGATTTGTCACTCCTGACTATATGTAGTAACTACCATCTATAATTATCTCTCATAGAAGTTGGGCAGAAATACCTAAAAAATTGCTCCTTAAATTCCAGCCAAGTGACAATAGTCATATATGGTTGAATAGTTTGCATGAACTAGTCCTATGTGTAGCTTGTACTGACAACTCAACTATTATGATCCTTTAATAATTAGTGTATCTGGTCCTGGTTCTAGCCTTGATGGTGTTTATGAAGTCCAAGGCATCACTTGTACCATCGAAAGAAACTCTTTCAACTCTCAAATACAATAAAGTTGCATCTGCATCTGACATCCCTTGATTTCTCTACTGTATCATCTGCTATACCAAAGGCACAACTTGATTAAGTGATGTTAAGCCTTGGTTAATCCTTGCCATACCAGCTGCAAAAGCTGTAGGATCCACTTTTGGTACTTCTGGCTCAACCTGTTGCTATTGTGCTTGCCTGTTAGCTGCAGCAGCTCTAGGTCTACCCCTTCCTCTATGATGTGGGGTAATAGGAGCTTCATCCTGAATGGACTACTCCCTCATCATAAGCTGCATTCGTAGTAAGAGCATTCCATGCCCTCTATCTCATTTTGAAAAAGACAAAACCAAAGAAATTAAAAACATAATAAGGAACTAACAAATACATGGAATTCTAGAAACAACAGTGATGACAATTGACATATAACACCTATTAATCGCATTAGTTTAAGAAAAGACATATTCTAATGACCCAAAGATCAAATAAATAAACCATTAGCCTTTATACCAACTTTGTCACGACCTGAACCTAGAGGAATGTAACCAGCACTAGGGAATAGGAAATCTAAAAATGCAACCGAACCTCATAGTAAGCCTTAAAATTTTTGTAAATAAATAATAATCACTTAACAATAATACCATGGATAAAATCATTAATATCAAACACATAGGTCATTACTCCATTACAATAATATTTCAACACAACACAAATCCATAACATTGATAGTATAAGTTTCATAAACAACTATTGTGGTATCTAGAATTTGATTACATAATGTTTAAATCAAATAGATATACATAATACAACCGGTGAAGAAGAAACCCAACACAAATGACGATTAGTACTATGCTGACTGTGAGGTCCTAAAAAAAATAAATTGAGGGGAATCAGACCTCACTGAGTGAATCAATTTTATAAAAAGCATGTTGGTTTAAAAATATTTGTTAAAACCCTTTTTAAAAATAAAATAATATAAATTAAAATAAATATAAATATTAAAAATCATCTACTTTAATATAAAACTCTAGTACAAAATCATATAAATTTATTATTTTAGTGGAAAATCTGGTAGAACACTTAGTCTATCAAATTCTAATAGCCACATGGCTCACTTATTCCAATTGACTATTAGTCCCATAGAGCAAGCTCGACCAGGGTCCAACTACAGTCGGTCTTTTATTCCAAATGATTATTGGCACCCACAGAGCACGCTAGATCAGGGTCCAACTAGTATCATACCTTTGCCCATAGAGCAAACTCAACCATGGCTCAACAATAACCACACATCTGCCTAGAGAGTAAAGCTTAACTAGGCCTCACAAATTAATTAATGGCCATATAAATTAATCATTACTGGTGCGCATGCAGTCCTAGTGACACCCACCAGATAGCACATTCTACCATTATTTCCAAATCATTTAAATTATAATAAATAAAATAAAATAGAATAAAATACACAAATAAAGCGGAATAAAACAAATTGCATAAAGAATTCTTCAATTACTATTCATGATAAATAAAGAAATAATCATGCATGTAGCAATTTAATAAATTCATAAATTCATTTTATTATTATTTAAATCATATGAAAATATAATCAAAATCGTCAAAACACATATTCTATATAATCAACTTACAAGTTGAGCATGCTAGGCGAGGCATGCTCTACTGCCCAAATGCTACAGCTCTGGTCCTGAAGTTATCTAAAATAAAAAATATTTATTTAAAATATGCTTATATAAATAAATTCATAAAATTCTCAAAATTGAATAAAATCATGGGATGATGAGGTTCGCTCGATCTAAGACACAATGCTATATAGACTTGGAATTAACACTACCGATGTCACATTTTATGAGAAATCTACTAAAAATTCGACAAAGTCTCCTCCGTAAAACAGATATCTCTCTACCAAAGTAGAGCCATTATTGCATAAAAACAACACTTCTAACAGTCTTACAACTCAACAGCTCGTTGGGCCCCACAAAACACTTATGCCCTACCGAGAACCACAATTCACAACATATAAAAAAATAATATAATTTATCTCAAATTACTAATAATTCATGAGAATTTAGTTAACTAATGCAAATTAATTTATCTATCTAAAATAAAAATATAAAGGAAATTTATTTCCAAGTAATTAATAAAATTTCTAATTTATAACAAAATCTCGTTAATGAAATATATTTTCCATTTTTACTACTAAATTAGCATAAATTATAAATACCTATTTAAATTACTCAAATAATTCATAAAATTCATAATAATAATAATAATAATAATAATAAATGATTCATTTAAGCTTAAAAATAATAAATAAATTCATTTTTCATTTATTTTCCCAAAATTACTACTAGTTAAGTAATAATTGAAAATTAATTATAAAAATTATTTTTGTACTTTTATTATTTAAAAATCTATCTAAAATAGAATAATTAACAATAAATTCAATTAAAATTAAACAATTCACCAATTTCTAATAATTTTCCAAAAATACATATTAATACATAAACTTTAAAAATTTATATCTCAAATTCTATACATAATTTCATAAAACTTTCTTCAAAAAGTTTAATCCACATAACATATAGAATTTATTGAAAATATAAAAATTTTTCGATCCGGGACTGTCCAGAACAGTGACATGAACAGTACTTGACGCTTGAAAATTTTGAAAAATTAAATAAAAATTAAAGTAAGCAAGATCACAACCTCTAGATCATTTCATCTCAAAGTAACTATATCTAATAAAGTTGAATTAAAGCTTAATTTAACAAAATTAACTAAAAATAACCTAAAATCGAATTACTCAAGATTGAAGGGCTTACCGAAGTTGAAATCCAAAATTGACAGAGGGATTTTGAAACCCAAAGGATGAGGATCATTTTGAGACCGGTGGTGAGCCTTAGAGGGGCTAGAGGTGGCATTAGCGAAGCTATTTCCTACCGGTAGGAAAGAACCCAAGGAAGAAAGAGAAAAGAGAGGGAAGGGAAGTGTTGCCGGGGATAGAAGCAGCTGGGGTAGGCATATGGTGGTGATTAGCGGTCTAGTAGTGGCTGGCAAGTGGGGTGGAATTGGTGCTACGTGGGGAGAAGAAGAAAGGAGAGAAGGGAAAAGAAAAGCAAAGGAGGGAGAGAGAAGGAAGGGAAAAAAAGTTTCTGTAAAAAAAGTTTCTGTATATATATATATATATATATATATATATATTATAGTATAGTACAAAAGTACAAAATATTTTAAGAAATAATAATATTTTTCCCTTTATTTACACATAAACATATATATATACACTCTAATCAATTAATTAAATTTATTAAAATTACACAAATATTAATAATCTCATAAATAATCAAATAATAATTAACACTAATTAAATAAAATAATAATTAAACTTAATAATCAACATTTAATACTAATAATTAAAAATTCAAGCCTTTCCATAGATGATAATGATATGGATTCCTGGCGTGGGTTTGTTCGGATTCAGGTCTCTGTTGATATATCCCAACCTTTAAAACGGGGTGTTGTTATTCTAGATAGTAAATGAGAGTATATTTAGATTTATTTTAGGTATAAAAAATTGCCAAAATTTTGCTATTGGTGTGGACATTTGGGACATGTGGAGACATAATTGTTAATGATATGCACTAGGTCAATCATATATGACATTTTTTTGACTTTGTCATTTTATTTAATAAAGAGGCATTTTTCATTATCATTTTGTGTTATGATAATTAATTGAATAGTCAATTCTTACTAAGGTCATAAAGTATGTGACTACGAGTTCTATTTAAATTATCCCTAGTCATAATAATGTATTATGACTAGAATGATGTTGATTGATGATTATGTTTTACTAATCATGAATGTGAGATATTAAGTCAACTCATAGGTACTTATTTGAGAAATAAAGTGTTGGATTGATCGATCATGAGAATACCACATAGATAATTATCATAAGTAATTCTCATCATAACAATATTGGTTTAGTCCTCTGACCTTGAAATCACTATGGATTTTTACATAACTATTTTGTATTTTGACACAATATTACATTATCTTTAACCAGATGATAAAATAGGTTGTTGTTGGGTATAAAATGAGTTATGTGAGAAATGTGAGTGATTGATAAGGAATTTGTCCCTCATTTAATATGAGTAAAATATTTATGGGCCCCTTGATAGGATGGACGGAGGAAAATGCATGGCCATGCTAAAGTAAATTGATAAAGAGTTATTATTCTCAGTTTACTTAGGATCAAGAAATCATATGATTGAATTCTATAAGGATGACATAATCTATGCTTTATATTCAATCAAGATATCATGTGACAAAGGGATGAGGATATTGACTGTATATAAGGTTATGTTGGATTATTAACTTCACATGACTTGGATAGTCATAATGTCTTGCTAGAAGCCACTTATGACTTATAGGCCTAAATAGAGATTTAAGGCCCACTGCCAACGTCATGTGAACCTACAGGGTCACATACTTTGAATAACCCTAAAACAAATATGGGTTTAACAAGCCCAATAAGCTCTGTGGAAATAAATAAATAAATAAAATATTTATTTATTTATTTAAGGTAAAGGTTATCTTAAATAAATAGAATATTATTTCTGATTTAATTTTAAATAAAATTAGAATAAGAATAATTGAGAAATTACCAAAAGGTTTTTTGGTAAGTGAAACCCTAATTTAAATGTTTATAAATATGTTATATTCTCTAGGGTTTTATACACTCTCATTATTCCACTACCAAATTCATTTTCTCTCTTTTAGAAAATAAAACACAGAGTTCTTTTTTTATTTTTGATTTATGAGAAATCAAGAGAAGATGCTAGCACACAAGTATTCATTTTCAAATCAAAGGTTATTCTTCGAGACACTTGTGTAGGACAGATTCTTTTAGAGACATCTTAAATCTAAATTGCTAAATTTAAAAGTTCGAGGTAGGTGTAGACGACAGGGTTTAGTGTGTGTCCAAGATTTTAGCAACCGCGACACTGTTTGGGCTAGGGCCTTAGAGAACACACTAACCACTGTCATAAATAGATGGCATGGAGATGAGGAGTCGCCACCCGGGTTAATAACTGGGACAAATTGAAAAGGTGGTACTCGATTTCCTAAAAGAAAGCTAACACCACAACCAGGAGATTTTGGATACAGAATACTAACTTCTCTTAGTCTCGTATTCATTTAGAATAATTTTATAAATGACTATTTCATCCTCTAATTACATGTAATTTTATTAAACCCTATTTGACATCCATCTAACCCTAGGCATCTAGTCAATAAAATTACACATAAAAAATGCACTCAAGATTGCGTTGTCCCTAAGTCTAAACTATGTTAATTTTATTAACAAGTTAGCTAGATTTACATTTTATTTACAAGCGAGAAATGGACTAAAGGTGGGCCTACATTTTTTATTAATTAGTGAGCCTAGATCTATTTATTTTACTTTGTCTAAAAATGGGCATAAGTCTATTCAATTTTAAAGAAAAATTAAATTAATGGGCCTAAGTCTAACTTGGTTTTATTTTAAGTGAAATGTGGGCCTAGGTTTATTTATTTTAAAAGAAATAAAATTAAGTGGGCTGAGCTAAGTCTAAACAAGTTTTAATTAACTAAGTGGGCCTAAAATCTAATTAGCCTAGTGGGCCTAAATTGATTTTAATTATTTAAAGTCCTAAACCATTTTTAAGCCTATTTATTATGTGGGTTAGACCTAAACGTGGGCTTAGGGCCTAAAAACATAAAAAGTCCCAAAAACATAAAAAAAATAAAAAAAACAAAATCAAATCAAAATACATTCACATATAATTTCTAAAAAGACCTAAATTAATTACATACAAACCCTGCTTAACTAAAGCCACCATTAATTTTTAATTAATTTTTACCCGATTGAACCTAATTACTAATTAATTTTAAAGAGCAGAAATTAAATCTTTTACTATTTCCACTACTGGGGCTATTACAAATTACGTAAAAAATTTAAACAATTATTCACCATGAATTAAAATAACTATACAGAACACATAAATGCAAAATAAAGATTAAAATCCTAAGAACTATAAAAAATAGTACAGGTTTATCCATGGCATTTCATGGATCTTTTATTTAATTAAACACAGGTAGTATCCTTCTCAATCCACATGCACATATCAAAACAAAAAAAAAGTAATCAGATTAGTAGTGAAATCAAATAATCAAAATAATAACAAAAAATAAAAGAAAAATCATAAACAGAAAATAATAGAAAAGAGTAAAAAATGAAATAGAAAATAACACTGAAGATTTAGATGCTGTGCAAATGCCCTTTTTGAGCCCCTCAGATTGGATTATCACCATTGAAATTAATGTATTATTGATTTTGGACTGGGATTTGATTGCTTTCAAAAACTTAAGTATCCAAAATTAGGGTTTTTTGCGCTCATAGTCGCTCTGTTTTTTTCTCATGCTATGTCTCTGTGTGCCTCTCAAAAAAATCTCTCTCCCAAATGAAAGCCCCCTGCACGCATCCAGACTCCACTTTTTAAAGCAGAGTCTGTGAGTATTGGCTTCCTCCAAAGGAGGAACAGACTCATCTCTTAAAAAATAACCTGATAAGAATTTTGATTTTTGAAGCATTTTGAACGTGTTGAAATTTTCATAAGATAATAATAAAGATAAAATTGAATTTTCAACCAATTAAAATGATGAAAAATTGATAAAAATATGCGAAAAAATCAACTTTTACAAGTTAGAATTGTGCAATGCCGGTCGGTATTAAATGTTGACCTTAATTTTTTTACTTTTAATTACCAAAAGACCTTGAAAAATTGACTTATTTGCAATCAAATCCTGAAAAATGTTGCAATATAGTCCAGAAAATCGACAACCAAGTTCAATTTTTGAATAAATTTCATGATAGGGGCTTACGTCGCAATTGTGCATAATTGCATCTCGAAATTGGGTGCTTACAGTAGGGTGTCACCAGAGTGAATCTCCTCTCTTCCTTCTAGATTTCTTGCCCCTTCTGCGTTTATGGTAAGAAATTAAAAATCCTAGATTTAATCAATTAATCGAATTACTTGGATCCGGGTTGGGGTTTGTGATTCAAGTTTTATTTCTCCATTGCGTATGGAATCTTGAAACCCAAAAATGGTATTAGAGCCACTTCTAGTTTGATTAATTTGATTATGTATATATGTGATATATGTGTGTTTGAGTGATTCATTTTTGAAAAGGAGTTTTTGAAAATTTTGTCCAAATAGTTTTGATTTATGACAATTGATTACAATTTGTATGAAAACAACATTAAAAATTAATTTGATTAATGTTTATAATCATTTAATATGATTAAACAGTGAACAAAATTATGATTTTCTATGTTATGTATAATGTTTTAAGAAATCAAAATAAGTATTATGTTTAAACAACATATTTGATTTCTATATATTTTGATTATATAGATTTCTATTAAGGGCAATATGTTTAAGTGTTAAATAGAATATATAGAATAAATTTGTTTAGAATAGATTAATTATTCTGCAATATGATTTATGAATAAATTAGGGTTTAATGGTGGTGGTTGTTTAAATGTTAAACATAAAAAATAAAAAAAATAAAAAAATGATCTGTTTTGAACAAATCAATCAGAAAATAATTTGATTATGAAAATTATTGTTGTTTTAGGGTTTCGGCAATGACTCATTCAAAGAGTTAAGGTAAATCGTTTACCTTTGGGGGCACTGCCCCTGAACCCCTGCTAAGGGGCATTGCCCCTTGACCCTAAATGGACTCGTCATGCATTTTGTTTTTCAACCTAATAATTTAATTACTTTATGAATTGAATTATTTTGGAATATGTGTTTATTGTTAAATGCATGGTACATAGCATGAACCTTAAACTAATGTGATTAGATTTTATTTTATTTTATTGGGTTGTAATTTTTAAATACGGCCTACTAGTCATTTTATTTATTGTAATTATTTTATTTTATTTTATTAGATAGTAATAGAATAGTTTTAATTACAACATGTAATGTAAAATCAAGACCCAAGATGCAAATTCAAGTTGGAGTCCCATGATGGAGATCCAAGGTGGGAGCCTAAGGAGGAGATCCAATTTGAAGGCTAAATTTGTATTAGTATTGTCACCTAGATTTGACCTTTGATCTTTATATTGGCTTATGAAGATCAACTTAGTTATGGGCCATGCTATGTCACATTTATCTTATTATATTAGTATGTTATGCATGTGATGCCATATATGTGATGCAATATAACAATAACTAAATAAGATACAAATTAACTAAACCCTCATTTAATATTAAGTCATTAAAATGCCTCCCATTAATCAACACTTATCAAGATTTGGATTACTATATATAGGTTATGCCAAAGCATTATGTATAAAGCCATATAAATAAGATAAAATGGATAGTGGTGATATCCATATGTTTGAGTTTGTTAGACTTAACTAGGTTATCAAAATGGTTTTGGACCTAGGGAATTTGATAGGATATGTTGGTACATGTGAAATCCTATAATTATCTAAGAATTACATAAGATGTAATTGGTAACGTGTTACCTTCCTAAATAGCCACACTTTAAGTGATAAGCCAAAGCTTACTTGAAGTAGGGTGAAATATGGATCTTGACCTACTAAGAAATTTCAATTATTGAAATTATTTTAAGGGTTTTATAATTTATAAAAATTTAGTGGGATTTTTCTTATGCCTCTTTCATAATAAAGCTGAATGTACTTTATATATATTTGTTATAGATAATGACATCAAACACTGCACCTACCATGTCACTACAATCGATCCTTAAGAAGGATAAGCTAAATGGGACTAACTTTCTTGACTGGTATAGAAACCTATGAATTGCTCTTAGGCAAGAAATAAAGGAATATATCCTTGATTAACCCATCATAGAGGAACTAGCTACTAATGCTCCTAGGGCACAAAAGGATGCTTATAGTAAGCATCTCAATGATTCAGTTGATGACACTTGTCTCATGCTTGGATGTATGGAGTCTGAGCTTTAAAAACAACTGATGGAAATGGAGGCTTAAACTATGATAGGCCATCTCAAGGAAATGTTATAAGAGAAAGCTAGAATTGAAAGGTCTAATACCATTAGGGCATTACTCTCCTGCAAGTTGACTGCTAGAGACTTTATCAGTCCTTATGGTCTCAAGGTAAGGGGTCATCTTGAACACTTGGACAAGCTTGGTCTCAAGATTGAACAAGATTTGGCTATTGATGTCATTCTCTAATCTTTGCCTGAAGCTTATAATGGTTTCATAATGAATTTCAATATGCATAGAATGGACAAAACTATTTCAGAGTTGCATGGGATGCTTAAAACTGCTAAAAAGAACATCAAGAATTCCACCAAGGATGTTTTAATGGTCAATAAGGGAAAGGGTATGAAAAAGGTTGGAAAGGGCAAGAGCAAGACTCCCAAAGGCTTTCAGAAGCTGAAACCAAAGCCCAAGACCAAGTTCAAAGCTGAACCCCAAGCAAAGCTATTAAAGGAGGGAATATGCTTTTTCTACAAGGAGCCAAGTCATTGGAAAAGAAATTGCAAGCTATATATGAATGATTTAAAAAAGAATAACGGTAGTGTGACTACCTCTTCAAGTATTCATGTTATAGAAATTAATTTGTCTACTTCTAATTCTTAGGTATTAGATACTATATCAGGATCTCACATTTGTACTAATTTGCAGGTCTAAAAAGGAGTACATCATTGGCTAGAGGCAAAATGGACCTACGAGTTGGTAATGGAGCAAGAGTTGCTGCTTTAGTTGTAGGGACTTATGAATTAACTTTTCCTAGTGGACTTGTTTTAAATTTATAAAATTTTTATTATGTGCCTACTATGTGTAGGAATTTTATTTCTATTTCTTGTTTGGATAAGAAAGGTTTTGAATTTATTATTAGGAATAGAAATGCAATATTTATCATGATAACATTTTTTTATGGATTTGCTCTATGCAAGAGTGGTCTTTATGTTCTAAATGTTAAAGACACTAATGAAAATCAATCTATATCATTGATATAAAGAAGTTTAAATCTAATGATTTAAACACTGCCTATCTCTTGCATTGTCGTTTAGGCCATACAAATGAGAAATGCATTTCAAAGCTTCACTAAAATGGGCTTTTGAATTCATTTGATTATGAATCATTTGAAACATGTGAATCTTGTTTACTAGGAAAAATGACTAAAATGCCTTTTATTGGAAAAGGTGAGAGAGCTAATGATTTATTAGGCCTTATATATTCAGATGTATGTGGACCATTAAGCTCAACTGCTAGAGTATGTTTTTAGCACTTCATCTTTTTCATAGATGATTTTGGTAGATATTTCTATGTTTATCTAACAAAATATAAATTTGAATCTTTTCAAAAGTTCAAAGTTTTTAAGAATGAAGTACAAAACCAACTTGGTAAAAATATTAAAACACTAAGATCTGATCGAGGTGGTGAATATTTAAGCCAAGAATTTGTAGATCATCTTAGAGATTATGAGATTATTTCATAATTGACTCCTCCAAGTACACCACAATAGAATGGTGTGTTTGAATAGGGAAATCAAACTTTATTGGATATGGTTCGATCAATGATGAGTCAATCTAATCTTCCAATCTCTTTTTAGGGATATGCTTTAGAAACTGTTGCATTCATTTTGAATAGAGTTCCAATAAAGGTAGTTGAAAAGACACCATATGAGATGTGGACTAGAAAACCTCCCACTTTATCTTTTCTTAAGATTTGGGGATGTGATGCTTATGTGAAGCATCAGATCTCAGATAAACTAGCACACAAATTTGATAAATGCCTTTTTGTGGGATATCCTAAAGAAACTAAAGGATATTATTTCTATAATGCTTCTAAGAACAAAGTGTTTGTTGCTTGAAATGGTGTATTTTTGGAAAGAGAATTTATTTCCAAAGGATCTAGTGGGAAAACAATCCAACTTGAAGAAATTTAAGACCAATAAAATAGCATTGTACCAAGTATGGAACTGTAGCTGGATCAAGTAACTATTGAACCTGCACAAGTACCAGAAGGCCTAAGGAGGTATGGTAGGACACGTGAAATCCCTATAAGATATGGATTTCTCATAACTGATGATAATGATGTATTGATGATGGATCAAAGTGAGCTCACATCCTATCAAGAGGCCATAAATAGTCCTGACTCTGAGAAATGGCTAGAAGCTATGAAATCAGAAAAGCAATCCATGTATGATAATCAAGTTTGGACCTTGATTGACCCAACTGATGGCTTAAAAACTATTGGATGCAAATTGGTTTTTAAAAAGAAAATAGACATGGATGGTAATGTGCATACCTTTAAGGCAAGATTGGTTGCAAAGGGTTTCAAACAAACACATAGTATAGACTATTATAAAACCTTTTCACAAGTTGCTATGCTGAAATCTATTTGAATTCTCCTTATTGTAGCTATATACTATGATTATGAGATATGAAAAATGGATGTAAAAATAACGTTTCTTAATGGAAATGTACTTGAGGATGTGTACATGACACAACCATAGGGTTTTGTTAATCCTGAGAATTCTAGAAAGGTATGCAGGCTTCAAAGGTCCATTTACGGATTGAAGTAAGCATCTCGGAGTTGGAATCTTTGTTTTGATGAAGTAGTCAAAGAGTTTGGTTTATTAAGAATAAAGATGAACCTTGTGTTTACAAGAAGGTTAATGGGAGTGTAATTATGTTTTTAGTGCTGTATGTTGATGACATACTACTCATTGGAAATAATATCCCTATTTTACAAAATGTTAAATCATGGCTAGGGAATTGTTTCTCAATGAAAGACTTAAGTGAAGCTGCTTATATGTTAGGCATCAAGATTTATAGAGATAGATCTAAAAGGCTTATTGGCCTAAGTCAGAGCACTTACATTGATAAGGTATTGAATATGTTTAGCATGCAAGACTCTAAAAGAGGATTCTTGCCAATGTCATATGGCATTAGTCTTAGAAAGACTCAATATCCTATGACATAAGATGAGCGAGATCGTATGAGTAAGATTTTATATGCTTCTGCTACTGGATCTATCATGTATGCAATGTTGTGTACTCGACTTGATGTTTCATATGCCTTAATAATAATAAGCTGATACCAATTAGACCCAAGTGAAAGTCACTGGACAATAGTTAAAAATATCATTAAGTACTTGAGAAGAACTAATGATGCATTTTTACTGTATGGTGGTAAGGAAGGTGAGTTAGTTATAAATGGTTACACAGATGCCAGCTTCTAAACTAACAAAGATGATTTTTAATCACAATTAGGCTATATGTTTTATTTGAATAGAGGTACAATGAGCTGGATGAGTTCCAAGCAAGATACCTTTGTTGATTCTACAACAGAAGTTGAGTATATAGCTTCCTCAGAAGCTGTTAAGAAGGTTGTTTGGATCAAGAAGTTGATAATTAGACTAGGTGTTATTCCTAGTATATCAGATCTAGTGAACTTATATTGTGACAATAATAGAGCTATAACTCAAGCTAAGGAGCCCAGATCACATTAGAGATCCAAACACATACTTAGTCATTATAATCTCATTCATGAAATCATTGAGAGAGGAGATGTGAAGATATGCAGAGTACCTACAAATGATAATGTTGCTTATCCACTGACTAAGCCTCTTCCATAGCCTAAGCATGAGAGTTATACTAGGTCCATAGGTATTAGTTTTAATATAGATTGGGCCTAGTGCAAGTGGGAGATTATTAGTGATATGCACTAGGTTAATCATGTATGACCATATTTTAACTTTATCATTTTATTTAATAAAGAGGAATTTTTCATTATCATTTTCTGTTATGATAATTACTTGAATAGTTAATTCTTACTAAGGTCATCAAGTATGTGAGTTGATAGTAAAACCCATAGATTAAATATGAGTTCTATTCAAATTATCCCTAGTCATAACAATGTATTATGGCTAGTATGACATTGATTGATGATTATGTTTTACTAATCATGAATATGAGAGATTAACTCAACTTATAGGTACTTATTTGAGAAATAAAGTGCTAGATTGATCCATCATGAGAATACCACATAGATAATTATCATAAGTAATTCTCATCACATTAATATTGGCTTAGTCCTCTGACCTTGAAATCACCATGGATTTCTATGTAACTATTTTATATTTTGACACAATCTTACATTATCTTTAACTGAATGATAAAATAGGTTGTTGTTGGGTATAAAATGAGTTATATGAGGAGTGTGAGTGATTGAGAAGGAATTTGGCCCTTATTTAATATGAGTAAGATATCTATGGGCCCCTTGATAAGATAGACTGAAGAAAATGCATGGCCATGCTAAAGTAAATTGATAAAGAGTTATCATTTTCAGTCTACTTGGAATCAAGAAATTATATGATTGAATTCTATACGGATGGCATAATCTATGCCTTATATTCAATCAAGATATCATGTGACGAAAGGACTAGAATATTGACTGTATATTAGGTTATGTCGGATTATTGAATTCACATGACTTGGGTAGTCATAATGTCTTACTAGAGGCCACTTATGACTTGTAGGCCTAAATAGAGATTTAAGGCCCACTAACAACATCATATGAACCTACAGGGTCACACACTTTGAACAAGCCCAAAACGAATATGAGTTTAATAAGCCCAAATAAGCTTTGTGGAAATAAATAAATAAAATATTAATTTAAGGTAAAGGTTATCTTAAATAAATAGAATATTATTTCTAATTTAATTTTAAATAAAATTAGAATAAGAATAAGAGAGAAATTACCAAAAGGTTGTTTGGTAAGTGAAACCCTAATTTAAATGTCTATAAATATGTTATATTCTCTAGGGTTTTATACACTCTCATTATTTTGCCACCAAATTCATTTTCTCTCTTTTAGAAAACAAAAATAGAGTTCTTTTTTATTATTGATTTGTGAGAAATCAAGAGAAGGTGTTAGTACACAAGTATTCATTTCTAAATCAAGGGCTGTTTGTTTGGACAGTTATGGAGGATGGATTCTTTTGGAGACATCTTAAATTTGAAGTACTAAATTGAAAGCTCAAGTTAGGGTGTCACTAGAGTGAACCTCTTTTGTTCCTTCCAGATTTCTTTCCCCTTCTGCGTTTATGGTAAGAAAACAAAAATCCTAGATTTAATCAGTTAATCGAATTACTTGAATATGAGTTTGGGTTTATGATTCAAGTTTTATTTTTTTTACTGCATATGGAATCTTGAAACCCAACATGAATGTGAACTAAAACCTGATGATATTTATACTACTAGCTAGCCATATGATTCAACCCTTCATGCTTCTCCTCTAAAAAAATAAATTCTTGCACTCCTCAATGCAATTATAACCTTACTTGAACGAGACAATGTCCTAAGCTTCTTCTTCTTCTTAACAAGGAGACTTAATTTGAAGATAAAATTTTATTGCTTGAGTAAAATAAAAATCAAAATTTGGATTTGGATAGTTCCCCAAGGCCCACACAGGTGCACCAGACTTTAGCAAGTTGTCCAAAGTCATTAGATGGAGGAGGAATATTATTATCTATTGATTGTCAATAAGATCAAACTAGGTATCCAGTAAAGGAGCTAAGTTTGGTAAAAAATAAGATGAGACAAAGTACATATCAAAAGATCCTTCAACCAATCTCCTTACTTCATTTAGTTCCTATTGGAGTTGAGGATATTATTCTATGTGGTGCCAAATGATGTTTATAAAGAATTCAAATTTTGGAGGTTGATGTATTTAGTGGAGAAGTGGTTTTTATTGTAAAATGCTCCAAAATTAAGGTTGCAACCACTAAAGCAAGTTGCGAGGCAGAGATTGTAAGGCAGTCTCACCATGCATTATGAAAATTTTCACTTGGAATGTTGGGGGATTAGGGAACCCCTGGACATTTTGAACTTTATAGTTTTTAGTTAAGAAATAAGAACTTGATATCATTTTCCTTATGGAAATAAATATGTGGTTCATCTAATCATTTTAAATATGCTTTTTGAAATTATTTCTCTTTTCCAGTGGCTATAATGGGTAGATCGAGTGGATTATGTCTTTTGTGGAAGAGGGATCTCTAATTGCATTTAGTCTTTCTCTTCCCATCATATTCTTTTTTAAATTCTAGACCAAAATTATTAGGCTCTTGGAGAGGGGTAGGAGAGTATAAATGACATGAAAAATCAAAATAACCACCTTACTTGGGAGATGCTTTGGTAGTTGTGTATTCCGTCCTCGATCCTAATTGTAAGTTTTAGAGATTTCAATGAAATAATGTATTTTTATGAGAAGCATTGGGGGTATGAACATAAATAATAATATGATGGATAATTTTCATCAAGCTGTTGATGGGTGTGTGTAGATTACGGGGTTCAATGCACACCCAAAATTTTAGCAACTGAGACATTGTTTGAGCTCAAGGCTATAGAGAAAACACTAACCATTGTCACAAAGACATGGCATGGAGATGAGGAGTCACCACCCAAGGTAATAACTGGGACAAATAAAAAAATGGTGGTACTCGATTCTTTAAAAGAAAGCCAGCACCACAACTAAGAGATTCTGGATACAGAATACCAATTTTTTTTAATCTTGTGTTCATTTAGAATTAATTTATGAATTACTATTTTACCCTCTATTTACATGCAATTTCATATAAACCCTTATTTAAACAATTAACTCCAAGTAAACTAGTCATGAAAAAAACATGTAAACAATGCATTCATTTAAGTTCACAATCCCTATGTTAGTCTAATTTACATTGATTTTAATTAAATGAGCTAAATTTACATGTTTTAATTTACAAGTGAGCCTAAAGACTAATGGGCCTAAATCCTATTCAATTTTAATTAAATGAACTTAAGTCTATTTATTTTAATTAAAAAATGGGACTAAATCTAAAAATTATGAAATATTTAAATTAGTGGGCGTAGTCTACATATTTTAATTTAAAGGTGATCTTAAATCTACAAGTTATGGAAAAGACTTAAATTTAATTAGTTAAGTCTAAATTACTTTTAGTCATCCTAGGTGGGCTTATATCTAAATTAACTAAATGGGCCTAAATTATCTCTACCCTAAATCTAATTAATTATGGGCCCTAATATGCATTTCAATTAATTAAACCCTAAAAGACCTAAAAAATGGGTTAGAGCCTGCATGGGTTTAAGGTCCAAAACACATAAACAAACAAGCCAAAAAATAATAAGAAACAAATATTAAAACAATCAAATAAAGGATCAAACAATCATTTAAATCCATTTTAAAAAAAGCTAATTTAATTAAATTGACTTTAAGCAATAAATTAATAAATAATTAATGAGCAACCCTAATTCTATACACTTAAATCTAACTCAATTTTAATTAAAATAAATCATAATGATTTCTATGACCATTAATTTTAATCAATTACCCAATTAAAAACCCTAATTTTACTAATCAATTAATTAAAATAAAACACACAATCACATACACGTGATTTCATTATTCCCATTATTAGGGGCTATTACAATGATCTATTGAAAAAATGAGAAAAGAAAAATTAATGCAATCCAAAAATAAAAATACAAATCAAGAAATTGACAAAATAATAATAAATAAATAAAAAAAACCTAGAAACTATGTTTGGCTATAAAATTCAATCCATGGCATTCTAAGGATCTTCATGGATTTTATTCTTTAAGTAAACTCATAATGTGATCCTCTCCATAATCACTAACACAAAAAATAAACAATTATTAGTGAATTTAAAAAAAAATAATAAAAATTTAATAAAACCAAAATAATAAAATAAGAAATAGAAGAAGGTAGGAAAAAAGATGATGATTATGGATGCTGTATGGGTTGACCCCTCGGACTAGGAAAACTCACCGTTATTTGTTAAGTAGGTCTTCAATATTTGCTGTTCTCCTTTCAAAAGCCTATTGCTCCTTACTCAAAAACAAATAAATGATAGAGAAATATTTTTTGTGTACTGCCTAGGGACAAAAAGAAAAGCCAAAAGGTACAGGAAATAGAAATGTTCCAAGCCAAAATAGAGTGTAAAGAGAGAGAGAGATAGCCCTCTAAAAAAGTATGGAAAGTGAGTTCTTAGAAAGTGAGGTTTCCCTCCCATCAGAAGAACTCAAGCTGGGGTTTATAGGAAAAAACCCTAGCTAAAAATGTATCTTACTGTGACTTGCCTTTCTCAGAGTTTTGATTTCAAAAAGACTTTAGTTTCATGAAAATTTAGATAAATATTATTTTACCAATCATAATTCAGGCAACCAATTTTATTTACTGTAAAAAATAAAATGAAATTAAAAAATGGATGAAACATGTTTAATTCTGACTGGAATTATGTAATTTTGATTGGAATTACATTAATTTTGATCAGAATCACGGAATTCCAATCAAAATTATAGAATTCCAATCGAAATTATAGAATTCCTATTGAAATTACTGAATTTTAATCAAAATTACTAAATTTTGATCAGAATTATAGAATTTTGATCCTTTTTTAACTTTTAATTATAAAAAAGACCTTGAAAGAATTTAAAATTTTTAATTAGGTCCTAACATAAACATTACAATTAAGTCCTAAAAAAATAATTAAACTCTTTTAAAAATGCATTTAGAATTTTTGAGGTTTCGAACTTTAAGCATTGAAGACCTATTTATAATATATTCATCATTGGAGTCATTTGTTGCATCCATATTTTAATATCCCAAAATTAGGTGCTTATAGTGTGGGCTGAAGGATTTAGGATTTTAAGGCTATCCTTACACGTGGTGTAATGGGCATTGAGGTTGTGATTTGATTCTAGAATGACTTGATCTTTTTTTTTGGTAATTAGTCTTGGTGTTCTTTATGCTCTTTTTTACAGGCTCTCACTTGATTCAGTTGTCATCAGATCACTGTCCATCTTACTTGAAGTTGTTAATCTTAAACCTTGCAAGAGAAGAAATCCTATATGTTTTCACTTTAAGGCCAAGTGGATGAGGGAATAAGACTGTGAATTGACAATAAAGGATGTCTAGTCTAGCAATGTCTCCTCTTCCATAATTTTTAAAAATTACATTTATGTACATCAACTTTATAGCACTGGTATATGACTAAATTTGGTTCTCTTAAATCTGATATGAATAGTTATTTATAAATTGACTACAGTCTAAAGTCTTATTTTAGATTTTTTAGTGGAATCCAAATATATTGAGCTAAATAAGATACTGTAGTATCTTTTTAAATTAAAGGAGCTACATTGAAAATAACTATCTTGTCAATTGTGGTTAGTTAAAAGGGACATGAGTACTAAATCTTCCATCGTAAGGCTAGTGATAAAAGGACGGGTTAATAGTGTATCATAAATTAAGAATGAGGATGGGGTATGGCTAAATGGTGATGAAATGGTGGCACAAGTTGGTTTACAATACTATTCTAGTTTTTCTCTTTAGTTTCTCTATTATGGTTGATGTTGTTGTTAGTGTAATTAATTTTATTATTTTTGATGAGTGAATTACTATACTAGAGGCTCCTCTTTCTAATGAGGAGGGTTTTTAGCTTTAAAATAAATGCATCCATCCAAGGCTCTTGGCCGAGATGAATTATCAACTATGTTTTATTAGAATTATTGGAAGATTGTCAGTCATGATGTCTTTCTATTGGATAGGGATTTTTTTAATTCCTCAATTATGTATGTTAGTTTAAATCACGTATTTATAACTTTGGTTCCAAAGGTTAAGTTTGCAAAAGAAACGAAGGATCTTCAGCCTATCAGTTTATACAACATTCTATGGCTTTTAAGTAAGATATAAGTAAAGCTTCTGATCACGTTGAGTGAGAATTCTAGGAGAAAGTTATAATTTGTATGTATTTTCCTCTGAGATTTGTCTAATTAGTTATGACTTATGTTTGTTTGATTTCTTTTGCTTTCTTAATTAATAGGACTTTGAAAAATACCCCTAGGAGGAGGGGGGTGAATAGGGCTAATTAGGATTTTAAGAGAGATTAAAGGTTTGATGGAAAATTAAAAAGAATTAAAAAAATATAGATTAAGAATGAGAACAAGAAGAAGATAAAAAAGGAACAAAAGTGATTTGAATTCTTAATCAATCCTACATCTCCCACCTAACGAAATGCCCAAGTTAGGATTTTGAACTCACCTTAATCTTGTTACCAAGATTGTCATAATAATGTGTTTTAAGGCTTAACAGCAACCTTACAATAAGTTATGTTTTTTCTTTCGCTCAATATAACCAATCTCAAATGTGTTTTTCAAGGACAATATAAACCTATTCCCAAGTGTTTTCAAGGGTTATACTTAAACCTTTCCATAAGAGTTTTAAAGGCTAACTCATAACCTTTTACAATATGTGTTTTTCACAAAGGCTTAATAGTAACCTAATGTTGATTGATTCGTTACTACCCACTTCTTAACCCTAAGAAAGAGTAGAGTAAAGAATCATATCAACTATGCACTCACCCAACTCTCAATAGAAGGGTAATCACAAACTCAACAAGAGTTTGTTTATATACAAATGATATACAAAGAATAAATATAAAGGAACAAAATTTGGCTTAATGATTTTGACAAGTAAATTTACTCAACCAACACCCTAACTTCTTAAATGAGGTTCAAGACTTGTTTATATAGTTGGTGATGAAAAATATAGTTGCTAGAAACCTCCAAATTTTCCTAAAAACTCATTCTCCTTCATTTAATGCAATTTCAGCTATTGCAGGATTTGGTATGCTCAATATCATGAGCATAGGTTCGAGATCATTAGCATTGAAACATATGACCATTGCTCATAAATTTTCCCATTGTAGACTACTCACTATAAGATAGAGATCTTGAGTAAACACTCAGGATTGTGAGGGTGGGCTAACCTCGAGAAAACTCGATCGTTTTGCCTTTGAACAACTTTCTTTGCACTTAGTTCACTTCCTATGCTTTAACGGGCATGTGTAAGGGTATTTGAAGGCTTCAAATGTGTTTAAATTGCATGATTTAGAGCTTGGTCATTTAATTTTACTTTTGTTGAGTGTAATTTTATTTACTTTTGTTGAGAGTAATTATATTTACTTTTATTGAGTGTCATTGTATACCTAATCCTATAAACACACTTAAATACAAAGCATTAGTGATTCAAAATTGATTGTTAAAGTAAACAAAAAAGGTTGAATTAAGATTGATCATAACTTTGATCATACATAGGGTCAATAATCTTCCCCTTTTTGACTGACAATCGATTTTTGAATGATAATTAAAAATCACTAAGTGCATGTTTTTTATGATACTCGTCCCAATCATATTCTAAGGATTTTTAAAATTTCTTCCCCTCAGTAATGCTAAGGTTAGCAAAACATGTCAAATATCTTTTAATCATAATAAATATGTAGCTTCTCCCTTTTTTTGGCATTCTATGTATAATTCGAGCATGATTATTATTTTTCAAAATGCTAAGTTTCTTTCCCCCTTTGTCAAAGTGAAAAAGGGAGGTAATTAAAAGAGAAAGATACTGAGTGAGAAATAAGTGAAATAAAATTAATGAAATTAAATGAACAGTGAAGATACTAATTAAAAATAATTGAGCAAAAAATGATGCCTATTAATACCTAATGATAAATCAAATGGAGAGTGAATCATGAAAAGTGAAACATGTGCCAAGTGTATTAAGAAATGATAGTGGCAATCAGGATTCTCAATATATGGACCAAAGAGAACTTTTAAAGAGTAAGACATATAAAGTGAAAAATGATGCCAAATGAAAAATAATAAGAGAATTGCATATCAAAATTATGCAATTTTTGAAAAGTATTGTGATCATATAAAAGGTCAAATTCTCTTTGGAAAAATTAATGTGTGCATATCTATTGACAAACTATAAATTAATTTTATTAGTTTATGAGAAATTAGCACAAAATAGCAAAAATTTATCAAGCAACCTTTTAAACCCAAACCTTATTTGGTTTAGGTTTGTGACTCTCAAAGTAGTCAATAGGTAGAAGGTTAAGATGAATTTTTCTATAGTAATAAACATTATTAGTATGTCTTAATTTCATGCAATAAAAACATTCAATTTTTGCAAACCTATTTTGCCTACCAACCTATGCAAGTTTAGGACGGTTATGGTGGCTGGTGGCTTATGTGTACACAAAAATTCTAGGATGAATATGCATCTTACAAAAGCAACCAGGCATGAATGTTTGATGTCTAAAGTGCATATATGTGCCTTCTATTATGATACATGAATGAATGATGTAGTTAGGGTTTTTGAGCCCTTACTTTGAAACCTTGAGCCCTAAAAATATTAGCCTTTAAAGGCTTTCCATTGGCGTTTTGATTCATAAAACTCTTTGCCTTTAAATCTTGAGATTTAGAGCTCTCATAAGGAATGAGGGATGAAATAGTAGTGGCCTTGAAAAATTTAGGGGGACTTGATGATGTCGATAATCCATTAGAAAAATGAAGTCCATATTTCAAACCATGAGATCTTTGACTATCTAGGAGATGATCAGAGGTCTCTTTCCCTTTTTAAAATTTAGAAATGGTGGCATTGAGTTTTAAAATTTCTTTTGAAAGCAACTCATTTTCTTTCTTAGTTTTATCCAAATCAGTTTTCAAAGATAGAGAGACTTCCAAATCAAGAGTGAGTTTTTCATTTAAGAAACTAATATTTGAAAATTCTAATGTCGAATCCTTAAAACTCTTATACAATTTTGAAAAATTTTGTTTATAAAACTTTTTCTTTGAAAGTGATTTTTGACATTTCAAATTCAATTTTCTTATTAAGGAAATCTCATTATCAAGATTCACCTCAACATTAAGCTTATTGTAAGCACTCAATTTTAGGATGCAATTGTGCACGCGTGTGATGAAAGCCCCTATGATGAAAATCTAATCAAGAATTGATTTCTAGTGTCAAGTTTCATAAATTAAAGGATTAAATTTCTATCTTTTGTGGATTTAATTACAAAATTGGTTTTTTAGGGATTTAATTGCAAAAATTAGAAACCTCTGGGGAACTTTTTTATAATTTAATTAAAAAAAGTGATCGGCCAACATTTAATGCCAACCAGCATTGTGTAATGCTAATCAATGTTACATAATTTCGACCGACGTTACGTAATGCCAATTGGCATTAAGCAATGCAAATCGGCTTTACGGATGTCGATCGACATTCCAGAACGCTGATTTTCATTAAAAATTGATTTTTTATGCTAATTTTTTTTTATCATTTCTTAATTTTTTCATTGGTCCAGAACACCATGTGTCCCTACGTGTATGAGTCTTTGATTTTTCAAAACTCTATCACCCATCTTTTTATCATGATTTTGAAAGTTCAAAAATAAAAAAATAGACTTTTGAGACTCCTCTTTCTCCCAATATCGAACAACTTCCTTGCATGATCGCAGGGATTTGAGGTTGCTAGGCCAGGTTTTAAAAGCCAAGAGGCAGAGTTTGTGAGAGGGGGGATGAAAAAAAAAAGAAAAGGGAGGCTGCGAAAGAACTCTAGTTATTTTCTTTACTGTGCAAAAAGCCACACACCTTATCTCTTCATTTTTTCATTTTCAAAATCTTTAGGAAATCAACAAAATATGTTCTTCGCTTTTAAAGTCCAGAAAATCAAGAAAAAAAACAATAGAGTCAATCTCAAAATGATGACCATCCTAATCTGAGGGGCATTCAAACAACATTGGCACAACATCCCCTACTCTTTTTCTGTTATTTTTTTTATTTTGATTTGATTTCTTTATTTTATTTATTGATTGAGTCATTACTGATTAAAATCTTTTATTATTTTTTTGATTGGTGTTTTGTGGTGCTTTGGATGTGAGGTTAGTGATATGAGATTTTGGCAGTGGCTACATTGAAGAATCCATGGGATGCCATGGACTGAATTTTATGAAATCCCTGTAGAATTTAGGGTTTATTATTTTTTATGGAATTTTATGCATTGCTTTTACTAGGTTGTAATTAATTTGCTTTAATTTCCTGCACTGTAGTTTGTAATAGCCCTAATAGAGGGAAATTAGTGGAATTTTAATTCTCTGCACCAAAAATTAATTAGTAATCTAGGCTCAATTTGGTAAAATTCAATTAAAATCAATGATGGAGGTAGATTAATTTTAGGGTTACATAAAATTGAATTAGGGTTTCTTAGAAAAATCACGTAAAAATTGTTGTTTTGATTTATTTTTGGTATGTTTGTTGAATTGGGTTTTATTTTTGGTTCTCATGACTTTTAGGCCCCAAGCCAACGTTAGGTTCTAACCTATTTAATAAATGGGCTTAAAAATGGTTTTTAGGTTTTAATTAATTTAAAATTAATTTAGGTCCATTTAAGTTAATTAGATTTAGGCCCACTTTTAATTAATAAAATTATCTTAGACTTTAGTTCAGCCCACTAATGTATTTTTATTTCTTTTTTAAAACTAATAAGACCTTAGGACCATTTCTAGTTAATTAAAATTAATTTAGATTTAGCTTAGCCCATTAATTTCATTTCTTTTAAAATAAATAGACTTAGGCTTCATTTTTATTTGAATTAAAATTAAGTTAGACTTAGGCCCACTTAATAATGTAATATCTTCTTTAAAATTTGTAGATAGTAGGCCCATTTCTTTAATTACTTAAAATAAGTAGATTTAGGCTCACTAATTCAATTAAAATGTAGGCCCATCTTTAGTCCATTTTACTTGTAAATAAAACATGTAGAATTAACTAACTTTAATTAATAAAATTAATGTAGTTAAGACATAGGGACACTACCTTTTGTATGCATTTTTACATGTAATTTTATGACTTGTTGCATTTAGGTTAAATGGATATTTAATTAGGGTTTAAATAAAATTATATGTAATTAGAGAATAAGATACTATTTCATAAAATAATCCTAAATGAACACGAGACTAAGAGAAGTTAGTATTCCGTTCCTAGAATCTTCTAGTTGTGGTGTTAGCTTTCTTTTAGAGAATCACATACTACTATTTTGATTTGTCCTAGTTATTACCTTGGTGGTGACTCCTCATCTCCACGATATGTCTTTGTGAAATAGTAGTGTGTTCCATAAGGCCCTGAGCCTAAATAGTGTCACGGTTCCTAAAATTTTAGGTGTGCGCTAAACCCCACCATCTACAGTGGCGACTCCACTAGGGATAAAAGATACTAATTCTACTTGTGTTCTTTAGAATTATTTTATTCTTGCATTCATTTTTCATGTCCCTATTAAATTGATGGCATTGGTTTATGATTCCATGATTCCACTAGCTTCATGGAGTTGTAAATTGCCTAACAATCACTTTTAGCCTTAAATTGGTTCAAGAGAGATTACTAGGCTTATCTGATTAGAGTATGTAACCCAAGTCCTAAAGGGGGATAATCTTCTCTCGAGTTTCTAAAAGATGCTAAGCCCCTTAGACCTTGGCTTATAACTCAAGTCTTAAAGGAGAGCATCTTGCTAAGGGAACCTTAACTGTTCACCAAACCCTAACCATATATAATGGTTTAGTAACTTCCCCTAGGATTTACTCAAATTTCTTATGTATATTGCCATGAGGTAATTCTATCTATAAAAGCCCAGGTCTATACTTTTGAAGCCCATTTAGGCTAATGAAGATTGGGCTAGACCTTTATACCTACTTTAAGAGAGATGTGTTACGCGCATTGATTCTTGATGTCCCCCGTTGATATTAAGGCCAAGACAAAAAATCGTAGGAAAAGAAACTCACCATTAAATACTTGTGTGGGAGGAATAAGGTTGGAAGGATGAATGTTGTATAGTTGATTGATATTTGCTATTTTCTACTTATTGTATAACACGTGCATCATGCATATATGTATTTCATCCATCGCATTAACACTTTATTTTGCAGCAATCATAGATTCACCAGGGTCTTCTTGTATTTGGGGACGAAATGGTGGTAGACTAAGAAGAACATATTTAAGTCCTAAAGCCACAATAAAAGAGATCCTGCATAGACTGGAGAAGAGTCTTATTAATTTGCTTTACTTAGAAGCTGAACCAACTACACTTGAACCTATAGAGATGGAACAACAAGGAGGAGGGAACTAGAACTTAGAAGATATCAAGGGAGCTTTTATGGATGACATGAGGGCTATGATGCAAGATGAACTGGGATAGGCTTTATCTAGATTGATGCAACTTCCTAATACTGTCCTACCACTACTTGTAATTGAGCAACCACCTATTGCTATAGCTATCCCACTTACAATAGATGCTCTAATTGCTGCCAGTAATGTTGGGGCAACTTATTGCTAGAAATCTGCCTGCTGTTGATGTGAAGTTGGAGGATGTTGACAACTATATAGTAGAGAAAGCAAAGAAAGATTCACTTGAACTGGTGTAAGACCATGAGTCCAAGCAAATATAAGTGTTGACCTAGAAGATGTCCTAGATGGAGGAGTTGATTAAGGGACAAAGCATGGGATATTCATTTGACTTCAATGGCATGCTACAAATGGAAGATGATAGGCTGCCTAATAAGTTCAAAATGCCACAGCTAGAGAAATTTGATGGAAGAGGAGACCCAGGGATTCATCTCAGTAAGTACACAACCACTATAAGTACTACTAAAGCCCTATTAGTAGTAATCACTAGGTGGTTTGTGTTATCTTTAGAGGAGATGGTTGTTAACTGGTATCATAGGCTGGAAAATTTTGATAGGGCTGACTGGAAATAATTATGTACTACCTTTTTAAAACATTATGATTATAACACTAGATTGGAAGTGTACATCAGAGATTTAGAATTGACAAATCAGAAATAAAATGAATCCTTCTCTAATTTTCTCACTAGGTTCATGAATAAAGTAGGATTGATGAAGAATAAGCTGGCTGAGAAATATTAGGTTAGGATGATAGTCCATAATGTATCACCTAATCTAGTTAAGAGATTACAGATAATGAACCCAAAACATTCACAGACCTATATGATGATGGTCTACAAGTTGAAGAGATTGAGAATGAAAAGACAAAAAGCTCTAGAGGCACTAGAACCTAAAATTACTCAACTGGGAGCACATAACAAGGAAGTAGTAGCCGAGCTGTGGAGGTGCATGTAGTTCAATCGCCCAAGAGATTCTCTAACTTCAATCAACCACTCTCAAAAGTCCTAGACTGATTAATCCAGAAAGGCCTATTCTGACCCTTAACCTTTTCCAAACCACTTAACCCAAATGTCCTAGGCTATGACCCTAACAGCTATTATAAGTTTCACAAAGTAGCTGGTCATTCCACAGATACTTGTATCTGCCTCAAACATGAAATCCAAAACCTGATAGACTCAAGAAAAATCACAGACCCTAAAAAATCCAATCCTAACCTAAACACTAGAAATAATCTTTTCCCAGACCACCAAAATGTTCCACCACTAGCCACCATGATGATCAACTTGAGAGTTAGCGAGGAGGAAGTGCTAGACTCCTTTGAATACTTAAACCCTACATACAATAAGGAATCTCCTGATGCCTCTAGTGGAGTTAAGGATTTACTGGGACAACGCTCAGGCAAATTCGATTACAAAGTGTTCTACTCCAAACCACCCTCTGATGATATCCCTATTGAATTAGTAGTGCCTTCAGGATTGGGTGATGAGTTTGATAATGAGCTAGTAGAAGAAGAAAAAGAATCCAAAACTTAAGAACAACCACAAAAGAGGAGTTAAGGATTTACTAGGGCAGCCCTCAGGCAAATTTTGATTACAGAGTATTCTATTCAAAACCAGCCTCTAGTGACATACCCTTTGAGGAGATTGTGCCCAGAGGATGGGGTGATGAGTTTGAAGAGGAGAGTAAAGGATCCTTAACTCTTGAGCAAGGGAGCAAGGAGTTATTGAGTGAGCATCTGAAAAAGTTTAACATAGAGGGAAAAAAAACATGCATAGTGGAAGTGTGGAAAAATGGAAAAAGGGACTAGATTATTAAGGTTGTAGACATCTAGTATGACTCTAATGAGGAAAGTCCCGATGGTCTTGATGTATGGAGAAATAACCCTAATATGAATCATGTCACTAGGAGTGGAAGGAATTACAAGGTAGTAGAAAAGAAAATTAAGAGAGTCACAAAAAGAGAAGAAGTAGAGGATGCATAAATAGAAGGAGGAGAAAAAGAAGACATAATTTTGGACCAACTAAAGAAGGCTAAGGCAAATGTCAGCATTTGGGAGCTATTGATGCATTCAGGTAGTCATAGAAGAGCTCTTGTCAAAACTCTGTCAAACATGAACATTGAAATAGTAGCTACACCTAAGGCTATGGTAGCAAAGGTTATAGAAAAGAAACATGGGCTGATAACATTCTCAAATGATGATTTGCCTTTGGAAGGAAGAAATCATAATAAAGCATTATTTATCCCAGTTGAAGTGAAGGGGAAGTGAACCAACTTTGCAATGGTTGATGATGGTTCTCTTGTTAATGTGTGTCCGTTGAAGATCCTGCCTAATTTGGGTTTGAAAGCTGACGACTTAACAGGTTTAAACCTGATAATTAGAGCCTATGATGATAGCACTAGGAATGTTGAGGGGACATTCCAAGCTCTATTTAAAATAGGACCTGTGGAATCCATCATTGAGTTCACTGTGCTAGATATCCCTATCACCTATGCCTTATTGCTAGGAAGGCCATGGTTCCATGCTCTGGGAGGAGTACCCTCAATTGTGCACTAAAAGATAAAATTACCTCACGAAGGAGGTGTAGTGACTATAAAAGCAAAAACCAATCCAGCTGTGGTCACCATATTGGAGAAACAAAAGCAAGTGTGTGTTCCTCTTAGTTTCCAAGTTGTTGGGATATTTGACAGAATTGAAATGGACCCAAGGGTTGCGAAGATTATAGAGAGAATAAATTATCGACCTGGACAAGGACTAGGAAGTGATGAGCAAGGAAGCCTTAAGCTACCAAATTTTAAGAGTCAGAGTGATATTAAGGGTTTAGGGTGCACTGAGGTAGGATCTACCAGTAGAAGGGCAAGAAAGAAAGAGAAGGCCAAGAGAAATAAGCCCTTGGAGAGAATTGGGCCATTGAGCGAAAACTTCATCAAGCCAAGAGAAGGCAAGTACTACTTGGGTGGTAAGGAAACTATCAATGTCATTGGCAAAGACATTTTGGGGTTCAAAATCTTTAAGGTGTAGATTATGCAGAACTTGGTAGAGAATAACAAAGAGGAAGTGATGAAGCAAGTAGTTGGAAGAATGGGGAATGCTACTATTGAAGAGTTGCTGTGTCTATCACCTGAAGAGTAGCCACCTTAGGATTTAGTTACTATCATTAGTAATAGTTTTAGTGATGTTTTTTATGATGAAACTGATGTAATAACCTATGGTCTTTATGAGGATGAAAACTGTGTTTTTTCCATGGTCAATGATATGAATGCTGGTTTTGCTTACTTTTATGATATGCATCCTGATAATTTATGCATCATAATTTTAATCGTTCATGCATGTTTAATTTTAATTCATTTTAATTTAATTCATTTAACATGGGAACAAATGATAATCCAAAAAATATTTCTATATCACATGTTGTAACTCTTGAAGAGAAGGAAAATTTTAAAAGAATATTAATAAAAAAGGAAGGTAGTATTTGCTTGGACTTATGAAGATATGCTAGGTTTAGACAGGGAAATTACATAGCATCATATTCCAACTCATCCAGAAATAAAACTGGTTCAAAAGAAATTGCGCAAGCTAAAACTATAATAGACTGATAAAATAAGAGAGGAGATTGCTAAACAAATTTAGGCTAACTTCTTGGAAGTCGTAGATTACCTGATGGGTTTCCATAAGTATTCGGATTCGTACAAGTAGTAATTAAATATCTATCCCATAGAGATTGCAGATTGACTACAGTGATACTAGTTATGTTTGTTTATTTAAACAACGAAAAAGGGTATTTTGAATTAAACTAAAAATTAAACTAAGACAAAACACAAAAAAATCACAATGAAATAAAAATCACTTTATAGAGCTAGGGTTCTTATTACTAATTCAACCTTTATTATAAATTAACTGCTAAGCCATACCTAACCTTAATCCAATTTAAGGGTTTCTCAAGAATCAAAGGCTTTCCTTCTAAGACAACCCTATGATTAACCAAGTAAATTGATGTTCTTAGATTTAAAGTTCTCGCCTACTAAATGTTCGGTTAACCCGGTTTAAGCACCAACCCTTAATAAATATTAGTTGCTTAAGTGTTTCTTAACTAAGAAAGCATCTAACAGGTTATTGTTTAAATCCAATACAACCCATCTCTTGATCAAATTTTATTGTGTATATTCAATCAAAGGGTGATCAATTCTAAGAAGACATTTAGTTCAACAACAACCAAAGGATTTAGATAATGGCCTAGGTTTAATTGTGATTAGCCCATGGTTGAATAGCAATAAGAACCTTAAGTAAGAATTTAGCTACTCATGTTAATTTTAAGAAATAAAGAAGAATAATAAAAGAAAATAGACATCATCATTGAATTAAATTAAGAGCGAATAAAAACAATTGAATAGAATAAACCCCATGTTAAATAGGAAGCTTGATGTTCTTTAATTTTTATTCTCCAAACTAACATAAGCATGAAAAAATCCTTGTTTTCTCAAAACTTCTTTAAGAAAAATTGTATCTCCAAAAAGTGATGATAAAAAAAAAATCCTCCTCCTCTTATTTATGGTGGCTACCCTCTTATAAAACCCTAATTATCAGCCCTAAGGTTACAACCATACGAAATCTCCATCTTGTCCCTCATGAGTCAGAAATTAAATTCGACTCTGAATTTTCCAATCACTAGGTCGTATGGCCGTGCACATCATTTTTTCAACATTTCAGCATATTGACCTCCATTGCTTTTTAGGCTCACTTCAAATGCTCACAGCTCCCATATAACCTTCCTCTACTATTCTTTGACTTCCCTAAATACATAAAAATCAACAAAAACTAAACCAACTAATACATAAAAATTAATAAACACATAAGATATGTAGTAAGTACTCAACTAAATAAAAACTGAATAAAAGAAACACAAACTTAACTAAAATTGAATTTTTCCTAACACAAAGACTACTTAAAGAAATGCATTTTTCACACTCATCAAATTCCCCCACACTTGAATATTTGCTTATCCTCAAGCAAAACCTAAAAACATATACCTACCTAAAGAATCATACTCATTAACTAGCTTTAACTTGACTAACTACCATAATCTTCCTTTAATAAAAAGTTGAAAAACTCAAAATTTAAAATAGCAACTGAGGTAAAGAATATATTGTTACCGTGTGAAGAGTATACTTTTCTAGTGAAAATATGAAAACAAATGATTGACACTTAAGAAAAATAGAAATAAGTAGGAATCGTGCCAATAATAAACAGGCTAAGAAGTTCATCAATCAATATCTTCCCAATCTCAGCATCCCCCACCTTTCTTGTGTTACTCAGTGTGGAAACCTCCAAAAAGGGTCCTTTGGATACTCTTACTCTTAAAGAGCATTGGAGTAGAAGGAGCATTTAAAAGATTTTTCTTTTCAATTTTAAGCTCTAATTGAGTGTGTTTTACACTCCATCTCGCTTCTTGATTTATTATTATTATTATTATTATTATTATTATTAATTTTTTATTTTTTTTTCATTTTTTGTATAACCACTTTAAAGTAGCCTCAAATTCCTACTCATAAATACTTTTCTCAAATATTAATCATCTAAATTCACTTGTTCAATAGAAAAGTAAGCATTAATGTTCATTAAAATGTAAAAATTCTTAACCACAAGTTGCTCCTCTAATTTAAAAATTTAAAACGATATATTAAGGGAAGATTAAGACATTTCTTTAAGAAAACTAAGATTAATGAAACAAGGCTCTAAAGGTATATATGTTGCAAAAATTCAAGTGTAAGAGCAAGGCACAAACACACAAAAGGGTAAAAAAAAATAAAATAAAAATAAAGCATGTAAACTCTTAAAGTAAAACAAACACATAAGCACATAATCCTGAAAAATAAATAAATAAAAGAAAATTAAAGAATAGTATACTCCCTTATTCCGGTGAAACTGGAGGGGGAATATATGGTGTGACCATGATGCACTTTGCAGCTTCATTTATAGCTTTAGATCTTTTGCTTTGAGGAAGGATGTGAAAGATTTCATCAATTTAAAGTTGCAACCTTTCAGCTCTGGATTCACATCACCTCTCAAACTTCTCTAACTGGTTGGAGAAATCCATAACCATATTTCCAATCCTATTGTCAAAGATATCCATCCACTCTTTGATTTTTTCCATGATGTCATCACTCCATTTTTCGGTGTTCCGTCGCTTCCTTGATTGAGCTTCACTCCCATTATCTCCTTTTTTAACTGCATTAGGGGGTAAAGGTATTTCACCATGTTGCATTGCCATTTGATGGATCATGTAGCATCTTCTACCCGTTACATCATGAAACTCATTGAATTCGGTGATGATTTCAGCTCACACTAGGTAATCTTCATCAAGGGACTCATCTTCTAAAGGCTCCAATTTATGTTTGGCAAATTCAAATGGAGCAAAATACAATGCCAATCCAGTGATAATATGCCCCATTGAGATCAATGCCTTTCTAGCCTAAACAACCCACCAAATAGAACACAAAACAAAGTATGTACTACATACTTTTGTGTTAGGCTTCAAGCACCACAACATGAATAGTTCATCAGGGGAAACCCTAGTACTATCTTTTCTTCCAAAGATTGTATGTGCCATGAATTTATGCATGATTAAATATGAGTGATCTTTGATAAAACCATTAGTCATTATTTGATCCTCACAAACTTTATCACCTCTAGTGATTTCATGCCAAAAACTACTCATATTGTAATCCATAGGAGGTTGACAAATACCTCCTTGAGGAAAGCCAAAGATTTGAGACATGATGTCATAGTCAAATAAGTATTCTTTCCTAAAGAACCTACATGAAAAGATCCCTAGAGGTGCATCTAAAATCTTAAATGTAGTGTAAAATTCTATTGTGAGTTCAAAGAATACATAATATTGGGCTGTAGCCAATTTAAACCACCTTAATTTATTGCAAAACATATCTATGGTTCCCTTAATACCCATATTCAACAGTACCTTATCATCGAAGTCTTTTGGCTTGCTGAAATTTCTTTTGACTAAGGACCAGAATCTCTTCCCTTCTTTTTCAGAATAAATGGCAAAGAAAGCTTCATAATCGTCCCTTATGTCTTTAGGTTTGCCCTCACCATCATTAAGCTTCTTTCCTTGAAATTGTGTCTTTTTTCTAGCCATCATAACAATGGTAGTACTAAAATAAAATAATAAAAGAGAATGGAATTAACACAAACAAAAACAAAAGTCAGCAGAGTTTAAATAAGAAAATAAAAAAATTACAAGAAATAAAACATTCCAATTTCAGTAAAATAAAAATTGCTTACCCATTAATTCAGGAAGTTTAGCTTACTTAGGAAACTAAAATCAACTAAACCTTCAATGGAATAAGGAAACAAATATAAACAAATAAAATCAAAACTAATAAGTTCACAAAATAAATAAATAAATAAAATTTAATTCCTTCCCTACACTTAAAATGTGCAATGTCCTCATTGTAATGTATATAACAGGAAACATTTGAGGAATTATAACTTTGCCTATGCATTAGGTCGCATGGCCGTGTGCAAAAAGTGCACGACCGTGCTACCTGATTGGCATTGTATCATACACGGCTGTGTGCATTTTGCCCACGGTCATGCTACCTGCTAGTACAAATCAAAATTTTTTTTTAATTTTTTAAAAGAAAATAGAAAATAAGAAAAAGTAACATTCCTAAAATAAAAATCCTTGACAAAAAACAATGTAGAGAAAAATATACTTCAATTCAAAACATGAAACATAACACATAACGTTCCATAAAACATCATAATAAAAAAAACTGAAAACACATAAAGTAAACATTGTTCAAGCTAGAGCTAAACACTTCAAAACAAGGTCTTCATTCCTCCCCTTCATCCTCAGAGGAGCACTCTTGTGCTGGCATATCTTCATCATACGGGAATGGTGGCAGAATAAAATTCTAAGAGCTGAAATAGGCATTAAGTTTATGGTTAATCATCTATAATGTACGATTCATTTACCTAGAAGTACAACCCATTCTGACCACTTCAGAATTTAGCTCCCCTACGTTGGAATCGATGACTCCAATTTGCAACTCCAAACTATCCAACCTTTTTATCACATTATTCAGAGAGATATCTTCCTCTTCCTCTTCATCTTGCTCTACCAGTGCAGGCGGGATAAGAAAAGCTCTCCCAGTATGATCAACTCTAACCATTCCTATGGATTCCATCATGCCAATGTCAATGAAGTGACGACCTAGGACCTTTTCAAAAGGCATGTTCTCGATGTCAAAGTTTAAGTACTTGGCTATAGTTGTTACTAGGCCTCCCACTTTAATAGCCCTAGTAGCTTTTGTAGCAACATCTCTCAATTTACCAGCTAAAGCATGATAGACATCAAGTTTTTTGTCATTCACCATACAATATAAAATGTTTAGCTCAGTGGTAGTAATCACAGAGTCACCCTCTTTCCTTGGAAACAAAGAATGTGCCATGAGCCTATGAAGGTACTTGAGTGTGGGCAATCGAATCCTTGATTCTTTTACTGACCGAGCCTTATAGAAAACTCCTCTTTCCTTGATTAATTCTCTCCAAAACTCATTTCTATCATATGCAATATTAGCATCCTGATTTTTGGGAAAATGAAATACATCATTGAGTTCAAACAAACCTAGAGTATGCTCCTCATTTCCCAAATGAAAAGTTAGCATAAGGGTATGATCATTAAACTTAAAAGAAGAGAGAAATTCACAAGTGGGGATGGCATAATAAGGATTCTGCATAAAAATAAAATCATTCCACCCCATCCTATGAACATACAAATTAATCTTGTCTAACAACCTAATTTTAATCAAGGATGTGGCACTCAAATATTTATTTGGCACAATCTTCTTGCTCATCATTACTTGAAACTTATTCTTATGCTCACCATGCCTAAATTGAATTTGAGAGGGGAAAGGTTTTACCATTTGTTCCTCATTAGCACCACCCAGATTATTGGAAGTCCCACCATGGCTTGCTCTTTTGGAATGATTAGTTTGCTTCCTTGCTATGCCCTTCCTTCTTTGATCTTTCTCCATGAGACTTCCTTAAAAAGAATTAAGAGAATATGTAGAGTGGAGAATGGTGTAGGAAATGGTGTAGAGAATGATTTTGTAGAGAGGAAGTGAGTGTTTATATAGAGAGGGGGATGATGGGGAATTGGGTCAAATTTAATGAGAAATTGAAAAGGTGGTCAAGGGTTCGGTCTTCTAGGGCTTGGGAACTCGAAAAGTGGAGTCCCTAGGTTTTTGGGGAAGTGTGAAGTGTTGGGAAGTGGAAAAATTCACTTAAAACAAAATTTTGAATATTTTCTAAAAGTTAGGTCTGTCTTGTCACATGACCATGTGTGAAATGCGCACAACCGTGTGTCGAGTTCTGGTGTCATAAAGTGCATGACCGTGTGCATAATGCGTACGGCCATGTGGCTTGATTATTCAGAAGTGACGATGCAAGATGCATGGCCATATGCAAAATATGCATGATTGTGTGACCTGTACATGCATACTTTAGAAATTTGCTGAATTAAAAATTCAACACACATAGACAAGCAATGCATCATAAATTTAAATTCCAAGTCACTCGAAACAAAAATTCCATGAAACATTTAACTCATAAGACCTCTTCTAGAGCTCCAACCTTTCTTTCATTACCTGAAATGCTCTAGAAATAATCATAAAAAATAGAATAAACTTGCAAAAATGTAAAAAAAATAACCAATAATAAAAATAAAAAATAGAAATATAAATACAAATAAAAAATAATCTTGGTTGAGCTCCTAAGAAGCGCTCTTTTAATGGTCCATGAGCTAGACCATTAAATTGATCATCCAATTAATTCCCTCAAGTATGAAACTTGATGGAACTCCTCAAATGTGCTTCCATGGTATAGCTTTAACCTTTGCCCATTCACTTTGAATGTGTCTCCTTTTGTGTTGCTCAATTCCATAACTCCATGAGGATATGAATGAGTCACTGTATACGGTCCTATCCATCTACTTTTCAACTTTCCAGGAAATAATCTGAGCCATGAGTTGAACAACAAAACTTGATCACCTTCTTTAACTCCTTAATTCTTACTCTTGCGTCATGCCATCTCTTAGTATGTTCTTTATAAATCCTTGAATTTTCATAAGTAACTTCTCTTATCTCTTCAAGTTCATTCAGCTATAAAATTCTTCTCTCAACTGCCTTCTTGAAGTCAAAATTCAAGGCTTTCACTATCCAGTAGGCCTTGTGTTCAAGCTCAACAGGAAGATGACATACCTTGCCATAAACCACCCTGAAGGGAGACATCCCAAGAGGTGTTTTATAAGCTGTTCTATATGCCCACAAAGCATCATCAAGCTTCCTTGCCCATTCTTTCCTTGATTTACTTACTGTTCTTTCCAAAATCTTCTTCAACTCCTTATTACTCACTTTAACTTGGCCACTGGTTTACAGGTGATAAGGTGTAGCTACCCTATGCTTAACACCATAGCGAGCTAATAAAGCTTCCATATTCCTATTGTAAAAGTGTGTTCCCCTATCACTTATGATGACTCGAGGCATTCCAAATCGAGAGAATAGCTTCTTTAAGAACTTGCAAACAACCCTTGCATCATTGACTGTGCACGCTTGAGCTTCCACCCACTTGGAAACATAATCAACACAAACAAGAATATACTTGTTACCATCTGACGTTGGAAATGGTCCCATGAAATCAATGCCCCAAACATAAAAAATTTCCACCTCTAGAATTCCAGATGGAGCATTTCATCCTTCTTTGAAATGTTTCCACTCCTTTGGCATGCGTCATAATGCATTACAAAATCTCTAGCATTTTGAAAAATTGTCAGCCAATAGAACCCTATTTCAAGAACCTTCATAGCTATTCTTTGTGGTCCATAATGTCCACCATTGACCCTCCCATGACAGTGTTGTAAGATGTCTCCTGCTTCCTCATTTGTTACACATCTCCTCACTATGCCATCATTGCATAGTTTCCATAAGAATGGCTCATCCCAAATGTAGAACTTAGCATCACGAATCGACTTTTTCTTTTGCTGAGAGGTGAACTCTTTTGTAATTTCACCCACTGATAAAAAATTTGCTATATCAGCAAACCAAGGAGCACCCATAAATTCTATAGCAAAAAGCATTTCGTCAGGGAAAATCTCCTTGATAGGCTCTTGCTTATCACTTTCCTCTTGTTCTAACTCCAACCTTGAAAGATGATCAACTACTACATTTTTAAGTCCTTTCTTATCTCTGATCTCAATATCAAACTCTTGCAATAGAAGTACCCATCTCATGAGCCTCAGTTTTGAATCCTTTTTGTTCATTAAATACTTCAATGCTGCATGATCTGTGTATACAATTTTCTTAGATCTAAGGAGGTACAATATGAACTTATTAAAAGCAAATATTACAGCCAACATCTCCTTTTCTGTAGTAGCATAATTCAACTGAGTTTCTATCAATGTTCAGCTTGCATAATAGATCACATGCAACTTATTCTCCTTTCTTTGACTAAGAACGACTCCTATTGCATGATCATTGGCATCACACATCAACTCGAATGGTAGACTCCAATCTGGTGCCATCACTACAGGAGTAGAAACAAGTGCTTGTTTTAACCTGTCAAAAGCCAATTTGTAGTCATTAGTAAAATAAAAAGGTGAATCTTTTTCAATTAACTTACAAAGGGGTTTTGAGATTTTTGAGAAATCCTTGATAAATCGCCTATAGAAGCCTGCATGACCAAGAAAACTCCTAACTCCTTTAACATTTATGGGGTACTATAGCTTCTCAATTGCCTCCACCTTTGCTTTATCAACTTGAATGACTTGAGTTGAAATCTTGTGTCCAAGTACAATACCTTCATCTACCATGAAATGGCACTTTTCCCAATTTAGCACCAAATTTGTTTCCTCACAACATGCTCGAACTTTCTCCAAATTGCTTAGACATTCTTCAAATGAGTTTCCATAGATAGAAAAATCATCCATGAAAACATCCATGATCTCCTCCACTAAATCTATAAATATAGCCATCATACATCTCTAAAAAGTTGTAGGAGTATTACATAACCCAAATGGCATCCTCTTATATGCAAATGTGCCATAAAGACATGTAAAGGTGGTCTTCTCTTGATCTTCTGGAGCTATTGCAATTTGATTGTAGCCTAAATAACCATCCAGGAAGTAGTAAAAAGCATGTCTTACTATCCGCTCCAACATTTGATCAATAAAGGGTAATGGGAAATGGCCTTTCCTTATGGATGAGTTCAGTTTCCTATAATTAATGAACACTCTCCATCCATTCACAACTCTTGTAGGAATGAACTCTCCTTCCATATTTTGCACAATCATTTTTCCCCTTCTTCGTCACACACTGAATTAGGCTAACCCAAGAACTATCAGAGATTGGATAAATAATTCCTGCATCAAGTAGTTTGACTACTTCTTTCTTCACCACCTCTTGCATATTTGGGTTGAGCCTCCTTTGCCTTTCAATGGTTGACTTGTGTCCATCCTCCATCAAAATCTTATGCATGCAATAAGAGGGACTTATTCCTCTTATATTTGAAATCTACCAACCGATTGCCTTTATTTTTCTCTTCAACATGTTTACTAATAAATCCTCTTGCTCCTTACTAAGTTTAGAAGATATAATCATAGGTAAAGTTTGGTCATCACCAAGAAAAGTGTATCTTAAATATTGAGGTAACGACTTCAAGTCTAGTTTTGGTGGTTTTATGATTGAGGGTGGTGTGGGTTCAGTGTTTGGTAGTTGTATGTGTGGTTGGTGTGGGTATTTGAGAGTCACTTCTTCTTAAGAAGATTGTACCTATAAGCACTTCTCAATATTCTCAACTTTTAAAGACTGTGCCAACCTTCGTCGTTGGACTTCATTCACACATTCATCAATGACTTCAACTCGCATGCAAAAATCTTTGTCATAGGGATATTACATAGTCTCTTAGATATTAAACTTACAGCTCTCATCCCCCACTCTTAATATAAGAGTTCCATCATAGACATCAATTATTGCTCTAGCAGTGTAAAGGAATGGCATACTAAGGATTAGTGGAACCTCCCCATCTTCTTGAAAGTCAAGGACTACAAAATCCACTGAAAAAATAAATTTTCCAGCCCTTACTAACATATCCTCCACTATCCCTTATGGTTCTTTCACTGTCCTATCTGCAAGTTGTAATCGAATGCTCGTAGGTTTTACTTCTCCTAATCCTAATTTCCTGTAAACAGACAAAGGCATAAGATTAATTGAAGCTCCAGAATCACATAAAGCTCTTTGAAAATTTAAATTTCCCACAGAACAAGGAAAAGTGAGACTCCTTGGATGCTCCCTTTTTAAGGGAAGTTTCTTCGAGATGATAGCGCTACACTCTTTTGTGAGTGTGATGGTCTCACATTCTTGCATCTTCTTTTTATTGGAAATCAGTTCCTTGACTAATTTAGTGTACTTAGGCATTTGCAAAAGATATTCCACCAGAGGCATGTTGATGTGAAGTGCTTTAAACCTCTCTAGAAAATTTAGCAAATTGTTGATCATGCTCCTGTTTCTTCAGTCTTTGAGGATATGGAGCTATAGGTTTGTAAGGTTTCACTAGTGGTGGTGTAGGTTTCTCCACTACCCGTTCCTTATTATTGTTATCACCTTGCAGCTTCTCCTCTGTTTGCACTTCAACCCATTCATCCTCTTGCTCTTTCTCCTCTTCCTTATTATTTTCCTGCTCATATTCTATTATTGCTTTTGGGATTTGTATCTCTATTCCACTTCTCAAGGTGATAGCCTTTAACTATTCTTTTGGATTCTTTTTAGTGTTACTTGGCAAAGAACCTTGATTCCTTATTGACAAAGAATTTGCCAACTGCCCCATTTGCACCTCTAAATTATAAATAGAGGAAGAGTGGTTCTTGAACATCAGTTGAGTGTCTTGATACATTTGATCAAATTTTCCTTCCAACCTTTTTGTAGCTTTATTTTGTTGATTCATTTATGGACATCACATCCATGAACTTCTCCAACTTGCTTTTTACAGAACTTCCAAAAGATGAAGTTTTTTCTTGGTAGTAATTTGGTTGCTGGTGTTGCACATATGCCCTATAAAACCAGGTGGTGCTTATGGCCTCCATTGGTGATTCCCTTGATTGCTTCAAGAGAAATTAGGATGATTTCTCCAACTTGGATTATAGGTTTTTCCATGCACTTGGTTCTGCTGTCCTTTAAAGTTGTTCATAAAGTTTACATTCTCCATGGACAAGCTTTGCATCATCTGACACTTTATAGTTGGATAACTACCTTGACATAATTCACAAGAGGAAGACAAGTTAGATATGGCATTGATATTCATTTTATCCATTCTTTTAGATAAAGCATCCATCTTTGCATTTAACATCGTTAACTTCAATTGCTCCCCTTCTCTTTGGAATAGATCTCTCATTGTACTAGAGGCTTTGGGTATTAGCCATTTCTTTAAAAAGCTCCAAGGCACCTTCTGGTATCTTAGACATGATAGTTCCTCCTATTGATGCATCTATGTTTTCTCTCACTACAGGATTGACACCCTTGTAAAAAGACTGTACCAAATCCCATGAAGGAATTAGATGTGGTGGACATTATCACTGAAGATAATTAAATCTATCCTAGCACTCATAAAAAATTTCATCATCTCTTTGATAGAAAGAGTTGATTTCATTTCTGATTTTGAGTACTTTAGCTGGTGGAAAGTACTTATTGAAAAAGGCCGTATAAAGCTCCTGCCATGTGTTTATGGAGTTAGGTGCCAAGCTAGTGAACCATCTTTTTGCTCTATCCATCAATGAAAATGGAAAAAGGATGAGCCTGATTGCTTCTGGCTGTACTCCATTCATCTTGAAGGTCGAACAATACTCCAAAAATCTTTTCATGTGACCAATTGGATCCTTATGTGGTAAGCCACTAAACTATGAGTTTTGAATCATTTGGATCATGGCTGGTTTGATTTCAAAGTTGTTTGCAGCAACCGTCGGCCTCACAATCAGAGTTTGGTCTCCTTGGACATTGGGACTCACAAAGTCCCTTATAGTTCTGTGGGCAACGTGCCCATTTTGGCCATCTTGCCCATTGTGTGCTTCCCCTCCATTCATCCTATCTCTATTCTACCTTCTCCTTCTGTGAATAGTTTTCTCAATTTCTAAATCAAGTGGTATTAACTGGACCCCTTGTTTGCTTGCGGCACGCGTTGTGTGTATGCAACAACAAGAGTTCCTATAAAACTAAAAAATAACAAAAAAAAAGTAAAAAATAACATCTAAATCAAACAACAAAAAATTCTCAAGAATATCAATTTGGCAATCCCCATCAACGGTGCTAAAAACTTGATGGCTTTCTATAAGTATGTGGATTCATACAAGTAGTAATTAAATATCGATCCCACAGAGATTGTAGATTAACTACAGTGATACTAGTTGTGTTTGTTTGTTTAAATAACGAAAAAGGGAATTTTGAATTAAGCTAAGACAAAACACAAAAAAATCACAATGAAATAACAATCACTTTAGAGAGCTAGGGTCTTTATTACTAATTCAACCTTTATTTAAGATAAATTAACTGCTAAGCCATACCTAACGTTAATCCAATTTGAGGGTTTCTCAAGAATCATAGGCTTTCCTCCTAAGACAACCCTATGATTAACTAAGTAAATTGACGTTGTTAGATTTAAAGCTCTCACTTACTAAGTGTTCGGTTAACCTGGTTTAAGCACCAACCCTTAATTAATATTAGTTGCTTAAGTGTTTCTCAACTAAGAAAGCATCTAATAGGTTATTGTTTAAATCCAATAAAACCCATCTCTCGATCAAGTTTTATTGTGTATATTTAATCAAAGGGTGATCAATCCTAAGAAGACATTAAGTTTAACAACTAAAGGATCTAGATTAATGGCCTAGGTTTAATTATGATTAGCCCATGGTTGAATAGCAATAAGAACCCTAACTAAGAATTTAGCTACTCATGTTAATTTTAAGAAATAAAGAAGAATAATAAAAGAAAATAGACATCATCATTGAATTAAAATTAAGAATGAATAAAAAAAATTGAATAGAATAAACCCCCTGTTAAATAGGAAGCTTAATGTTCTTCAATTTTTATTCTCCAATCTCCAAACTAACATAAGCATGAAAAAATCCTTGTTTTCTCAAAACTGCTCTAAGAAAAATTGTATCTCTAAAAAGTGATGATAAAAAAAAAATCCTCCTCCTTTTGTTTCTGGTGGCTACCCTTTTATAAAACCCTAATTATTAGCCCTAGGGTTATAGCTATGCGAAATCTCCATCTTGTCCCTTATGAGTTAGCAATTAAATTCGACTCTGAATTTTCCAATCACTAGGTCGTATGGCCGTGTGCATAATGCGCATGGCTGTGCACATCATTTTTTCAACATTTCAGCATATTGACCTCCATTGCTTTTTAGGCTCACTTCAAATGCTCATGGCTCCCATATAACCTTCCTTTACTATTCTTTGACTTCCCTAAATACATAAAAATTAACCAAAAATAAACCAACTAATACATAAAAATAAATAAACACACAAGGCATGTAGTAAGTACTTAACTAAATAAAAACTAAATAAAAGAAACACAAACTTAACTGAAATTGAATTTTTCCTAACACAAAGACTACATAAATAAATGCATTTTTCACACTCATCATTACCCTTAATGGCTAATAAACATAGTCCCAGTACCAAAGAAAGATGATCAGGTGCATATGTGTGTTGATTTCAGAGATTTAAATAAAGCATGTCTGAAAGATGACTTTCCTTTACCCTACATCAATGTCATAGTGGATAATGCGGTGTCAAGTGCAATGTATTCTTTAATGGATGGGTTCTCTAGAGATAATCAGATAATGATGGCAGTTATGGACAAGATCAAGATAGTTTTCATTACTGAATGGGGACCTATTTTTATAAGGTTATGCCTTTTGGATTGAAAAATGCAGGTGCAACATACCAAAGGGAAGCTACCACTCTTTTTTATGACATGATGCATAAGGAAGTTAAGGTGTATGTAGATAACATGATGGTCAACTCAGAAACAAGAGAGGGACACTTTAAAGCACTGGAAAAGTTCTTGGCGTACATTGAGAGGTATAATTTGAGACTCAACCCAAAGAAATGCATTTTTAGAGTTACCTCATGGAAGCCGTTGGGGCATATAGTTAGTAATAGAGGAATTGAAGTAGATCCAGATAAAGTGAAAGTTATTTAGGAAATCCTAGTCCCAAAGATAGAGAAAGAAGTGAGAGGTTTATTGATAGGTTATAATATATTAGCAGGTTCATTGTAAAGCTTACTAATATTTATGACCTAATCTTCAAGCTATAGAGAAAAGATCAACTAGTAGAGTGAAACGATGATTGTCAGAAGGCCTTTGATAAGATAAAAGAATATCTCACCAATCCACTTGTACTGAGACCACCGAGGCAAGGTAAACCATTAATCCTATATTTGATTCTAGAGGAAAAGGTAATGGGTGCAATGTTAACTCAAGAAGGACTGGATAGGATAGAGCACACAGTGTATTACCTTAGTAAAATTTCTTGCCATATGAAGAAAAGTATGATTTGGTGGAAAAGATGTGTTTGATAATGATATGGGCAATAAGAAAATTGAGGCATTACTTTCAATCTTATAGGGTTTAGGCTATTTCAAAGATAGATCCTTTAAGATACTTACTGTAGATGCCTACTTTGATTGGAAGATGTCTCAATGCCTTGTACTCCTAGATGAATTCGATATAGAGTACATTACTATAGAAGTTATTAGAGGAACGACAATAGTGGCATTCCTAGCATAGAATCCATTAGAGGGTGATAAACCATGGAACATAGAATTTTCAGATGAGAATCTAGCAATTGTAGAGCATTAAGAATGGAAGCTTTATTTTAATGGGGCTGTAACTAATAAAAAAGTTGGATTAGGAGTGATCCTTGTTACGCCAGAAGGAGAAACCATACCGATGGCCAAGAAATTGGATTTCAAAGTAACCAATAATATGGCAAAGTATAAGGCATGCATTCATGGAGTTGAAGCAGCAATGGCAGCTAGAGCAAAGGAGTTGTTAGTATATGGGGATTCGATGTTAGTTATTAGTTAGGCTAACGAAGAATGGGAAGCAAAGGAGGAAAAGCTAAAACCCTACGTCTGCTATTTAAGGACTTTAATAAAGAACTTTACCAAATGTCCTTTTATCCATCTATCAAGAGATGATAATCAAATGGCAGATGCTCTCTTCAATGTGGGATATTGTAACTGGATTGACTATGAAGCTATTAGTGATCATGAAATCAAGAGCTCCATATTATGGGGGTAAGCAGATTTTAGGAATTCAAGTAGGGCCTAAAGAGAAGCCATGGTTTTATGATATTTAAAGGTTTATCGAGGAAGGAAAATATCTAGATTAAGCCACTTCAAAAGAAAGATATGCCTTGCATGTTCTTGCACATAATTTTGCAAGTCACGATGGGGTTTTGTATAAGAGAATGTCGAATGGGATACAACTCAGATGTCTCAAGAAAGATGAAGTAGAAGAGGTGATGAAGGAGATTCATGCAGGAGATTGCAGTTCTCATATGAATGGAATAAACCTAGCAAAGAAGATAATCAGACAAGGGTACTACTGGATGAGCATGGAAAGAGGTTACATTAAGACAGTAAGGCAATGCCATCAGTGTCAGATCTATGGGAATCTTAACCACCTTCCTTTAACGATGCTGAATAATTTATCATCTCCTTGACCTTTTACAGCGTAGGGGATTGATATTGTAGGAGAAATAAGGCCGACAACATCAAATGGACATAAGTATATAGTTGTGGTAATTGATTACTTCTTTATATAGGTAGAGGCTAAATATTTTAATACTCTAAAGGCAAAGTAGATGGCCTAATTTATTGAGAAGAATCTTATTTACAGATATGGGGTTCCATATCATGTTGTGACAGATAATGGGGTTCAGTTTCAAGTAGAGACAACAAAGTTATTGTAGAAATATAGGATCAAGCATCATAAGTCTTCACCGTATTGGCCTTAGGCTAATGGAGCAGTGGAAGCAACAAATAAGAATATCAAGAAAATCCTCTCTAAGATGGTCAAAATTTATAATGATTGGTCTAAGTACCTTTCCTTAGCCTTATGGGGATATAGAACTACAGCTAGAACTGCCATAGGCCAAACTCCATTCTCTTTAGTGTATGACTGTGAAGTAGTTTTGCCTATAGAAATTGAGATAAAGTCTTTAAGAGTGGTTATGGAGGCCGAAATGCTTGAGAGTGATTGGGCACAAAAGAAATATGATCATCTGGGATGTCTAGATGAGAAGAGGATGAATGCTTTGTTTCATACTCAGATATATCAGAGGAGGATAGCAAGGTTATTTAATAAGAAAGTAAGGCTAGGGAAAATAAGAGTTCGGGACATGGTGTTAAAATAGTCTAGAGCAATGGTATTCGATCTGAGAGGAAAATTTAGACTGAATTGGGAAGGACTGTACTCAGTCAAGTTAGTTCTGCCAAAGGGAGCTACTAAGATATCTGATCTTGAAGGGAATGAGTTCATTGAGCCTGTTAATTTGGATCACCTCAAGAAATACTACCTACAAAAATAAATAAAAGTAGTATAAAGAACATAAAGTCCATTGACTAGAAAACTTGAAAAGGCTAGTCAGACAAAAATTAGGACATTCTTGCTATTCAAAAAACCCATAAAGGGCTAGCAGCCAAAAATTAGGGAATAAATAAAAAAAGGTCCCGCTAATTAGAAAACTCGCAAAGGGCTAGTCAGGCAAAAGTTAGGGAAATAAAATGTGAACGAAAAATATTCAGTTAGAAAATCTAAAAGGACTAGTTGATAACAGGAGTTATGTCATGTGATGTAGTAAATGTACTCATTTTGGCCTTAATTAATGAATCTTATTGAAATTGAATTTTGTTATAACGTTGCATGTTCTATCTTATTTATAATGCATAAGTACTAGAAAGGAAAACATAACATAAAAGCTTAAAATAAGCTCTCTGAGACCATTTTGCTTTAGTACATAAAAGAAGCCTGCTAAGTTGAAAACCCAAAAGGGCTTAGGAAAAAGTTAGGGTAGGCTTGCTAAGCTGAAAACCTAAAAGGGTAGCTTAGGTAAAGAAAATCACTTAGGACCATCTATTAATCCAAGTTAATTTCAAGAAAGGAAAATTTGAAATAGATCAGTACAAGAAGGCAGTCTGATATAACTACAAATTAAAAATGAAGATAGCCTAGAATTAGTCATCCCGAGCTCCACTATCAGGCCATGGGCTCCATCCTCTACTAGGGTCATCATAATAATAAGTATTTGGAAGTCTGATAGATGAAGTACCAATGCTGTAAGGGTCCATACCCAAGTCCATAAGTTGCTAACGAAGCATTTCATTCCCTTACTCCAGATCCCTAGAATAACTCTGCACATATAGGAAGCATCATATCATATGCATTCCAAGCATACCATGCATATATTTGCATGATAAGTGTATATGCTTACCTGCTAACTATATGTGACCTATATGGTAATTAACTTATGAGATGAGGCCAGTCCATACAAATACTCTGCCTATGTTTGGAGGACCTATTTTGTAAAGTTATACTAACATCAATACTGAGTGTCAGACAAACTCACACGAGAAGTATCTACTGAAGAAAAGTTGAGGAGCTGAACATTACCGAAATGCATCTGCTCCTATACTAAAGTTTGAATAGTGGAGGCCCAGTAGAGCATAGATGTATTAGGAGGGCGGACATTACCAAAAATAGCACCAGTAAAGGTTCCTTCATGACTAGTCCTAATGTGCTAATAATGTGTATAACTAGGTTTGGGCTGAGATCTCTCAGTATCGGGAATAGTCTTAGTCCTCTAAGCAGTCTCTGTCTCTTCCCCCATCGGCTTGGCAGTAGGGGAACCAATCTCCTCAAACTGTGAAAAAGAATGAGTGATTTATGGGGTGTAAAAGAATAAATGAAATGATCAGAAGTTACCTCAGCATGGTCAGTAGGAATCTACTTTAGGAGGTTCTCATGAATGAACTATTGGTAATGGCAAGATCGCTTAAGAAAAGTTGAGGTAGCATATCCCTATAGCACTTGTCTTAGCTCTGAACCTATCAGGTGTGAGCTGTATAATATAGAGAGAGGAACATTAAAGGGAATACGACATTAGGAAGGTCCAAAATGCCATTGATACACTCACTCTCCTAAATACCACATTTGGTAACCATAACTAAGGAGTAGAATCCTCATGTCCTTGAGTTATACTATAGTCACCATGAAATCGTACCTCTGGATGTCATCCGCTCCCTTCAGCCAATTAGAATTAATCTTCAAAATCATGTCATTAAGTTTAATTTGCATTAAATTATGAAATACTAATGATTCTGTTTTCCTACCAGGTGCCACTCGATAGTGTTTAACTAATCGCAGTAAATCTACAGAGTGTTCTTGATGCTCATTAGACAAGAAGGGCCCCATCTCTACATCAAAGGGAGCCTCCTATTAGAATTGATAGCACCAAAGCCATAAATCAACCTAATCTCTAGACTCTAGATCTGGAAAGAGGAAATAAGAAAGAAAAAAAGGGATGACGTACATGCAAAGCATGCCAAAAGCTGCACATGGTGACAATACCTCTGCAGATAGTGTCTAGTCTATAATATAGATAAGCCAATGCAGTAGATCCCTAGTCAAGGGTGACAACTCAGTCTAAGTTTCAAAGAGGGCCGAGAAGGGCAATGCTGACCTCATGACTAGTCTCGTAGAAGAGGGTCATGCCAAGCAATATCAGAAGGAGACACCTTGCCTTATGGGCAATCTAACGAGGAGTGGTGGTAGGAAAACATTTGAATCCCTCAACTAATGAGAAAAGAAGAATATTCTTTTGATTCTTCCATGTCAGAATAAACTTAATCAAATCCCACACATACTGATTCCGTGCATGCTCAGGGAGACTACAGTAGCTGATATCGAAGAAAATGAGAGTCCTTCTGAAGGCAATCCCGGTGATTGTAGAAATACTTATTGGCAAAATAGTCAACTCGCCTATACGAGTATGGAATGTGTGGGTGGTGTCCATCCACCGCTCAATCAATGCAAAAAAAGAATGGAAATTGGACCTCCCTCGAGTTATCGTAAGCCCAATAATAAATCATCTAAACTCGAAGGCCCATATCAGCTATGCCACATTCTTTGGTAGCCCGTGAAATAATTCATGAGCTATGTAAAAATAGCCTATGAATTTCATCGGTCACTGGGGAGAATTTTGAGGATAGAAATGTTAATAATAATTAATTAATTGATTAAAAAAATAAAATAAAATAAATTTTGGATCAGCATTGCATAATGCCAATCGACATTCCACAATGCTGGTCCTACAATGCCGACCGACACTGTTTAATGATGATCAGCATTGTACAATGCCAATCAACATTGCACGAATGCTGACTAATTTCTAGACTTTTGACTCAAATTTTCAAACCTTCGGTCGGCCATTCAACTAAAATCCTATGTTCCTAGGTTAAATTTAAAATTTTCATGCATTTTTTTAAGTATTTTTAATATAATTTCAACAATATACAGATTAATTTGCATTCTGAAATTAATTTTGATTACTAATAGTATGGATACATTTTTATGGAAATAAATAGAAATGAGGAAGTGTTACCTTATTGCCCACATCTATGAACCTATGAAGGTGAAGACGAGTCAAAAGAAGCACATGAGAACCCTCTCAAAGTCCAAGGTTGTTCTGAGGAAAATAGAGAGGCATAATGGTTGGGTTACTTAGAATCTTTACTCCTATATATAGCCTATATTGTGGGTCAGCCATAGGATCTGACGGATTGTGAATCGGACTTTGGATGAGCAAGAAATCAAAAGAAAAAATCAAAGCAAAAAAAGAAGAAATGGAGAGGGAAATGAAAGAATAACATCAAAAAATAAGGAGGGAAGCTTCTTATAAATGGAAAATATCCATTTTGGTCCCTTGACTATGCTTGCATTCAAAATCAAGTTTTTCTTTGCAATTTCATCCATAAATGCATTTTGATTAGGATTTAAATCATAATTAATTCATTTAACTCATGTCCTTAATTAATGAATTATTATTAATTGCATTTGTATTTAAATTCTAAATTTTTTTTGTCAAGTACGAAATACATAATATAATTACAGAATTTAGTTTTCCATTTTTACATGCATCATTTTAAATTAAAAGATTTCAAAATTTGTTTCTTGCTACACAAGAGCTGAAACATAAATTTCAAAATTATCATGTTATGTGCTGCACAGTAGTCGTAACATGAATTTCAAAATTGGCATGTTATGTGCTTCAATAGCAGTTATAACATGAAAATTTTCAAACCTTTTGTGACTAGACACTACACAGTAGTTATGGTATTCCACAAGAGTTATAACACATTTTTTGCTAATCATTGTCGCTAAACATCCCGTAAAGAATATAACAAAGTTTTAAAATTATCATTGTTGGACGTTCCATAGGAACTATAGCATATTTTCCAATCAAGGCTAGCTAGACGTCCTATAAGGAATATAGCGAGAATCATTTCATTCACTTTGTTAAAATGTCCTATGGGGAATATAATGAAATCCATTGTCACTAGATGTCCCAAAAGGAATATAGTCCAGATTCACTAGACACTATATAGTAGTTATGGTATCATTGCTAGACGTTCCATAAGAACTATAACATGTTCTCAAATCACGGGTTGCTAGATGTCCTATAGTGAATATAGTGAGAATCATTGCATTCATTTCGTTAAAATGTCCTATGTGGAATATAACAAAATCCACTGTTACTAGACATTCCAAAAGGTATATAATGTAGTTTGCCAGACACTACATAGTAGTTATGGTATTATTGCTAGACGTTCCACAGGAACTATAACATGTTTTTAAATCACGAGTTGCTAAACGTCCCATAGGGAATATAGCGAAATGCATAAGTTTCACTAGACATTCCATAGGATATATAGTGAAACATATTAAACATAACATCTTGCTTAAAATTGCTCAGCAATTTAAGCATCAACATGTTAATTAGGATACAATGAAGTACCCTAATTCTTTCTTTCAAAATTGTGTGCTACTATTACTTTGCCATAATTTGTCAATCAAATAGCGAAAAAGGGGGCAATTGTAAGCACCCAATTTCTGGATACAATTGTACACACATGTGATGAAAGCCCCTATGATGAAAATCTAATCAAGAATTGATCTTTGATGTTGAGTTTCACAATTTAAAGGACTAAATTGCTACATTTTGTGGATTTAATTGCAAAATTAGTTTTTTAGGGATTTGATTGCAAAAATTAGAAATTTTTAATGACCTTTTTTATAATTTAATTAAAAAAGTGATTAGCCAGTATTTAATGCCTATCGACATTGTGTAATGCCGATCAACATTGCATAATGCCAACCGACATTATGTAATGCTGATCAACATTACGGATGTTAGTTGGCATTCTTGAATGCCAATTTTTGCTAAAAATATATTTTTTTATGTTGAAAATTGGTTTTTTCATCATTTCTTAATTTTTTCATTGGTCCAGGACACCACGTGTCCCTGCGTGTGTGAGTCTTTGATTTTTTCAAAACTCTATCACCCATCTTTTTATCTTAATTTTAAAAGTTAAAAAAAAACTAGTCTCTTGAGACTCCTCCTCATGCTCCCAATATCACGCAACTTCCTTATGTGGTCGTAGGGGTTAGAGGCTACTAGGCCATGCTTTAAAAGCTGAGAGGCAAAGTCTGTGAAAGGGGGATGAAAAAAAGAAAAGGGAGGTTGCGAAAAAACCCTAGTTATTTTCTTTACTGTGTAGAAAGCCACACACTTTAGCTCTTCATTTTTTCATTTTCAAAACCTTCGGGAAATCAACAAAAATATGTTCTTTGCTTTTAAAGTTGAAAAAATCAAGAAAAAAAACAATAGAGATAATCTCAAAACGGTGACAATCCTAATTTGAGGGGCATGCAAACAACATTTGCACAACATCCCCTACTCTTTTTCTATTCTTATTTTTATTTTGATTTGATTTCTTTATTTGATTTATTAATTGAGTTGTTACTGATTAAATCTTTTGTTATTTTTTTTATCGGTGACCATGCTTCTTGTACTTATAATAAGTGACTTTTTCAAATTTCTTGAGGTCTCCCTTTTTTGACTACTTGAACTTTGTTAAGAACTTCCTAAATATTTTTTTGAGGATGACTAATTCTTCTTCATCTTTACTTGAATCTTTAATTGATTCTTCATCACTTAAATCTTGTGATTCTTTGAGTGCTAGGTTCTTCTTCTTTTCCATTTTTCCTTGTTGCTCCTTTTCTCTTTACTTCAAGGTAAGCTTATGAGTGAGAAGCTTACCAATGACAATGTTAGTTGAGAGCTTGGAGAGATCTTGAGCTTCCTCAATGGAGGTTACTTTTGATTCATAATCCTTCTTTGGTAACACTCTCAAGGTTTTAGTGTTGACTTCCTCCTTTGACTAGTGCTTCCCTAACTTCTCAAGGTGATACGTAGTGCATTAAACCTATTTATCATTCTAGTGATAGATTCTTGAGGCTTCATCTTGAATAATTCATACTCATAGACATGGAGTTGAACTTTCTTAGATCTCTCTCGAATGTTACCTTTATAATGGTTCTTAAAAGTTTCCCATATTTCCTTAGCCAAAATGCAATGTTAAACTTTGCCTCCTTCCTCTCTTGACATAGAAGCAACAAGAATTGATATAGCCCTCTTGTTCTTGTAGTTCTCCTCTTTTTCTTTTTGAGACTTGTCCTTTCTCTTTTTTTGAATTTGGATGCCTTTCACCATCTTCATGGGAGGGTTTCACCAATCTAAAATCATATCTCATAATCTAATAGGATCACTATCAAGATAAAATTTCATTTTATGTTTCCAAAAGGGATAGTCACTCCCATAAAAAAAAGGTCTATAGGTTTGGAAAGAAAGGTCCCATGATCTTAAATTCTAGTAATTAAGTACCTAGAACCCAAGCTCTGATAGTAATTGAAAAATACCCTAGATGAGGGTGAATAGGGCTAATTAGGATTTTAAGAGATATTAAAGGTTTAATAAAAAAATAAAAAAATAAAGAAATAGAGATCAAGAATGAGGACAAGAAGAAGATAAAAAAGGAACATAAGTAATTTTTGGGAGTTTAGATTCTCAACCAATCCTATGTCTCCCGCTTAACTTATCCCTAAGTTAAAATTTTGAACTCACCCCAATTTTATTACCAAAATTGTTGTAATAATGTGTTTTAAGGCTCAACACCAACCTTACAACAACATGTGCTTTTCTTGGCTCAACATAAACCAATCTTCAATGTGTTTATCAAGGATCAACATAAACCTATTCCCATGTGTTTTCAAAGCTCACACTTAAACCTTTTTATAACAGTTTTAAAGGCTAAATCACAACCTTTTACAATGTGTATTTTTCATAAAGGCTCAGCACTAAGCCAATGTTGATTGTTTCCTTACTACCCACTTCTCAACCCCAAGAAAGTGTAGAAGAAAGAATCCTATTAACTAAGTACTCACCCAAATCTTAATAGAAGATAATCATAAACTTAATAAGAGTTTGTTTATATACAAATGGTATATAAAGAATAAATGTAAAGGAACAAAATTTGAATAAATGATTTTGACAAATAAATTTGCTCAACCAACTCTCTAACTTCTTCAATTAGGTTTTAAGACTTGTTTATATAGTTGGTGATAAATAAATAGTTATTAAAAACCTCCTAAAAAGAGTCTTATAGGGGGATAAAAATGATAAATGAAAAGAATTCTTTGCAAGAATTGAATGGAAGTTGAGAAGGAAGAATGAAGAATATAAAAATTTAAGGAGTTTAGATTCAACAATAATCCTATGTCTCTACCTAACTTATCCCCAAGTTAGAATTTTCAATCACCCATAATCTTATTCATAAGATTGTGATTACATAAGAGTTTTATGGCTCACTCGTACAACCTCACAACTTGAGTTTTCAAGGCTCACTCAAAAACCAAATCCCAAGTGTTTTAATGGATTACACTTAAATCAATTCCTTTAGAAATAAATCTCACTTCCCTTTTAATCTATCCCAAGATTTAAGATGAAGAGAAATTCTATTTCTAACACATAACAAACTGTTATAAGAGTTATACAAACAAAGAATTGTTTAAAAGAATTTTGAGAGCTCAATTGAATGCTTAAGAGAGAATGAATGATAAACAAATTTCTTAACCTTTCAATTGAACTCTAGGGAGTGTTTTTATAGATAAACACTCAAAAATATAGTTTTTGGATGTTTCAAACATGTCTCCAATGTCTATAATTGATTTTGAATCAATTCTTAGACTTTTGGCAGCTCAAGAGATGCTCATGATCGTGAGGAAGCCATCTTGGCTCATGAGCATCCATTTGATGATTGTTGTATTAAAAAATATCCATTAAATTCTATAAAAGGTGTGCTAATGAGTGGATCATAAGAACTCATGATTTTGAGGAGCGATTGTGAGGAGTTCTGCCCATTTTTGCTAAAAATAAGCTCCTAACGTACTATTTAAGGATAGCTTATGACTAGCTTATAAAATTCTCATTAATGGGACTAAAGAAGATCAAATAATCTACATGTTCTCTATCAAAGTTGTAGATAATTGTCCTAGCTTTCTATAAAAATTTTAATCACCTCAATTGGGCATCTATAACTTAAGATATTGCTGAAATACTAAGACCTATGCAACTTGAAATGAAAGCTATATATGCTGACTTCAAATGATGATTTGCATACACAAATGAGCTTAGATTTTGACAAGTAGGCTAAATTCAGAAAGCTTAAGATGTCTACTTCAAATTTTAAGAAGATCATTTTCTCATTATGGAGCTCTAAAGATGATAAAAAGCTTTTTGAATCTCAGAGGTCGAATTTAGCCCAAAATATCACTGTATACCAAAAGTGTATATGTTTGGTATATAATTCCCTACACACTTAGTTTAAATCAGTAGTATCAAAATTGTTTGTCAAAGTCCAAAATTAGGAGTTTGATCATTTAAATGGTTAATAATCTCCCCCTTTTTGGCTTTGACAACCAATTTGAAAAGATAATAAATAATGTGTGTGAGTGTGACAAAAAGAAATAACATGAGCAGGCATATTACTTAAAATAGCTCCCCCTTTCAAAATAAATAGATGAAAAATGAGAAAATATTTTGCTCCCCCTTAACATATGCATAAATTTAATATTTATCATGTATCAGAGTATATAAATAAATGAATTATCATTGCATGTATAAAGGTTGATATAACATATTTCAAAAAAATTAAATAATCGTAAAGGAGATAATTATTGCAAAGATAACAATTGAAATAAAAAAAATTTATTTCCTTTAACAAATATGTTTCTTTATTTCTCCTCCTTTTTGGGCATGAAAAGAAATATAAGTTTAATTCTTTCTTCCTTTTTTTTTATTTATTTTAAAAAAATAAAAACAACATAAAAAAAATTAACATGAGGGACAATGTCTATCAAGGAAAAGGCGTTAAAGATATGATAACATGATGATAACATGATCATTAAGATAAATTGATAGGTAATTTAAAGGAAATAATTTCAAACATATATGTAATGTATCACAAAAATAGTACATATGCTATATTGAAACATCACATGATCATGTAAAGTTTAGCTAGCTAATCAATCATACACAATCATGTAGTTAGCCAATCAATCATACATAATCATATGGCACTTAGCATATCACAATTACAAACACAATTATTTATCCCTATGGCCCATGCCCATAGCTTCTTCTCCCCTTTGTTAAAGACAAAAGGAAAAGAGAAAGATATAAGGGGAAATTGACCTAAAGGAGCCAAAAATTCTTAGAGGGAATAAAAATTAAGAACCAAAATAATGAAAACAAAGATACTCAAAATATTTATAAAATTCATTTCATACAGAAACAAAGTTAGAAAAATAAGGCTTTTTATCAAAGAACAAAACTAGCCACACTTACATTGTTACTATGCATGTATAAACAAAAAAAAAAAATTTTCTCCCCCTATTTTAAAGAGTTATATCACTAACACAAACACATCTTTGGAAAAAATAATTTTCTCCCTTAAAAGAAATTAACTAAATACACATGCAAAATTAATTATTCCTCCTCTTTAGTCAAAAAGCAAAAATAGACCAATATCTTAAAAAAAATATCCATACCTTATCAAAGATCAAAACAATTCCTATAAAGAATTTATACATGAATACATGAATTTTGCATGTATAAACATAATAAAGAATAAATTAAAAAAATTCAAATATTTCTCCCCCTTTGTCAAAATGCAAAAAAAAAAAAATTGCATTAAAAAGGATAGAGTTACTATGATATTAAGATATCAATTGTAGAAAAGACATAAAAAACTAATAGCTCGTGGCTTATATCCAGAAAATATCTAGAAGATAAACCAAACTAAAACTGACACAAAATAATCATAAAAAAAACTAATAGCTCATGGCTTATATCCACAAAATATCCAAAAAATAAACTGAATAGAAACTAAGACAAAATAAATTAAAAAATAGATTAAAAAATAGACTAATAGCTCATGGTTTATATCCAAAAAATATCTAGAAAATAAATCGAACCTAAACTGACAAAAAATAATCATAAAACAAACTTAATAGCTCAAAACTTAGATACAAAAAGTATATTGAAAATAAATAGAAACTAAACACTAAAAAAAATGATTACACACGAATCCAATAATCAATTAAGCAATTAAGTAATTAAGCAAGTTATCAAGACATGTCAATCATACCCAGTTCATGCTTAATAAAATTTAATCTTTCCTCACAAGGAGGCTTAGTAAAGATGTCTACCAATTGATGATTATTATCAACAAAATCAAGAAAAATATCACCATTTTGCACATGATCAGACAAGAAATGATGTCTAATATCAATATGGTTAGTTCTACAATGTTGAATGGGATTCTTACTAAGGTTTATAGCACTTGTATTATCATATTTAATTGTAACATGATTAATATCAATGCCATAGTCCAATAGTTATTATTTTTGCCATAGAACTTGTGAGCAACATCAACTAGCTACCATATATTCTGCTTTAGCAATGGACAAGACAACAAAAACTTATTTTTTTACTAAACCAAGAAACTTGTTTTTTACTAAACCAAGAAACTAAGTAATTTCCTAAAATTTGATAATTTCTAAAAGTGCTTTTTCTATCTAGTAAACTACTGCCAAAGTGTGCATTCGAATAACTAATCAAGTTAAAAGAAGAACTCCTAGGATACCAAAGTCCTAAATGCATTGTGCCATAAAGATATTTGAAAATTCTTTTGATAATATTTAAATGATACTCTCTAGGACTTGATTGAAATCTAGCACACAAGCAATTAGCAAACATAATATCAGGTCTACTAGCAGTTAAATAAAGAAAGGATTTAATCATAACTTAAAATTGCTATTCATCAACCAGTTTGCCATTCTAATCCTTGTTGAGTTTAGTTATGGTGCTCATTAGAGTTTTTCTTGTTTTAGCTCCATCCATTCCAAACTTCTTGAGAATGTCTCTTGCATATTTGGTTTGATTGATGAAAATCCCATATTTACATTACTTGATTTGAAGTCCAAGAAAGAATTTGAGTTCTCCCATCATACTAATCTCAAATTTTCCTTGCATTAATTTTGAGAATTCCTCACACAAGTAATGGTTAGTAGCACTGAAAATAATATCATCAATATAAATTGTACAATTAATAAATCATGTTTGGATTTTTTTAGAAAAAGAGTTGTATCAACCTTTCCTTTGGAGAAACCTTTCTTTAGTAAAAAGTTATTCAATCTTTAATACCAAGCTCTTGGAGCTTATTTCAATCTATATAATGCTTTTGAAAGTTTAAAAACATGATTTAGAGAGTCAAAATTTTAAAAACCTGGAGGTTGTTCAACATATACCTCCTTTTCAATAAAACTATTTAAAAATGGACTTTTAACATCCATTTGATAAAGTTTAAAATCCATGTATGATGCAAATGCAAGTAGCATCCTAATAGCTTATAACCTTGCAATGGAAGCAAAGGTTTCATAATAATTAATGCCTTCCTATTGATTATAACCTTTAGCTACTATTCTAGCTTTGTTCCTAGTTATGACACTTTGTTCATTCATCTTATTTCTAAACACCCATTTGGTGCCTATAATAGGATGATGTTTAGGTCTAGAAACCAAGGTCCAAATCTTGTTTCTCTTAAATTGATTTAACTCTTCTTGTATAGCAAGGACCCAAAATTCATCACTCAAAGCATCATCAACATTTTTTGGTTCAATTTGAGAAATGAAAGCTAAATTAACAATAGACTTAAGTTTAGATCTAGCAGTTACCCCTTTTGTAGTGTCACCTATGATGAGATCTTGAGGATGAGCTTTCTTGAATTACCAATTCTTTGGAAGTTCATCCTTCAAGGTAGGTTGAGATGTCTCCTCATTTTCCTCCTTGCTTGGACCTTTAAGTTCCAAAGTTTTACTAGCATTCTCTTCTTGTGTTTCCACAATTTCATTTTCACCTACAAGATCATCAACACTACAAACATCCTTTCTAGGATCAAGTGAGTTTGATTCATTAAATACAACATGCATGGACTCTTTAACTACTATAGTTCTCTTATTAAAACCCTATATGCTTCACTAGAAATAGAATAGGCTTGGAAAATTTCTTATTCGGTTTTAGAATCAAATTTCCTAAGATTGTCCTTAGTGTTCAATATAAAGCACTTGCATCCAAATACTCTTAGATATGAGATTTTAGGTTTTCTATTGTTCCATAGCTCATAAGATGTTTTATTTAAAATTGGTCTTTTGAAAACTCATTTTGAAATATAACAAGATGTGTTAATGACTTCCGACTAAAAGTATAGAGGCAAATTATACTCATGAAGCATTGTTCTAGCCATTTCCACAAGAGTTCTATTTTTCCTTTCAACTACTCCATTTTGTTAAGGAGTTATAGAAGATGAAAACATATATGAAATACCATTTTCTTTATAAAAAGTTTTGAAAAATTCATTTTTAAATTCGGTTCCATGATCACTTTTAATGGATGAAATACAAAATTCGTGTTCTTTTTTAACTCTTTTAGCATAATTTTCAAAAGCTTTAAATGCATCATTCTTATGATCAAGAAAACACCCAAGTAAGTCTAATGTAGTCATCAAGCAATACACATGAATAGTGCATTCCACTGAGACTAGTAACTTTAGTTGGTCCAAATAAATCCATATGTATAAGTTTAAGTGGTCTAGAAGTAGATATTACATTTTTAAGCTTAAATGAGGACTTGGATTGTTTTCCCTTTAGGCAAGCATCACAAGGTTTATCCTTATTAAATTCAAGCTTAGATAAACCAATCAAAAGTTCATGTTTACAAAGATCATTCAAAAGCTCAAAATTTGCATGTCCTAACCTTTTACCATGTTCATATGTCATGGGAGATAGACACTAAGCATTTTATGTCTTTATTATTAATTTTATTCAAATCAATGACATAAACATTTTCTACTCTTTCACCACTAAAAATAACTTTATTTTCATTAAGACTACTAATAAAGTAATTTTTAGAATAAAAAGTGTCTTTATTTCCCATGTCAAATAATTAACTTATACTAAGAAAATTATGTTAAAGACCATCAACAAATAACACATGATGTATAGATAAGGATTGAGGATTACCTATTTCTCCAATACCAATAATTTTTCCTTTTACATTGTCTCTAAATGTAACATGTCCTCCATCCTTAGCATCAAGTTTGTTAAATTGCTCTTTGTCTCCTATCATATGCCTTGAACATCCACTATTAAGATACCACTTGCTTTTTATTCTTGAGGATTTCAAGTACACCTACACCAAGTAATTTAAGTGTTCTTTTGAACCCAAACCTTTCTTGTTCTAGGTTGGTTAGTTTTAAGATAATCCATAGGAAGAAAATTCATATATAGTCTTCTATAGAAGCACACATTGTTAGTATGTCTTTTGATTATGCAATATGAACATATAATATTTTTAAATTTATTCCTCTTAGGATGAAATGCTTTCCTAGTGTGTGCATCATGCCTTTGGTGTTGTGTGTATCTCCTATTATTTTATGTTATTGAGTGAGACATGCATTGACAATGGTGATGAGTATTTTCATAAGTTTGTGCATCATGTTTATATACATTGTGTTATGTAGCATGCCTATTATAATTGTGTCCAGTGTACATATACGTATGCTTGGGTTGAGGTGCTCTAGTTTGAGCCTTACTTCTTTATGTTAATGGAGGGTGAGTCTTATGAGACTTTTCCTTATTATTTAATACATGCAATATGAACATATAATATTTTCAAATTTATTCCTCCTAGGATGAAATGCTTTCCTAGTGTGTGAATCATGCCTTTGGTGTTGTGCGTATCTTCTATTATTTTGTGTCATTGTGTGAGACTTGCATTTGCAATGGTGATGAGTGTTTTGATAAGTTTGTGTAACTTGTTTATGTAAATTGTGTTGTGTAGCATGCCTATTATAATTGTGTCTAGTGTACATATAAGTATGCTTGGGTTGAGGTGCTCTAGTTTGAGCCTTACCTCTAATGGAGGGTGAGTGTTATGAGACTTTTCCTTATTATTCAACACATGAGATCTTTTAACTTTAAAAGCTTAAGTCTCATTTGATTTAGAATTAGAAGGAGTGGTGTCATGTGAGGCTTTAATAAAATTAATGTGTGATGACAATGAATGCATTCTATATTTATATCTAATTCTGTGAGTATTTCCATGAAATTTTTGAGAGTCAAGAAGACTATCTGAAGTTTTTTTTCCTCTTTTAAATATAGCAATGGAATTCTTTAATTCTAAGACCTTCTTAGAAAGCTTATGATTTTCATCATTTGCTTTCTTAAGTTGATTTTCCAAAGAATTAGAAGATTTAGCATTACTAACAAGTTTTTCATTTGATGCAACAAGTTTAGCAAAATCTTTTTTTAAATATTCAAAATCTTTATTTAAGCTAGCTAACTCATGTTTATATTATTTCTTCTTAAATAATAAACTTTTTCATTTAATAAGTAATTTACTCATAATAGAGTTCTCATCATCATCATCATCATCATCATAATCATCACAATCATCAAAGGAAGAATAAGAAGTGGATAGTACCTCATTTTCATTTTCAATGGCCATGAAGCAATGATTGGAAACTTCTTATTTTTCCTTTCCTCTTCGGATTCAGAGGAATCATCTTAAGTAGCTTTGAATGCCTTCTTCTTATATTTTGCTCCCTTTCTCTTGAATTTGAGTTTGGGACACTCACTTCTAATGTGTTCCAATTTCTTGCATTCATAGCAAGTAACCTCTTTTATTTTCTTCTTTCCATCTCCTTCAAACTTCTTGTTGAAGTCCTTTGTTCTTGAGAAGTTTTTCTTTCTTAAGAACTTCTTGAAGTTCCTAATGAGCATGGTAGTATCACCATCTTCATCACTAGAATCTTTAATGCTTTCCTCTTCACTATCTTTTTGAAGAGCTTTTAGAGCAATACTCTTTTTCTTTTCTTCTTTCTCTTATTATTCTTCACTTCTTTACTTGATAGTAAGCTCCTGTGTTAAGAGCTTACTAATGAGCACATTGGTTAATAGAGTAGAGAGGTATTGAGCTTCCTTAATTAAAGTAACATGAGATTCCCAATCCTTCTTAGGTAGGATTTTTAGAATCTTATTATTTACCTCTTCCTTGGAGAAATGTTTTCCAAGTTTCTTAAGGGTTACGAGGAGAGCATTAAGATGGTTTGTCATCTCCATGATTGATTCTTGAGGCTTCATTTTGATGAGTTCATATTCATACATATAAAGTTAAACCTTTTTGCTTCTTACTTGAATGTTGCCTTTGTAGTGGTTTTCTAAGGTCTCCCACATTTTTTTAGTCAAAATGCAATATTGAAGCTTGCCTCCTTCTTCTCTTGTCATGGAAGAGACTGGAGTAATCATAGCTTTTTTATTTTTATGATTTTCTTCCTTTTGATCAATACTCCATTGACTTCTTGCAAGAGTAGTCACCACACCATCAATGATAGTTGCAGGTGGTTCCTAACCTTTTAGGATAATGTCCCAAAGATTGATGGAATCACAATCAAGATATAATTCCATTTTAAATTTCCAATGTGGATAGTCACTACCATCAAAGAATGGTCTAAAAGAAGAGATATTTTATGATTCACTCCCTATGATCTTGTATTCTAGTAATGAAGTACCTAGAAATCAAGCTTTGATAGTAATTGAAAAGAGTCCTGGAAGGGGGGGGGGGTGAATAGGACTATCAAATAAAAATTAGAAATTAAAAGAATTCTTTGCAAGAATTGAATGGAAGTTGAGAAGGAAGAATGAAGAACACAAAAATTTAAGGAGTTATGATTCAACAATAATCCTACGTCTCCACCTAAGTTATCCCTAATTTAGGATTTTCATTCACCTAAAATATTATTCATAATATTGAGAATACACAATATTTTTATGGCTCACTCTTATAACCTTACAACTTGAGTTTTCAAGGCTCACTCAAAAACTAAATTCTAAGTGTTTCAATGGACAACACTTAAACCAATTCCTTTAGAAATAAATCTCACTTCCCTTATAATCTATCCCAAGATTTAAGATGAAGAGAAATTATATTTTTAACATACAACCAACTCTCATAAGATTTATACAAACAAAGAATTATTTAAGAGAGTTTTGAGTGCTCAATTGAATGCTTAAGAGAGAATGAATGATAAATAAGTTTCTTAACCTTTCAATTGAACTATAGGGAGTGTTTTTATAGAAAAAAATAAAAAATATGGGTTTTGGATGTATCAAACATGTCTCCAATGCCTATAATTTATTTTGAATCAATTCTTTAACTTTTTGTAGCACAAGAGATGCTCACGATCATGAGGAAGCCATCCTGGCTTGTGAGCATCCATTTGATAATCGTTGCATTAAAAAATATCCATTGAATGCTATTAAAGGTGTGCTCATGAGCACTCATAATCATGAGGAGAAATCATGAGGAGTTCTGCCCATTTTTGCTAAAATTGAGCTCCTAAGGCACTATTTAAGGATAACTCATGACCAACTCTTAAGATGGTCATGAACGAGACTGAAGAAGATCGAATCACCCTAAACATTCTGTATAAAAGTTGTAGATAATTGTCTTATATTTCTATAAAACTATGAATCACCTCAATTAGACATTTGTAGCTTAAGATATTTTTGAAATACTAAGACCTATGCAACTTGAAATGAAAGCTACATATGCTGACTTTGACTAATGATTTGCATACCCAAATGAGCTTAGATTTTGACATGGAAGCTTAATTAAAAAAATTTGAGATGTCTACTTCAAATGTGATAAAGATTTTTTTTCTCATTATAGAGCCCTAATGATGTAAAAAATCTCTTTGAATCTTGAAGGTCGAATTTAGCCCAAAATATCACTATATACCAAAAGTATATATGTTTAGTATATAATTCCCAACACACTTAGTTGAAATCATTAGTATAAATTTTTTTTTTGTAAAAGTCCAAAATTAGGAGTTTAATCATGAAAATGGTCAACATCTCCAAATTTGCTTAAAACACATTCTCTTTCATTTAACATAATTTTAGCTTTTTGTAGGATTTGATACGCATAAGATCATGAGTTTTAGCTTAAGATCATGAGCCTTACCAGATATGACCATTACTTATATTGAGTGTATGCTCAGGATCATAAGAGTGGTGCTCAAGGTCATAAGGGTGTATAGTCCTCAAGAAAACTCATTCGTTTTACCTCCAAACTACATCCTTTGCACTTGATTCACTTCCATTCTTTAGGGGACATGTGTAGGGGTCTTTGAAGGCTTCATATGTGTTTAAATTGTCCTCAAACATGATCTAAATTTTGGTCATTTAACTTTGCTTTTGTTGAGTGTGATTATGGTCCTAATCTTATAAACACATTTGAATACAAAGCATTAATGATTCAAAATTGATTGTTAAAGTAAAAAAAAAGGTTAAATTAAGAGTGATCATGACTTTGATCATGCATAGGGTCAACAGACCCCACATTGATTCCTCAGAGGGGTGTTAGACAAGGCAATCCTATTTCACCATATTCATTCTTATTATGTGCAGAGTGATTATTAGCTCTGGGTAGATGGGTAGTGATAGATAAGCATATTCATCTAATTAAAGTTTTTCAAGGTAGCCTAAATAGTTCTCACTTATGTTTGGCTGATGAAAACATCATTTTCACTTGTGCCATAAAACTAGATTGTGAGTGACCCATTTGTTGTTCCTAGCTTTGAGGAAAATTGGTTCTGTAAGGGTCTTTTCATTTTATTTCCAAGGGACATGGCCACTTTATCAATTAGGGACAAATGATTGGTCTCAGGAGGAACGAGATGCTTTTTTTGATTTTATGGAGTTGCCACCCAATTTTTAGAAAATTAGGAAAAGAAAGGGACAACTTTGGGTCCCTCAATGAGTATTGCCCCTAGCAGAGATTTTTAGGTTTGCGGGATCGCATATACTTTTTTAACTATTTCTCATTAGATGATGTTTAATGTATAGCTACCGTAACACCCTAGTTTCAGGAATGACAGTTTGTATAGCATTCACACAATTCATCAGATAGTAGAAGATAATAAAGTTGAAGATATTACTATTACATTACTTTCCTAATAAAATACATATAAAAGGAAAAAGAGATCACTAAAAAGTAAATCTAATTTAGATATGATGAATCTACAAGGTAAATATAACCATTCATATATCTTTCTTAATCATATGAATAATAGGATAAGCAAGGTCACTCAATCACTTGAAAGAGTAAGCTAAAAGTATATGATCATGCATGCTCACAGTGATTATTTATGCTATGATGATATATGATGATAATATATGGGATGCATGATGTCATCACTGGATCGAAAACATGATGACTGTATTCTGGGATATGAACTTTTCATATTTTTGTTATTTATAATGTGATTTCATGTTTTGAAACTAAAGGATGCATAATGATGATATAAAATGAGTATAATAAAGCATAGATTATTCATATAGCATGCAAAATTTCTAGTCTCATCACACAAGCACAACAATATTCCTAAATGTTAGCGACAATAAAATATAATGCAATGCAATAGAATAAATGTGCCAAAATGATTGTGTGGTCCTTAGATTCGACTGAGCTTGTGTGGGTTTTGAAGTTTTAGCTTTGAGGGATAATCAAGCTTTCCTCATCGAGAGGTTTAAAATGACAATAGGATGATGCTAGTTTGTATACCTTTGAAGCATGCTTTGATAAAGATGAGGCCTAGTTTGGTGGAAAAGAGATATAATCACCTAAAAAAAGTAGTGGGAGACCAAAAACTATTTAGAAAGGGGTTTTTAGTACCTTCGATCAGACAAATTTTTGAGTGTGCGTGTTTCCATTTGCTCCCCCCTTAAAATGGGGTGCAGAGGTGTCTATTTATAGTGAAATGTGTAGAATAGGGGGGTATAGGCATGGTCACGTGCACATCCCTAGGACGAAGCATGTGGCCACACATTAGTGCGCGGCTCTTACGTGTTACGTACTTCAACTGAGGTTTGTATGGGCTTTTCTAAGGTTGGTTCCCAAGATTTTTTGGCCTTTTAGACACATTTTTGAAGTTTTTTTTGTTAAATTTAGTCTTGATTTTAATGCGTGACACCTAAGGGTGTTTATGGCTTTTTGCACACTTCTAAGCGACACACGCTGATCCTCGAGTGGTGTTGGACCATTCTGCGACCACTTTTGGAGGTATTGGAGCCTTCCAGACATGTTTTTAAAGTCCGTTTTATCAAAATAAATTTCCATTTTTCATGAAGTTAGGTCCCAGTCAAACAAAATGAACACTGGACCAATAAGCCGAGTGTTCCGAGAAAAAAATTCTTGAAATATGCTTCTTATTGTTTTGATAATTTGTATTTCATAAGGTCAGAGCATAACTTAATGATTCAATGATTGATTTTGCACACTGGTGTGGTCAATTAGTTATTTAAACACTTTAGACATGTTATGAACGAGTAGACTCTAGTCATCTTTGAGGTTCGTTTCATCATTGGACCTTTTTAGGGACTGTCAAATTTGAGGTATGACAGTTGCCCCTTGCTTCACATATGTAGCATGATATAATGTAAATGTGCATACTTATTGAGGATTATTTTAGTAATTATGTTTCTTATTTTGCTTGTGATTTTATGTTTTTATGTTCTTATTATATGATTTCTATCTTCCAAATGCATTTTAGGTTTGTTTGTATGTTTTGATGTGTTTTTAGGTCTAATGATCATTGGAAAAGGCTTGGATTTGGTTGAAACAAGTTGGAAGGCAAAAAGACTTACTTTTAAAGGATTCAAGACTGTCACAATTCATTACACATGGGATGACTCGTTACAAAAAGCTTTTGTAACAAGTCGGCACCCTGGAATGACTCGGCATAGGGACAAAAGGCCTAGAAGATTCTAGATTGAGCAATTTTCATATTTTGGTCATAAATTTCCTTATAGACATCTAAATGAGGTGATTCAAGTTTTATTGGAAAGATGACTTAAAGATATAGAACTTTCATGAAGGCACTTTTTAGAGATAGAGTCATTTAGATGGATAAAAATGGCTTGGAAGTTATGTATTCTGCATAGGGTTGTAACCCTTCATGTCAAAGGGTACATTTCCATTTTATAACCTCTTGTAACCACTTCTAAGGCCTATATATAGGTCATTAGTGCCTTGCACATAGAGATAGAATTTAGGAGAGACATAGTTATAGATGTTTTAGATAGATTTATATACTATCTATAAAAGTTACTATTAAGTTTCTTATATTTTTGGGAGAGTTCATTCTTCTTTTATATTATCTTATCTATTATTTAAAAAGAGGGAAGTAGATCATTTATATCATTTTTGGCTATAAGACAAATTAAAAGGGTTGTATAAACTTAATCTCTTATCTTCTATATTATTTTTGATTGTCTGTTGATTTAATTAACCATGCATAGTGGCCAAGTATTTGAAGGAATTGAAATGTTGATTGAATAAGGATTACATACTTATACTTGCTTGTTTGATTTGAATTCAATTAGTACAGAATTGTGTTATGTATGCTTGATGACCATATGTAACTTGTAAATCAGTTTATTTACAACGAGAGTTGGAATAATTCAGTGGAACTTTAATTGGATTCACTTAAGTAATGAATTCACTTGGAGACAAGGAATTCATCTTAAGGGATATTTAGTAGTTTTACTTGTGTTTCCTTGTCTATCTCTACAATGAATCGAGAGGACTTGTAGACTCTAGACGGGAATATCCTAATCTGACAACGAGAGTTGCTTTTTAGGATTTGTTTGGTATAATGTCATTTATTGTTTTTTCCTATCTCTACAATGAACTGAGATGACTTGTAGACTCTAGGAGGGAACACTTCTAATTGAGAACGAGAGTTACTTTTAGGAACTTTACTTTAATCTGACAACGAGAGTTGCTTTTGAAGATTATACACACTAATTTCCAGTCATTAAGTTAAGAATAATTAATTTACGTATCCTTATTAATTATCATTTTAATTCTTCCATGTGTTTTAATAAGAAATTATAGTAATTGTAGTTTTAGTATTAGAGTAGCTATTTTGATTATAATTTATTTGCTTGATTATTATTGTGATTTTATTTGCCTATCCATCTTAGTACCTATTCGATTAATACAATATTTACCCCGAATTCCCTGTGGATTGACACCCTACTTGCTCTATACTAAGTCCTAGAGACTAGGGTATTATAATTTGACCCTCGACTAGATTTTGGCGCCGTTGCCAGGGAATTTGATCTGTAATATTTATTAATTTAGGGTAGAGAAAGGTTGTTTTAGGCCTTGTTTTAATTTTTATTTATTTATGTGTTTATTTTTTGTTTATTTCTATTTTAATTTTTGTTTCAAATTTTATTTTTATTAATTGTTTAATTGTGAATCTATATGCTTACTAGGAGTACTAGTAATAGTAACGTGCTTTTTGATCCTGAAATTGATCTAACCATACATGCTTTGTGCAGGGAACAAAGGTGAAGGATAGAGAATCAATTAAACTTCAATAGAATGGCTCAACCGGAGAGGACATTGGGTGATTTTTCCATGCCCGATATTTCAGGTAGTTTTGGTGGAATTGTGGCTCCGACTATTGCCAACTACAATTTTGAGATCAAGCCAAGTATTATCTAGATGGTGTAAAACAATCAATTTAGAGGCTTACAAGGAGAGGATCCTTATGCTCACATTTTGACTTTCTTCAATGTGTGTGCAACCTTTAAGATAAATGGAGTGACGGATGATGCAATAAGGTTAAGATTATTTCCATTTTTGGTTAAGGACAAGGCATAACTATGGCTTGCAAGTTTGCCTAATGAATCAATTACCATATAGGACCAATTGAAGCAAGCATTTCTGCACAAATATTTTCCACCACATAAAACAGCCAATTTTCAGAATGAAATCACTACATTCAAGCAAAATGGAAGTGAGACAATTTATTTGGCTTGGGAAAGGTTTAAGGAACTACAAAGCAATGTCCACATCATGGTTTGCCAGAATGGATGATCCCTCAAATCTTTTACAACGGGTTGACAGATGAGAATAGAAACATCATCAACGCGGCTTCTGGTGGGAAATGGATGGAAAAAATAGCTAGTGAGGTCATTACATTGCTTGAGGAACTTGTATCTCAAGGGTACATGGGTGAAGAAACTACTATGGCAAAGGCAAGAGGAATCTTGGAACTTGATACAATCAACATGCTTAGTGAAAAAATGGATGCCCTTACCAAAATGGTAAGTAAATCTCAAGTTAATTCATTAGAATGTACTAACCTTGTTTGTGAGACTTGTGGAGGACCTCATTCATATTCTCAATGTAATATGAGTGCTAATGAAGATTTAAATTATATCCAAGGAGGTTTGAACCAAAGAGTAGGACTTAACTCAAACACATATAACCCTCAATGGTGGAACCATCATGTATTCTCATGATCAAACCCATCTTCCCAATTGAACCCCCACATTAACCCAAACACCAAACCTCGAAACCCACTTGGATTCCCTATAAAACAATAACCCTTCAATCATTCCCAATCTAAACCTAACCTAGAGAACCTTATTGAGCAATTTTTCAACCAATAAATTGCCATTAATAAAAAAAATAAGGAGCAATTTAAACAAATATCTTCTAAGCTTGAGCAATTTGCTACTCATAACTGAATCCTTGAAACACAAATTGCCCAACAAGCTTCTTCCTCTAAAGCTAAACCCTTAGGAAAGCTTCCAAGCCAACTGGAATATGCACAAAAGGAGACTTTCCAAGAAATTACTTTGAGGAGTGGTAAAGAAGTTGAAGGAAGCTCTAGTAAAAAAATAATAATGGTTGATGATGAAGAGGTAGGGATCAAAGAAGGGGAGGTCAGTGGTACAAAGAAAGATGAGAGTAAGTTACAAAGTAAGAAAGAAGATGCTACATCACCAAAGGTGGATATTAGAACTCTTCCTTTCCCTCAAAGGTACATAAGGCGTAATTTGGATAAGCAATTTGGAAAATTTCTTGACTATCAAAAGGATATTACTATCACTATACCATTTGTGGAGGCAATAAGGGATATGCCTGCATGGAGTAAGTTTTTGAAGGATATTTTTAACCATAAAAGTAAGATTGAAGACTATGGTTTGGTATCTCTTGTTGAAGAATCTAAAGTTATGTACTCCAAATCTCCATCGAAGCTCAAGGATCTTGGTTCGTTTATGATTCCTTGTACAATTGGAGGTATGGATTTCAATAAAGCCTTGTGTGATATTGGTGCTAGTGTTAGCCTTATGCTTTATTCAATTTACAAAAAGCTTAACTTAGATAAGCTTAAGCCTACCAACATGTCTCTTTCCTTGGCGAATAAATCTGTTACATATCCACTTGGAATATTAGAGAATGTGCCAATAAAAGTAGGTAAGTTTGTGATACCAGCAGATTTTGTTAAGTTAGAGGTGGAAGAGGATCTTGAAATTCCAATTTTGCTTTGAAGACCATTTTTGTGGACAGTAGGAGCAATTTTAGATATGAAGAATGGGAAAATTACATTGAAAGTAGATAATGAATCTATGGAATTTGATGTGTTAAATATAGTGAAGTCAACACCTATAGAAGTGGCAAGCAGAGTTGATTATATTAACGCTCATGATGTTATTAATGGGTGTATAGAAGAGGTGATTCATGAGTGTATAAAAAGTGATTCTATAGAGCTAAATAAGGTTCATGAGCCTAATGAGAAAGTTTTGGAGATAAGTCCATATCAACCTTTTCAAAGGACATCAAGATTTGAATCTTTGAAGAGAGAAGATGATCTAGAGGCTACTGCATCAAGTGAAAAAGTAGAGTTAGAGCTAAAGCCTTTACCATCAAATCTTAGATATGCTTTTCTTGACTCTAATCTTCAATATCCTTTTATTGTTAATTCATCTTTGCCTAATGGTTATATTGATGCTTTGTGTGATAACTTGAATAGTCATAAAAATGCTATTGGTTATTCTATTAATGATTTGAAAGGAATTAGTCCTAAAATATGTATGCATAGAATTTTGTTAAAAGATAATGCCAAACCTTCCATTAAAGGCCAAAGGCGATTGAATCCCACTCTTAAAGAAGTGGTAAAAAAAGAGGTGACTAAGTTGCTTGACAATGGAATCATTTATTCCATTAGTGATAGTAATTGGGTAAGCCTCGTTTAAGTTATTCCAAAGAAGGGAGGCTTAATTATCATTAGGAATGAGTCTAATGATTTGATACCTACTAGAACTATCACTAGATGGCGTATGTGAATTGATTATCATAAATTGAATAAAGCAACTAGGAAGGATCATTTCCTATTGCCTTTTATTGACCAAGTTCTAAAGAGGCTAGGTAATTTCTCTTATGTTTGTTACCTAGATGGACTTAGTGGATTTTATCAAATCCCTATTCACCCTGAAGACCAACCTAAGACTACTTTTACATGTCCTTATGGTACTTTCACTTTTAGCATATGCCTTTTGGTTTATGTAATGCACCTACAACTTTTCAACGATGCATGTATTCAATATTTAGTGATTTGCTTGATGATTGTGTAAATGTTTTTATGGATGACTTTAGTGTCTATGGTACTAACTTTTCACTTTGTTTAGACAATTTTTCTAAAGTTCTTGATAGGTGTATCAAGCATGGTTTGGTCTTGAATTGGGAGAAATGTCATTTCATGGCACAAGAAGGAATCGTTCTTGGTTACTCAATTTCAGAGAAAGGCATTGAAGTTAATAAAGCAAAGATAGAAGTAATCGATAAATTACCACCTCCCAAATATGTTAAGGACATAAGAAGCTTCCTTGGACATGCAGGGTTTTATAGGAGATTTATCAAGGATTTTTCAAAGATTGCAAAGCCATTGTGTAAGTTACTTGCTAAGGATGCAGTGTTTTGAGTTCAACGATGCATGTCTTGATGCTTTTAACAACTTGAAAAGTGCACTCTTGTATCTGCACCTATTTTGCAACCACCTAATTGGGAGGAGCCATTTAAAATAATGTGTGATGCTAGCAATTTTGCTGTGGGAGCTGTGTTAGGTCAAAGGAAGGAAGGTAAGCCTTATGTGATCTATTATGCAAGTAAACTACTTGATGAAGCTCAAATTAACTACACCACTACAGAAAAGGAGCTGCTAGCTATTGTTTATGCATTTGACAAGTTTAGATCATATCTTATGGGGCAAAAAGTGATTGTTTATTCTGATCATGCTACTCTTAAATATATTTTGAGCAAGAAGGACGCAAAACCTAGAATTTTAAAATGGATTTTGATGTTGCAAGAATTTGACTGGGAAGTTTGAGATAAAAAAGGGAGTGAAAACCTAGTAGCGGACCATTTATCAAGGCTAGACCAAAATGGATTAAGAGAACTTGAAGATGGTGTCCTAATCAGTAAGTCATTTCATGGTGAACATCTTCTGAATATTACATTAAAAGAACTTTCATGTTTCGCTGACATCGCCAATTATCTGGTAAGTGGAGTTCTACCTTATGGTATGGATTATAGATAAAAGAAAATTTTTTTATATGATAACGGATTTTACTATTGGGAGGAGCCCTTACTATACAAAAGGTGTACGGATGGATTAATTAGAAGGTGCATACCTAAAGATGAAGTCCAAGAAGTTTTGAAGCATTATCATTCCTTGGAAGTTAGAGGACATTTTAGAGCATCAAAGACAACATCTAAGGTATTGCAATATGGTTTTTAGTGGCCTACTTTATTTAAGGATGCTAGAGAAATTGTGCTCATATGTGATAGATGTCAAAGGATGGGTAACATATTTAGGAAGCATGAAATACCTTTGAAAGGAATTCTTAAAGTTGAAATTTTTGATGTGTGGGGAATAGACTTTATAGGTCCTTTTCCTTGCTCTTTAGGCTACAAGTATATTTTGGTTATGGTTGATTATGTTTCAAAATGGGTTGAGGCAATGCCAGCCTTAACCAATGATGCTAGAATAGTCAAGAAAATGCTTAAGAAGGTCGTTTTCCCTAGATTTGGTACCCCTAAGGCATTGATAAGTGATGGAGGTTCCCATTTTTGCAATCATTTAATAGAAGCTTTATTGAAGAAAAATGGAGTGACACACAAGCTTGCCACTCCATATCACCCATAAACAAGTGGGCAAGTTAAGGTAAGTAACCGGGAGATTAAATGGATTCTTGAGAAAATGGTTTCTTCTTTAAGGAAAGATTGGGCATTGAAGCTTGATGATGCATTATGGGTGTATAGGACAACATTTAAAACTCTAATAGGCCTTACTCCTTATTAGCTTATATATGGGAAGTCATGTCACCTACCCATTGAGCTTGAGCATAAGGCATATTAGGCAACTAGAGCTCTGAACTTTGATATGATGAAGGTAAGAAAGAAGAGGTTGCTTCAACTAAATGAATTTGATGAATTAAGGATGAATGCATATGAAAATGCAAAGTTGTACAAGGATAGGACTAAATTGTGGCATGATAAGTATTTAGTGAAGAAAGACATTCATGAAGGAGAGGCTGTTTTGCTTTACAATTCAAGATTAAGGTTATTTCCGAGCAAGTTAAAGTCTAGATGGTCGGGTCCATTTAAAGTTGTTAAAGTTCATCCTTATGGTGCCATTGAGATATCGATTGATAAGGGTGAAACATTTAAGGTAAATGGACATCACCTCAAACCCTACTTGATCAGTGAGGCAACTACTTCAGGTCAACCTATATACCTTTCTAAGATTTAAAGGAATTAAGGTACGTTCACTAACACATTTTTACTTTGTTATGCATTTCTATTCTATGTTTATATTTCATTTTCATTTTTTTAGCAATTTCACTTAACATTTCATTACTCATAAACTTGTTTTCAAAATGTTTTATTTTATACATTTTTCTTGTTGCTTTTCTTAGTTCAATTTTTCTTATCATATGCATTTCATTATTAAAATTTCATTATTTTCCTTTTAGTATACATTTGGTTTCTAATTAGTATATTTTTGGTTTTTAATACAATTTTTATGCATTCATACCGTCACGACTCGTTCTAGTGGATTGAGTCATTATAGTAACCCATCGTGCTGAGTCGTTACACATGGAATGACTCGACACAACCTAAATAAAAATGTCATGACTCTTTCCAATGGATCAACTCATTACAGAAAGCAAGCATCACGACTTGTCCCACCCGTGCCAAGTCGTGCCACCTGCAAATTAACTTCCATTTTTCGATTTTACACACACATACACTTTTATCAATTTTGGATTTTTTTTACATCTTTTTATTAGTTTTTATTTTATTTTTAATTCAAAATTGAATGAAAAGGTGTTTCATTTCTCAAGAGGTGTCATATATTTTCACTTCCCCATACACCTTTTCACCTTTAAACACATCTTTTCAACCCTTTCTCACACACCTTTTCATATATCTTACACCCCTACATCTTACACACCTTCTACACCTATATATACCCCCTTTTGACCACCCTAAGCACTCATAAAACCCACCCTTAAGAGTCTATACGAAATTTGATAAGACTCTTACTCTTTCATCTTCCCCATTCTCTCTTCTCCTTATAAAAAATCTTTCCATTTTCTTTTCACAGAAACCTTAACCAAAATCTCTACTCCTTTCCTTTCCATTTTCTCTATTTTCTTTACTTTATTTTCATTTTTATCATCTTCATATTTTTGCATTTCTATTACTACTTCTATTTAAGCAAGTTTAACAATATGGGTAAAACTAGAGGATCAACATCCAAGAGACCTCATGTTGAAGAATCTCCTCAAGAGGAAGAGGAGAATCTACGAAAGACCTACAAGGCCAAGTTCCTCATCCTATCACATAAGGAAGGGGCTAAGCTTACCAACATCAAATTTAGAGAAATATTGGCTTGTAAGTATTTGCCTAACTCTCTTTTGACTAGAATAGATATGTTTGATGATTTTGATATAATGCTTAACCAATGTGGTCTTAAAAAGTTTATTTCAATGCATGAGGACACATATGTGGATTTAATCACTGAATTTTACACCACTCTTGATGTTAATGCCACCAACTCAAAAATCCTAGAATTTAGGTTAGAAGGCAAACAACACCAACTCACTTATAGTTTTATGAGTAGAGTGTTTGGATTCAAAAAGGATGGGCTATGTGGCCCTCCTTCTAACTTTAAGTTCAATGAGTTTTGGACTTTCTTGACTAATTTTCACGCTCCCTTTCAACCCAAGAAAGCCAAAGCAATGTTCATAAAGGATATGAAATATTGGTTGCTACATAAAGTCCTTGCTTGTCTTGTCTTTCATAAATTTGAATTCAATAGGGTTTCTGCACAAGAGATGTTTCTCATGTGGTGCATTCATAATAGAAAAAAAGTTTATTGGACCTATTGGATTTTAAACCAATTGTTGTCTTGTGCACCATGTAAGGATGCACCCTTGACCCATGGTCATATTGTCACAATTATTGCTAAAGCCTTGAATATCAATCTTGGAAATTACACTCAAAAAGTTGAGTTTTCTTATTTCACTAACCATGCCCTTGTAAGAGGAGAAGTTGTTGATGTAGGTTTAATGTTCATTCCTGTCTGTTCACGATCTTATTGGCGAGGCCTTCCCGGGGCAACTCGAGTTGAGGATCCAATCCACTAACCCATGGAAGAGGAGGAAGAGGAAGCAAAGGAGCTTTCATAATAGCAACCTTTTAGAGACGTTCCCCTCTTTACATACCCCCTCCAAAGTGCACCGGGTTCTTCGAGTGATTACCCACCTATATGGGATCAAATTCTAAACAACCAAGGGCAATTAAATGCCTTAGCACGTCATCAACAATAACTCAATCATCGCCAATGTAGGATGGAGTACAAATTGGATAAGTATTTCGCTTAATGCAGTTATTCCATTGACTCTCCACCCACCACTCCCATTGATGACTAGGGAAGTTCTTCTTTTCCTTTCCTTCTTTATTTTTCCATACATTGGGGACAATGCATGTTTTAAGTATGAGGGAGGGGGGGGGGGGAATGATAATAGTTATATATATTAGGATGCTATATATATATATGTTTGTGCTTTATGTGTTTTATATTTGTGTTTGTGTTTTTTTTTCTATCATGTTTGCATGTTTGCAATATCTTTTTCATTCATTTTGCTCATATATATATAATAGTAGCCAACCATATTAGTCTTTGATCAAAGTTATTATGTTTTGTTAAATTTTTAATGCTCAATTGGTAAAAAGTTTAAGTTTCATGTAGTATAAGTTAGAAGTTTATGCTTTTATCTCTTTTTATTATTTCTAAAATCTAAAAAATGTATTAGTCAACTTCCTAACTATGCTTAAGGCTAGCTAGTAATGTTTTAAACCTAGGTATTCTTAGAGTCTTAAGTAATTTTAGAGAAACTATAGCCATAATACTTAGACTTTTACTTTTCAATAATGGATGAGGACATGAAAAGAAAAAAAAAATAAAAAAAAGAATAAGTAAATAATGCTTGTGATATGATGCATCTCGAGTAAGTTGTATGCAAATGAGTATGCTTCTTAGTTGCATTCATTCGAAAAGAGATGTCTAATGTCATAAGTTGATGTTTCTCGAGTAAGTTGTGTGCATTTATGTTTGCTCCTCATTTGCATTCATTTGGAAAGAGTACATCCAGCAAATTTGCTTTGAAATTTTTTTTATCTAAAAATGCCATGAGAAGAGTGAGTTAATGAGTGTGTTTAAAATTGTCTCAAAACTTACTTTTTCCTATAGAGTTCCTAAGTTTGAAACATGACTATTTGGTCTAAATAGCTTGGTTAGAACTTTGACTTTACATTTTTTATTTTACTCTTAGTAAATTGAGATAATTGGGTAAACTTATTGCTTATACTATAAGGCTTGTTTATTTTATCATTGTTGAGCATTGAAAGTATATTATCTTTTCTATCTGTGTTCTTAATTAAATTGGCTTGGCATGGTGGCTACATTTATTTGGAGTAAAATGAAAATTTTGTTAGCTTTTTCATTTTGGATCTTCACTTGCTTGAGGGCAAACATGGGGGAGTTTGATATAGCACAAATATGCATACTTATTTAGGAGTATTTTAGTAATTATGTTGTTTATTTTTCTTGTGATTTTGTGTTTTTATGTTCTTATTATATGATTTCTATCTTCCAAATGCATTTTAGGTTTGCTTGTATGTTTTAATGTGTTTTTAGGTCTAATGATCATTGAAAAAGGCTTGGACTTGGTTAAAACAAGTTGGAAGGCAAAAAGACTTACTTTTAAAGGATTCAAGACTACCATGAGTCATTCCACATGGGACGACTCGTTACAGAAAGCTTCCGTAACGAGTCGGTACCTTGGAACGACTCGGCATAGGGACAAAAGGCCTAAAAGATTTTGGATTGAGCATTTTTTGTATTTTGGTTATACATTTCTCTACAGACATTTAAATGAGGTCATTCAAGTTGCGTTGGAAATATGACTCAAAGATCTAGGAATTTTATGAAGAGACTTTCTAGATATAGAGTCATTTATATGGACAAAAATGCCCTAGAAGTTATGTATTCTGTATAGGGTTTGTAACCCTTCATGTCAAAGGGTACCTTTCCATTTTGTAACCTCTTATAACCACTTCTAAGACCTATATATAGGTCATTAGTGCCTTGTACATAGAGATAGAATTTAGGAGAGACATAGTTATAGATGTTTTAGATAGATTTATATACTATCTATAAAAGTTACTATTAAGTTTCTTATATTTTTGGGAGAGTTCATTCTTCTTTTCTATTATCTTATCTATTATTCAAAAAGAAGGAGGCAGATCATTTATGCAAGAGAGATCATTTTTGGCTAGAAGACAAATTAAAAGGGTTGTATAAACTCAATCTCTTCTCTTCTATATTATTTTTGATTGTCTGTTGATTTAATTAACAATGCATAGTGGCTAAGTATTTGAAGGAATTGCAATGTTGATTGAATAAGGATTACATACTCATACTTGCTTGTTTGATTTGAATTCAATTAGTATAAAATTGTGTTATGTATGCTTGATCACCATATGTAACTTGTAAATCGGTTTATTTACAACGAGAGTTGAAATAATTCGGTGGAACTTTAATTGGATTCATTTAAGTAATGAATTCACTTGGAGACAAGGAAGTCATCTTAAGGGATATTTAGTAGTTTTACTTATGTTTCCTTGTCTATCTCTATAATAAACTGAGAGGACTTTTAGACTATAGACGAGAATATCCTAATCTGACAACGAGAGTTGCTTTTTAAGATTTGTTTGGTATAATGTCATTTATGGTTTTTTCCTATCTCCATAATGAACCGAGAGGACTTGTAAACTCTAGTAGGGAACACTTCTAATTGACAATGAGAGTTGCTTTTAGGAACTTTACTTTAATCTGACAATGAGAGTTGCTTTTAAAGATTATACACACTAATTTCCAGTCATTAAATCAAGAATAATTAATTTACATATCCTTATTGATTATCATTGTAATTCTTCCATTTTTTTTGATAATAACTTATAATAATTTTAGTTTTAGTATTAGAGTAGTTGTTTTGATTATAATTTATTTTCTTGATTATTATTGTGATTTTATTCGCCTATCCATCTTAGTACCTATTCGATTAATACAATATTTACCCTAAATTCCCTGTGGATCGACACCCTACTTGCTCTATACTAAGTCCTAGAGACAATGTATTATAATTTGACCCTCGACCATAGTACAACCACCTTGCACTAGTGTCAATACACATGAAGCAGATATGAAGATGCAAAAAATCATTTTCTGAAGAGAGAGGTTATAGACGGTAGGGTTTAGTGTGCGTCCAAGATTTTAGCAACCGCGACACTGTTTGAGCTCATGGATCTAGAGAAGACACTAACCACTGTCAAAAACATGGTATGGAGATGAGGAGTTGCCACCTAGGGTAATAATTGGGACAAATCGAAAAGGTGGTAGTCAATTCCTAAAAGAAAGCTAGCACAACAACTAGGAGATTATGGATACCGAATACCAACTTCTTTTAGTTTCATGTTCATTTAGAATTACTTTATGAATTACTAGATTATCCTCTATTTACATGCAATTTCATATGAACCCTTATTCTAGCAATTAACTCCAAGGCAAACCAGTCATGAAAATATAAATAAATAATTCATTCAAACATATAATCCCTAAGTTAGTCTAATCTATATTGATTTTAATTAAATGAGATAAATCTATATGTTTTTAACTTACAAGTGTGTTAAGGACTAATTCCTTTTAAGTTTAATTAAATGAACCTAAGTCTATTTATTTTAATTTTAAAAAATGGGCCTAAATCTACAAATCATGAAGTATTTAAATTAAGTGGGCCTATGTCTACATGTTTTAATTCTAAGGTGATCTTAAATCTACAAGTTATGAAAAAAAGACTTTAATCTAAATGAGCTAAGTCTAATTAATTTTATTAAATTAGGTGGGCCTATGTCTAATTTACTAAATGGACCTAAGTTATCTCTAACCTAAAATCTAATTAATTATGGGCCTAATGATGCATTTTAATTAATTAAACCTAAAAAATCTAAACTTATTTAAGTGGATTAGAATTTAATATGGGCTTAAGGTCCAAAACACATAAAAATAAATAAACAAGCCCAAAAAACAAATAAAACATATTAAACAATTAAATAAAAGATCAAACAACTAATTAAAGTAATTCCTTCTAAAAAACCTAATTGTCATTAACATACAACCTAAATTAATCTAATCCCACCATTGATTTTAATTAATTACACAATTGAAACCCTAATTATACTAACCAATTAATCAACATAAACATGCAATCACAAACATAATTCCACTATCCCCTCTGTTAGGGCTATTACAATAATCTATTGAAAATAATAATAAAAATAATTAATACAACCCCAAAAAAATATATAAATAAAATAAAGAAATTAAATAAAAAATAAAAAGACCTAAAAACTAAATTTACAAGGTCTTATCCATGGCATTCCATGGACTTCTCATGGATTCAATCTTCCAAACATGATCATCATGTATTTTCCTCCATAATCACTATAAAAAAACAAAATTATGATTAGTTAATCAATAATAAATTAAAATTAAAAATCAATAAAATAAAATAGAATAAGGAGAAGATGGTGCTTATGGATGATTTTAATGGAGTGCTCCTTAGATTTTTTAAAAACACTGTTCTTGATAGGTTTTTGAATTTTGTTCTTTAAAAATCATCCAAAGATCTTCAATTAAGCAAAAGAATTTTTTATAGAGAATGTAGATGCTCTTTTTCTCTTTATTTTTTTTCCTTTTTTCCATCCTTTTCTTTATTTTTTTTTCATTTTTTCATTTTTTTCCTTCCGTCTTTGTTCTTTTTTCCTCCTTTTTTTTCAGGAGCCAAAACACCTCCTTTTATAGTGAAACATCCTTCAAACCCTACGTATAAATGGATTCCTAAAAGACTTCTATTTCTCTAATAACATTATCAAAAATAATTTTAAGAGAATTTTAAAACAATTAGGACTCAAGAAAAAGAGTTTTTTTTTTTCTAGAAAATTCGAAAACCAGGTGGAAAAGGTCTAATTCCAACTGGAATTGTGTGATTCTGACCGATTGGAATTATGTAATTTTGATCAAAATTATTGAATTCCAACCTGTTTTTTTGAATTTTTAATTAAAAAAAAGTCCCTAAAAGAACTTAAGTTTTGCACTTAGGTCCTTACAAAACGTTGCAATTTAGTCCTTGAAAACATTAAATCCTTTCTTTGAAAATTACAATCAGACCTCTGAAGTTTCAAAGTTCAAGTATTGAAACCTATTCATGACATTTTCATCATTAGAGTCCTTTATCGCATCCATAACTCATCATCTCGAAATTGGGTGTCTATAGTTGCCCCCCTTTATCGCTATTTGCTTGAAAAATTACGGCAAACTAAACTAGCACTCAATTTCTTAATTGAAAGTTAGGATACTTACTTATGCTCCATAAAGCTTTTGCTTATGAACTTACTATACTCGGACGTATAACATTGATTTGAAATGACACATCATACTTGGTTATATGATGTTGATTATACTCGATCATATAATCTTGGGTGAAGGCAACTCATTACACTCGATCGTACAATGTTGACTATACTTAGACGTATAGTCTGAATTGAAAAGGAACATCACACTCAGTCGTATGATGCTGAAAATACATTGTACTCGATCGTACAATGCCAACTACACTCGGACGTATAGTCTAAATTAAAAAGTTACATCATACTCAGTCGTATAATCTAATTGAAAATACATTGTACTTGGTCATACAATGCTGATTACACTCAGACGTATAGTCTTGATTTGAAAATACATTATACTCGGTCATACAACGCCAACTACACTCGGATGTATAGTGTATTTTAAAAAGAAACATCACACTTGATCATATAATTTTGATTGAAAATACATTGTACTCAGTCGTACAATGTCGACTACACTGGGTCATATAGTCTTGATTGAAAAGAAACATCACACTTGGTCGTATGATGCCGATTATTCTTGGTCATATAATCTTGACTGAAACTACATTGTACTCGGTTGTACAATGCTGACTATGCTCGGATGTATAGTCTTGATTTGAAAATACATTATACTCAGTCATACAATGTCGACTACACTCAGACGTATAGTCTATTTTAAAAAGAAGCATCACACTCGATCGTATGATGCCGATTATACTCGGTCGTATGATACCGATTATACTTGGTCGTATGATTTTGATTATACTCAGTCATATAATCTTGATTTGAAATACATTGTACTCAGTTGTACAATGCTGACCACACTCGGTTGTATAGTCTTGATTGAAAGTATATTGTACTCGATTGTACAATGTCGACTACACTCGGTCATATAGTCTGATTGGAAGAATACATTGTACTTAGTCATACAATGCCGACTACACCCGGTTGTATAGTCTGAATGAAAAGATAGATCACACTTGGTCGTGTGATGCTTACTATACTCGATTATATAGTATAAATTCTCTTATGCGATTATACTGCAGTCCATAACTGCTCGCGATTAACTGCAACCCTTTCATTGCTCACTGATGATGCTGTAATCCATAATTGCTTGTGATTAGCTACAACCCTTTCATTCCTCATAGATGATGCTACAATCCATAATTGATTATGATTAGCTACAACCCTTTCATTCCTCACTGATGATGTTGCAATCCATAATTACTCATGATTAGCTGCAACCCTTTAAAATTTATTGTGTTGATTGACTATAATTTCTTTGCTAACTGATTTTAATTTGATTGTGTTGACTGATTAGAATTTCTTTAATGACTGAATTCAATTTCGCTATGCCAACCATCTTTACTAGTTGGGTGCACTTTCTTCTGGATTTGCAATTCCTACAGACTTATTGAAGTTAGTTTCAATCATGATGAATGCACAAAAGCACATTATAATGTTAAAAAATTTATGAGAAAATTCATCACTTTTCATGAGATAGCATGCACTCAACGAATCTCACTATTTTTAATTTTCATGACTATCATTTATTTACCATTTGCAAAGGTTAGAGGCATCATTAACTATCTTATGCTGAGAGCATGTCTTTTACTAAGTGAAGAGCTTATTTCCACACCTAATTTTAGGGAGAATTTGCTAAACAAAACTCACAGAAATTGAGCATAAAAAGATTGAATTTTGAGTATTAAAATAGCCTTTGACTTATTTTTTATGCTTTCCTTCCTTATTTGAGTATTTCCCCGCCTTTCTTATATTTCTCAGCGTGGATATCATTGGAAAGGTCCTTTGGATTCTTATACTTGTATAGAGCATTAGAGTAAATAGAGCAATTTTTTACCATGGTCCTCTTTTAGTATTCCCCTACCTTTCTTGTATTACTCAGCATGGATACTGACAGAGGTTTCATTTTTATACTCTTACTCATTTCTAAGCATTGGAGTAAATTATGCTTGCTTTTATTTTGATTCTCTTGTTAGTATTTCCCCACCTTTCTCATATTACTTAGTGTGGATACCATCAAGGGATTTGGTACTCATACTCATTTCTGAGCATTGGAGTAGATTATATACACTTTTATTATTTGAAAGATTGAAATGATACTTTGAAATTCAAGTAATTTATGCTTCATGTACATAATTTTTTTTTTTGCAATTTCTTCCTATATTTGGGTGCAAAGCAAGCATTAGATTGATTATAGTTTACAAACTCTTAGCACAAAACTGTTAACTGCTCATTTGAATTCTGCAAGGCTAATAAAAGAAAGCCACTATGATCAAAGGTTATAAGATAGGATTTTTGCACATGACCTCATGAAGTGGATGAATTTACTTTCATTTTATGATGGAGATGGTACTTTATTATAAAATCTAAGGAAAGAGAGTTCTGCTACTTGTCTTTATTATCTTGATGAGTGTTTGGTAGGCAAGATGATACTTCTGATGAATGCTTAGCTTTTGCAACCTTTCCCATTCTTATTAATGTATCGATGCCTTTCCCCTTATTCATTCTCTTTTGTTTTTCCTTGCACAAAATACCATAAGTTAGTATGGTATATTCATAAGTGAAAATTTTTTGTCAAAATACAACGTTATTCCTTTTTGCACTCTTCCCTTTAGATTCGTCTCTAATTGCAAGGTCATGATACTCCATCATTGAAGTTGAGGCTTTGGGCTACATTTGTATTTTTGCCATTCCATTAATGCTACGTTAGAGGGCTTCATTTCTTTTATTGACATCTCCTACAAAAAAGGTTCAGGGGTTAGAGATCTTATGATCAAATAAATTTTTTTAGAGTGCATTCATTTCAAGTTTTGAGTGCATTCTTCCCTTTTTAGGGTCAACGAATGTATTGCTAACATGTTGGACCTTCTTATCACCATATTCCATACTCTACACTCATATGACTGTTGTGGAGAGATATTCTAGAGGATGCTCTAGATGAGACTATGGAGATGGATGTTGAATCTGAGGAGCTTGATCGTCCTATCTAGCCTCTTGAGATTGCCAATATGATACTTTTGCAAGTATCATTATTGGTGATATTCCTTTACTAGATGGGCCCATGATTTATTAGTCTTCTGTAGTCTAAAGTCTCATTAAGCATCAAGTTCACTTTGATAGTGTTACCCTTTTCTCTTATATGTTTCACACGTGCACATTCTAATTTCCTTTTTGCATCCTTACAACACTAATTTTGAATATTAATAGCATAGTACTTGCACAATCTTGCCTAGGCTTAAAGACTTTATTATGCAAAGTAGGTATATTACAACAGATGTATGCAAGTGTATACATACCATGTATGATATGCATGATCCTAATAGGTCTCCTATTTGGAACAAAGCCATGTTTACAGCTTGGAGTGTGAGAATGAGGTGCCTCATCAATAGCCTATAGGCTTGGGTATTAAATGCTTCATTATTAGTACTTCTAATATTGAAGCTTCTGATACAGTTCATTGGACTGTTAATTAGGCTAGCACGTGGGGTCCATGGCTTTACTCTGAAGTTCATGATTGATTGATGCATTGTTGGACTTTTCTTTTTATTACTGCTTTTGCTATATGATGATTGAGGTATTAGATCTTATACTTGCTTTTGCCCCAAGGTCACATGTACATAGCTTTTATACGTTAGCATCCATCTTTGCTCTTTGAATATGGACTCAATTTGCCCCCAGAGATGCATTTTTCCCACAGTTCCATTTTGTATTCATTCATGCTATTCTAGCAGTCTTTTTTCATTTTTTTATGCAAAAGACTAAGTTCGTTCACTGTTGTTGTGATCCTTTCACTTATTAACCCTATTAGTTGCAATCTCATGCATTAAGGATGCAGAAGAGTGGGTGAACTGACTGAAGTGAGTTCTTGATGATGAAATCAACTAGATTTGCACTTTGAAGGACTTTTGAGCAGAATATGAAGCTTGATGTTGATGCAATAATTGATGATAGTTATAAGGTATGGGTTGCAATGCATGTTACTAAGCCACATGAATTCTCAAGGTATAAGGGGATGCTAGGCTTATAAGGAAAATTACAAAGGGGTGGTAAAAAAGAAAACTTAACTAAAATAGTGATCTCATTGCTCTGATTTAGCTTTCCTTATGTTTTGTCTTTCCATTCAGATACTTATGCAGTATGATAAATATGCAATATTCGAACAAAAATTTCAAAGTCAATTGTAATCAGTCATTAGGGAAAAAATGAGAACATTCATTACATCACATGATACAACTCTTGTTAATAGCCAGTCATGAACTTTTCTCTCTAATTTTTACTTTACTGTTTTTTTTCTTTTTTTCTCATTATTTTTATTTTTTCCTCAAATTTCCTATCTTCAGAAGTTACATCATGTGATATATGTATGTTCTTTGAATTTGCATTTGTGCCTATGTTGAATGAATCTAATTAAATTGACTTGAATTTGTGTCAAACATGCAAATGTGATCAACATCATGATGCACAGTACCATGAGGATGTACATTACATAAGTAAGCATGATCATAATTTATATCATCAATCACTAAAAAATAGAAACTAAAATTTTATTTAAAGAAGACAATAAGAAAATTTTATTTCCTATTCTAGATGCTAGGGATGCTGAGTCTCATAGTGGTTATCCTTGAGGTGGCTAACATAACAACTACTCTTGTATCTTCTTACTAACTGTCTCCATGACTTCATCCTTTTGTATGTTCACTATGCATGTTTCTTCCTTTTTTGGCAGCTTCTCATCATCAAATTCATCACCCCATCTTGTAGGCACAATCGACTCGAAGGGTATGTCAAAAGAAGGTGGTTTAGTGTAAAACACCTTATAGTCAAACTTGCCTGAAGGCTGACCTAATAAGTCTTCTGCTCTTTCCACATCTTTGGGGGCATTAGGAGATTTCTCATTGATTTTAAGGTCTAGATCCTCAAAGGACCTTAACACTTCTTCCTCACTAACTCTTGAGTTAATCATCATGGTAACTGGGGCTAGTATATTTTGGTAGTTTAGGAAAGAATTATTTCTAGTACTTGGGTTTTTAGGGTCTGTGATTTTTTAGAGTCTATAAGGTTTTGAATTTCGTGTTTAAGGTGGGTACAAGTGTTTGTGGAATAACTAGTAACTTAGTGGAATTTGCAATAACTGTTCGGGTTATAGCTAGGGACATTTGGATTTGGTGGTTTAGAAAAGGTGAGAGGTCTGAGCAAGCCCTTTTGCATCATGCATTCTAGGAATTTTGACAAAGGTTGGTTAAAATTGGAGAATCTCCTTGGTGTTTGTACAATATGCACTTCAATAGCCCGACTAGTGCTTCCTTGTTGTGTGCCCGTAGTTGGGTAGTTTTTTACTCCAATGGATTTGGAGCTCTTCTTTTTCTCACTCTCAATTTCCTCTACTTTTAAACCATCGTCATTAAGGTCTACAAATTTCTTAGGGTTCATCATTTATAGCCTCTCAACTAGATTAGGTAGCACATTTCGGACTATCATCCTAACCTGATCCTTCTCAGCCAGTTTTTTCTTCATTAGTCCTACCTTATTCATAAAACTAGTTAGAAAATCTGACAATGACTCATTGGGCTTCTGCTTGGTCAGTTCTAGATCCCTGATGGACACTTCGAGCCTAGTGTTATAGTCATATTGCTTTGGAAAAGCAGTGGACAACTCTCTCCAATATGCACGAATAGACTTCTCTAACCCATGATACTAATTGACAACCATACCCTCTAAGGAAAGTATAAATAGCTTGGTAACCACAGACAAAGGAGCCTTCGTAGTGCTCATGGTAGTTGTGTATTGACTAAGGTGAATCCTTGGGTCCCTAGTACCATCAAACTTCTGTAGCTCTGGCATTTTGAATTTGTTAGGCAACTTATCCTTCTCAAATTGCATCACATCATCAAAGTCAAATGTGTATCCAATGCCCTATCCTCTCATCAACTCCACCATTTTGGACATCTTTTGAGTCAGTGCTTTCATCTGCTTAGATTCTAGCTCTTGAACTTGCTTAAGTGATTCCCTTTTTACCTTTTCAACCATGTAACTCTCAACATCTTCTAACTTCATTTCCACAACAAGTATATTCCTAGCAACATTCAATGGTTGCCCCCCAGTGGTGGATCTTCCACAATAGTAGTAGGTGGTGCACCTACAATAGGTGGATTGGTTGCAACTGAAGGTGCAGCAGCAGCAGGTGGTGGCATTAATCTAGCTAAGGTTTGTCTTAACTCATCTTGCATCATTGCTCTCATGTCATCCATCAATGCTCCTTTTACATCCTCTAGGGTCCAATTTCCTCCTTCTTGTTGTTCCATTTCTTCAGCCTATTTCGGTTGTGCAGCTTCTAGGTAGAGTGGATTGATGGGACTCCTTTCTAGCCTATTAAGGATCTCTTTTACAATCGATTGTGGATTGGAATCAGTTCTCACTAGTCTACCACCCTTTTGACTCCAAACATAGGAAGACCTGGATGAATCTATGATGGCTAAAAGATAAAATGTTAGTCTGATGCATGAGATGCATGTATGCATGATGCACATGCTATGCAACAAGTATCAAGTCAAGTTAGGTGTACATACATCCTTCCAACCTTATTCCTCCCATACACGTATTCAATGGCAAGTCTCTTTCCCTAGGATTTTTGGTCTTAGCCTTAATATCAATAGAGGATATCAAGAACTAATGTGTATGCCAAATCTCTCAAAGCAGTAAAATATAGAAATAATATTTCTAGGTATAAAAGATTAGCCTAATCTTTATCAGTCCAAACGGGCTTTTTAAAGTATGGGCTTGGGCCTTTATAGATAAAAATACCTCATGAAAATGTTCACAAGCATTTTGGGTAGATCCTAGGGGAAATAACTAAGCCATTATATATGGTTAGGGTCTGGTGAAAAGTCAAGGTTCCCTTAGCAAGATGCCCTCCTTTAAGACTTGAGTCATATGCCAAGGTTAGAGGGGCCCAACATCCTTTGAAAACTCGAGAGAAGACTACCCCCCCTTAAGGACTTGGGTTACAGACTCTGGTCAGATCAACCTAGTAATCTCTCTTGAATTGAGTTAAGGCTAAGAGTGATGGTTAGCCAATTTATAATCCCATGAGGCTAGTGGAATCATGGAACCATAAACCGACATCATCGATTAATAAGGACATGTAGAATGAATGCAAGAATAAAATAATTCTAAAGAACATAAGTAGAATTAGTATCTCTTATCCTTAATGGAGTTGCCACTATAGACAGCGGGGTTTAGTGCGTGTCCAAGATTTTAGCAATCCCCACATTATTTGAGCTCAAGGCTCTAGAGAACACACTAACCACTGTCACAAAGACAAGGCATGGAGATGAGAAGTCACCAGCCAGGGTAATAACTGGGACTAATAAAAAAGGTGGTACTCGATTCCTTAAAAGAAAGCTAGCAGCACAACCAGGAGATTGTGGATATAGAATACCAACTTCTTTTAGTCTTATGTTCATTTAGAATTACTTTACGAATTACTAGATTATCATCTATTTACATGCAATTTCATATAACCCTTATTCTAGCAATTAACTCCAAGGCAAACTAGTCATGACAATAAAAATAAATAATTCATTCAAACATATAATCCCTAAGTTAGTATAATCTACATTGATTTTAATTAAATGAGCTAAATCTACATGCTTTTAACTTACAAGTGAGCTAAGGACTTATTCCTTTTAATTTTAATTTTAAAAATGGGCCTAAATCTACAAATTATGAAGTATTTAAATTAAGTGGGCCTATGTCTACATGTTTTAATTCTAAGGTGATCTTAAATCTACAAGTTATGAAAAAAAAGGCTTTAATTTAATTGAGCTAAATCTAATTAATTTTATTAAATTAGGTGAGCCTATGTCTAATTTACTAAACGGACCTAAGTTATCTCTAACCTAAAATCTAATTAATTATGGGCCTAATGATGCATTTTAATTAATTAAACTTGAAAAACCTAAACTTATTTAAGTGAATTAGAATCTAATATGGGCTTAAGGTCCAAAACACATAAAAATAAATAAACAAGCCCAAAAAACAAATAAAACATATTAAAACAATTAAATAAAAGATCAAACAACTGATTAAATTAATTCCTTCTAAAAAACATAATCTTCATTAATATGCAACCTAAATTAATCTACTCCCACCATTGATTTTAATTAATTACCCAATCGACCCACTAACCAATTAATCAACATAAACATTCAATTACACACATAATTCCGCTATTCCCACTATTGGGACTATTACAATAATCTATTGAAAATAATAATAAAAATAATTAATACAACCCAAAAAAAAATATAAATAAAATAAAGAAATTAAATAAAAAATAAAAAGACGTAAAAACTAAATTTACAAGATCTTATCCATGGCATTCCATGGACTTCTCATGGATTCAATCTTCCAAACATGATCATCATATTTTTTTCCTTCATAATCACCATAAAAAATCAAAATTATGATTAGTGAATCAATAATAAAATAAAATTTAAATTCAATAAAATACAAAAAAAGAAAGAAAGAAATAAAATAAAATAGAACAAGGAAAAGATGATGCTTATGGATGATTTTATTGGAGTGCTCCTTAGATTTTGCAAAAACATCATTCTTGATAGGTTTTTGAATCTTATTCTTCAAAAATCCTCCAAAGATCTTCAATTAATCATTTAAGTAAAAGAACTTTTTGTAGAGAATGCAAATGCTCTTTTCCTCTTTTTTTCCCTTTTTTCTGTCCCTTTCTTTCTTTTTTTCTCTTTTTTTTCCTTCCCTCTTTTTTATTTTTTCCTCCTCTTTTCTCAGGAGCTAAAACACCTCTTTTTACAATGAAACATCCTTTAAACCCTACATATAAATTGATTCGTAAAAGACTTCTATTTCCTTAAAAACATTATCAAAAATAATTTTAAGAGAATTTCATAACAATTAGGACTCAAGTAAAAGATTTTTTTTTAGAAAATTCAAAAACCAGGAGGAAAAGGTGTAATTTCGACTGGAATTGTGTAAAATTAGGCGGAATAGGTGTAATTCCATCCGGAATTGTGTAATTCTGACCAAAATTGTGTAATTCCGATTTGAATTACATAATTCTGACTTTTTTTAAACTTTTAATTACAAAAAGGCCCATGAAAGAATATAAGTTTTGTAATTAGGTCTTTATAAAACATTGCAATTTAGTCCTTGAAAACATTGAATCCTTTGTTTGAAAAATACAATTAGACCTCTGAAGTTTCAAAGTTCAAGTATTGAAGACGTATTCATGACATTTTCATCATTGGAGTCCTTTATTGCATCTATAACTGATCATCCCAAAATTGAGTGGCTACAGAGGTACTTATTTGAGTGCTATGTTATTATGATTCGATTATTGGGATATTGCTATAATAACCTTTTTTGATGTTAGGCATATAGATAGATATTGCCACTATAACCTTTTCAGATGTTAGGCAGATAAACAATTATTGCAACTATAACCTTTTTAGGTGTCAGGCGAACAGATAAATACTACCATTATAACCTCTTCAAGTGTTAGGCAAATAGAATCATGCCATTAGAACCTCCTCTGGTATGAGGTGAATAAATAGATACTGCCACTATAACCTCTTCAAGTGTCAAGAGAAAAGATTAATACTACCATTATAACCTCTTCAAGTGTCAGGTGAATAGAATCATGCCATTATAACCTCCTACGGTGTCATGTGAATAGACAAATATTGCCACTATAACCTTTTTCGATATCAAGTGAATAGATTGTTATGATCATTATGATTGATGTAATGTGTCTTTTTATTTTATTCTTGTTTGGTGATGATACATTGATGATGTAGTGATGATACAGTAATGATGATATCATTACTTATTGTGTTGTAAATGTTATTTTGATGATTTCGACCAGGGTATCCTTTCGATGATTCTTCCCTATTTTCTTCCTTTAGGAGGTGTTAAGTTTTTAAAAGTGGTGAGGCCATAAGCGGTGTCTTTAAATAGGTATAGTCCTCATTAGTGTACTTTCATATGAGTTCGGTGCATGTCTTATGTTTAGGACCAGAGAAATGATTGTGCAAAGTCTCAAAGTGCACGTACAACAGTATGGGAGCATATGGAGGGAGGAAGTGCGCGTGGCTGAGCATGTGGTCACACGCCTCCCCTTCTTTTGTCTAGTTAAGAAATGCATTTTTGAGGTTTGAGGAAACTTCTTCTGGCCTTCTCTGAGTGGTTTTTTTGTCTTTTTTTAGCCCTTCTTGAGTTTTGCGTATTTTCTACTATGTGTTTTTGCTTCTAAATTTTTGTTTTTTCTCTACATAAGATGGTGTTCCCCAACATCCTGAAGGGTCTGGAGGATATATTTTTAGATGTGGAGGGTAACTTCACAGAGGCCACTAGAGTAGTGACTTCCACTGCAGGGACTAGTACTAATGGTCCGTTTGGCATTGAAGGTCCTCAGTTATCTAGGCTTTCTCAAAGAGACTCAATTGCTATGGCTTATAGTCTGGAGACTCATGCTTGGGCTCATCATTGTCGCTAAGTAAGTCCTTTTTTGCCATTTTTTTAAGCTTATTAATTAGTTGTCTTGCTGTTTATTTTACTGTATGAGGTTGTAGTAGTTGTAGCTTTATAGTACCTGCTGTAACTATTTGTTAAGTTATAGCTTTATTATGAATGTTAATAGCTGATAGCTCTTGATTTATTTTCTTATTGTGATTGTCTGCTAGTGCTTACCGTGATGTTTTCTATTCGGCTTTTGTTATTATTTTTGTTAAATAATAAAAAAAGATGTGTTAGTATTTATTAATTATGCAAATGTTTGATAGCATACCTATTATTTATAGTCTTGTAGGTCCATTATTATGTTTCCTAGTAGTTTCAATAAGGTTAGCATGTATTATTAGGGTCTTCCATTATGCGTGAAGCAGTTGATTGCTGAGAAGGGCTTTGACAGGGTTGTTGCAACATTATCTTATGATTCATATGCATCGAGTTATATTACTATGTATGCATTGATAGAGCGATGGATGGACATGACACATACTTTCCATCTACCTGTTATGGAGATGACCATCACTCATTTAGACTTTACTGGTATTACGAGCTTAAGCTTTTCTGGAGAGCCCATTCCCTTTAGTGAGGAGGAGTACTCTTCTACGGTGGTAAGGAGGTGCTTTACCATGAAGTTGGTTAGTGTGGCCACTCCTATGAAGTTTGGTTGCCTATACCTCACTCGTTACATTGAGTTTATTTCTTATATGCGGAGGATGTATAATGACGGTCTTATTTCAGTAAAGCAATTAGCTTGTTACTTTTTGTTCTACTTATTGAGTGTTGTCATCTTCTTGAACTCTTCGTGTATGGGTAGTCTGCGAATGTTGCTTGTTTTGAGGGATTTGGATGGCTTGTCAAGGTATTGCTAGGGTACTGCCGCTTTTGCCTAGATGTGCTTGGGCCTTAATGTAATATGTTGAGATGGCTCGAGGATCTATAGATGCTTGTTCGTGCTGGATGTGAGTAGGAGTTCTCGGGTATTTTCTTTTTTTTTTCTCTTTGTCTTTAGTTTATTGTTTTTGACTTCTTGGCTATGACAAATTTGGGCTTATGAGTTCAGGGTTCTCCCTCGTCCTGTCACGACCCAAACCGAGAGTCATGACCGGCGCTAGGGAATGAGAATTCTTTCAAATTCGGAACCTGTAGCAAGCCTTAAAAATAAAATAAAATAACATGCAATAATAATATAAAAATATGTTAGAATTAAACCTTTATTTAATATAAAAGCAAATCTTTATATATTATACATAATAAAAATATTTCATATAATATTCTAATACAAAGCTCAAACAAACTACAACGCTTCTAGTACAATAACACTACTACTGTAATTTTTAGAGTACAATAAGAGTTCAGATATAAAATTTACATAGTTTAGTCGGGGCTAAAGAAGATCAACGTAAAGTACTACTGGGGAGGTTTGAAGAGGAAGAAGATCGTGTAAAAAAATATGGAGGGGAGTCATACCTCACTGAGTGACTTATTATAATATATATACATGCAACTTAAAGTCATATATAGTCAAGCATCGGTATAATAATAATATATATATATATACAGGCATTTCACATAGATGCTAAAATTCACTTTTATATGATATAAATGCATAAAAAGTTTATTTAATTGAAGGATTAAATAGAACCCTAAAATATACGCAACCTCAATCAAAATATCTCACTACCTAAAAGGTTTACTTAATTCCAAAAAAATTCTCTTTTCCATTTTTGGATAGTAGACTAGCCCCGAGACACTAAGTCAACAAAGCTCTCTCAGTGTCATTGTTAGTGTGATTGGCCTCGAGACACTAGGTCAACTGAGCTCTCGCAATCACATTACTCACTCACTGCAATTCTCATTAATCAATCAATCAGATCTTTTCTCAAATAAGTGTCATAAAGATAAATCCTAAATCTAACGCACTGGTATGTACACAGTCCTAGTGCAATCCACTAGGTAGCATGTTCTACTAATATCCTTCAAATAAATCATATTTTTATGGGAAATCATAAAATGCATAATTAAAACACAAATGACATTCATTTTAAAAGAATATACCACTTATATACCAAATATATACCAAGCATATACTAGAAATATACTAATTATTAACCAAACATATACAAAAAATATACTAAGAATATTCCAAATATATATGCCACATATATACTAAAATATACCATAAGTATACCAAATATACATTAAGAATATACCAAACATATATGTCGCATATATATCAAAATATAAGAAAAATATACCAAAAACATACTAAATCATTTAATAAGATAATTCACGTTTAGGAATTCTAAAGAAATACTCGATCTAGGACATGACGTGACTAAAATTTAAAAACTCAGGATCGACCTGACATCACCTTTGACAAGAATTCTACCAAAAATTTGGTAGTCTCCTCTATAAAATGAACATCTCTCTACTAAAAGTAGAGCCGATCTTGCAAGCAAACACACTTCTAAAACCATAAATGCACAACACCTTAGGTTGGGACCCCGAACTACACAATTTCCTAACCGAGGATCACAATTTGTGATAAAATCAATATTTAATAATAATAATATAATAAAAATCATTAAAATCAATAAACATAAATACATAATCACAATATAAAATATTTAAAAAACAAAAACATTAAAGCTAATTATTTTCAAATTAGTTAATAAAATCTCAAAAATTTATATAATATTAATAGAAAATCTATTTTTCAACTATTCGAATAAAATAGTAAAATTCACAAATAATTATTTAAATAGTTCAAATATGTAATAAAAATAGTTAAAAATTCATTTAATCACAAAAATAGGAAATAAATTATTATTTGAATATATTTTCAAAAATTATTAATAATTAGCTAAAAATAGTAAATAATTCGTAAAAATTATTTTAATCCTATTTATTATTCCAAAATTATTCAAAACATACTAATTAACCATAATTTCAATTAAAACACCAAATTCACTAATTTATATTTCAAAAATTAATTTTTCACATAAACTTTCAAAAATTCATAGTAAATAATCAAGACACAATTTTTATAAACTTCCTTCATAAACTATATTCCAAATAATCCAAAAAATTTATTAAAAATAAAAATATTTTTTGGCAAGGGTCACTAGAACAGTGACTCGCTGGAAAATTCAACCCTAAAAAATCAAATTAAACCCAAAAAATTAAAAAAAAAAAGCATAGATTAAGCTACACACAACAACATTTCTAAAGGCACTTAGCCTAAATCACAAGAAATCATGCTAAAAAAATTTAAAACTAAAAGTTGACCTAAACAATAATTCAAGAAAACTCACAAATTAGAAGATCTAAGCTTAAACCATTAGAATTGGCTTGCCCAGAGCATGAGGACCCAAACAAGCCCGAGAACGTGAGCTTTGGCCACTGAGAAAGCCATTAGTGACGAGTTGAGCTTCGGTTGCTGCTGCTCTATTTTTGGTGATAGAAGCATTCTGCTGGTAGTGGGAGAAAGAAGAGAAGGAGGGGAGGTGATGGTGGTGGGTGGTGGCACTGGCAGGGTTGGGGTGGTTTATACAGTGATGGGAAAGCATGGGAAGAAGAAAAAGAAAAAAAAAAGAAAGAAGAAAAGAAGAGAAGGGAAGAAAAAAGAAAGGGACTCGAAATTTTTTGTATCTTTTATATATAATAATAATAATAATAATAATAATCTTTAACATATATATATATACATATATATAATACACCACATAAGCACATGTATAATATAATAATACTAATAATAATAACAATAATATTAATAATGATAATAATAATAATGATAACAACAACAACAACAACAACAACAACAACAACAACTACAACAACAACAACAACAACAACAACTACAACAACAACAACAACAATAATAATAATAATACTAACTTCCAAATAATTTTCTTTACGTAAAAAAATATTTAGAATAAAATAAATAAATACTATTCATAAATAATTATAATATATAAAAAATTAAAATATTATTAATACTGCATATCTATAAATATATTTTAATAATTTAAAATATCAAGTCATTACATGTTCAACTGTCGAGCATTTCCTGGAGGATGGCTTTCCTTTTTATTCTTGCTGGATCAGAAGGACTACTGATTTGATTGACGATTATGCAGTGGCTTAGGACTACATATGCAAGTTGTCCCTGATTAGGTATGTTTGACTCCTATTGTGTTAGTTATTTCTCTTTTAGAGATTCTTTGTTCATTCTTTCCTTTCGAGCAGATCTTCCTTCACTGGTAGGTGGCAAGGTCATATTGGATGGCAGAGATAATGATTGCATGGCAGCAGATGGAGAGACCAATGTTGCTCTTTGGCCTTACTGGTAGTGTGTGGTATTTGGGCGATCGAGTCCATCATTGGTGGGATGGTCCATTTGTGAGGAGAGTTCTTGTTCCTTCCCCTAGTGACATGTTCTGGGGCCATGAGCTTAGTGGTGATGAGCTTGCTACTACCATGATAGGATGCTCCTTTAAGAGTCTCTTAGAGGGTGCGGGCTTGCCTTATATTGATGTGTTGATCCCTTAACTTATTGATGTTATGGCTAGTGGCACTTTTCTTCCACCTCTATCTCCTCAGGTAGATGCGTCTCATCCTTTAGATTCAAGGAACGGTCCATCATGCAGATCTTCAAGAGTTCCTTCTTTGATTTGATTGGCTTTTATTATTGTTTTGTATAAACATGTAATAGACTTTGTTAGTAATAAACTGTAATTGACACAAGTTATGAGAGCTTATATACAACGGCGAGGATCTCGTGGGAAGAGATCTAGGTCCCATTTAAAGGGGAATGAGGGCATGTTATGTACTGAGGTGATTGCCCATGCTAGTGGTGTAGCTTCTAGTAGTACTATTTTTGGGGACTTAATGGTTCAACCATCCTTTTCTTTTTTTAGGGTGGATATCTTTGGTAGAGTAGTGCATTTTGATTTGCCTTGCCTCGAATTTCCTCAGTCGGGTGCTGCTCCTCCTAACACTATGCATCTTTATGTTTTATTTCACTTATTTTGCCTTTGTTTCATTTATTTGGTGAGTGGTGATTGACTTATTTGCTTTCTTTTGTAGATTCCCGTCTCCTCTAGCTAATATTGGTATACCATTGCAAGAGTGCATAGCAACGCTTTGTGGAGTTTGTGACCACTTAAAGGGTATGCCTTTTTTATTATACCTATTTATTTTATGCATATGTTTTATGTATACATGTATGATATACAGTATGTCATGTAGGCTAAATACCATCATGCTAGTCGTGAATGGGAGTAGGAGCGCATGGCTTATTGTGATCATATTGGTGAGCTGGAGTCATGACTATCATCCTTTGCGATGAACAATGATGAACCCGAATCAGATGAGGGAGATGCTTGAGCAAGATTGGTGCTTACTTCTGATGGTAGCCACAACCGATGTAGTTGTTTTAAGAGATAGGTGTAGGACTTTTGGCTTATGGTTAATTTTATTGTATCATCTTCCTGAGGTTATGGTCTCTGGGTGTTGTATTTGGGCATTTTTCTAAAATGTGCTGTATGATACTCATATGATTATGACTGTATATGCTTCTTGCTATGTATCATTAATGATGTTTGCCATTACTCTTGCCTGCCTTTTTTATTTTTCCCTTTTGGCCCCAAGGTGTCTCCTTTTGGAGCTTTTTGCACTTAGCTAGGTTTTTTTTTTCTTCCCTTTTTTGCCTAGGGTGTCTCCTCACGAAGCTCCTCACACCTAGCTGGGCTTTGTTTATTAAGGCTTTGATAATATTGGCTAATCTTGAAGAGAGAGCTAATAATTATGGTCATGTAATGAAAGAAAATGCAAAGCATGCTTAATGCAATTCATGATGATAAAATGTATTGCATTTTTCAAAGAAATTTTGCATAAATTAATAATGTAAGCACCAAATTTAAGGATGATGAAGTGTGGATGCGATAGAGGACTCCAATGATGAAAATATTATAAATAGATCTTGAACACTTGAAGTTTATAACCTCAAAGGCCTCAATTCATTTTCAAAAGAGTTTAATTATTTTTAAGGACTAAATTTTAATGTTTTATTTAAGAACCTAATTGAAAAGTGTAAATTCTTTTAAGGTCTTTTTGTAATTAAAAGTTAAAAAAAGATCAGAATTATGTATTTCTGATCGAAATTATATAAAATTGATCAGAATTATGTAATTCCAATCAAAATTATGTAATTCCGATTAGAATTATATAATCCCAGTCAGAATTAAATGTTTTCCATCTATTTTTTTAATTTTCCAGTAAATAAAAAACACTTTGTTGTTTGAATTTTGATTGGTCAAATGATGGGAAAATATTTTGATTGGGAAAATATTTTGATTAATCCCTTTTCTTCGAATTATTTAAATTTTTTAGGAAATTAAAAGTCCTTTTAAAATTAAAAATCTATCAATGTGAAGAGAGGAAGTCATAGTATGATATGTTTTTTAGCTAAGGTTTTCTATATAAACCCAACATAGACTCTCCTAAGGGGACCTAGCTCTTGGACCTTTTTTTGGAGGCTTTTCCTTTTCTTCTTATACAGTGTTCAATTAAAATATTTTCTTGTGAAGTATTTGTTCTTTGAGGAAAAAGTAGGAGACTTTTGAAAAGAGAACTCAAGCATTGAAGACCCATTTAAAAGCAATGATGATTTATGCTAGTCTGAGGAGCAAATCAATACTGCATCCATACCATCATCTCCTCTCTTACTTTCTTCTATTTTTTATTTGATAATTTTGGTTCTATTTAATTTTAACTTTATTTAATTTTTATTGCTATTTTGTTTATTCACTAATTATTTTTTATTTTTGTGTTTGTATTGGTGATTATAAGAGAGTTACATGATGAATACACTTAGAGAACAAAATCCATAAAGATCCATGCAATGCCATGGATTGAATTTTGTAGCCGAATACAGTTTCTAGGGTTTTTATATTTATTTATTTATTATTATTTTATTGGTTTTTTATGTTTTTTTGTATTTAGCTTTTTTTGGGGTTGTATTAATTTTTATTTTCTTATTATTTTTAGTAGATCATTGTAATAGCCCCAATAGTGGGAATAATGAAATTCTGTGTGTGTGGTTATATATTTACCTTAATTAATGGCATAGTAAGATTAGGGTTTTAATTGGGTGATTAATTAAAATTAATGGCTATAGAGATAATTAAGGTTTTTTTTTAAATTAAGATTGAATTAGATTTAAGTGGATAAAATTAGCTTGTCAAGGTCACTTTAATTAAATTAGGCTTTTTAGAAGAAATAAATTTAATTGATTTTTTAATCTTTTATTTGATTTTTTTTGGTATTCTTTTATTGTTTTTGGGTTTGTTTATTTATTTTTATGTGTTTTGGGATCCAGGCCCAAGTTAGGCTCTAACCTCTTTAATTAATTTTAAGTCTAAGTAGTTCTTTTTGGCTCATCTTTTAATTAGCCCACTTTATTTAATTAGGTATAGATTTTAATTGATTAAAATGCATTTTAGGTCCATAATTAATTAAAAGTTAGGTTAGAGATAATTTAGACCTATTTAGTTAATTAGATATAGGCCCACTTTAGTTTTATTTAATTAATTTAGACTTAGCCCATAAATTAAAGCCTTTTCCATAACTTGTAGATTTAAGATTGCCTTATAATTAAAAATGAGAACTAGGCCCACTGATTTAAATACTTTATGATTTTTAGATTTAGACCTGTTTTTAGAATTAAAATAAGTAGCCTTAGGTTCATTTAAGTAAAATTGAGTAGGAATTAGGCCCATTATCTTTTAGACTCAATTGTAAATTCAAACACGTAGATTTGGCCCATTTAATTAAAATCAATGTAGATTAGACTAACTTAGGGATTGTGAATTTAAAGGAATGCATTGTTTACCTGTATTTTTCATGACTAGTTTGCCTAAAGTTAATTGTTTAAAGGTTTATATGAAATTGCATGTAAATAGAGGGTAAGATAGTAATTCATAAAGTAATTCTAAATGAACACAAGACTGAAAGAAGTTGGTATTTTGTATCCAAAGTCTTTTAGTTATGGTGCTAGCTTTCTTTTAGAGAATCAAATACCACCATTTTTCAATTTGTCCCAGTTATTACCCTAGGTAGTGACTCCTTATCTCCACTCCATGTCTTTATGATAGTGGTTAGTGTGTTCTCTAGAGCCTTGAGCTTAAACAGTGTCACGATTACTAAAATCTTGGGTGTGCTGAACCTCGCTATCTATAATGGTGACTCCACTGGGGATAAGAGATACTATTTATACTTGTGTTCTTTAGAATTATTTTATTAATTATTATTTTATTCTTGCATTCATTCCACATGTCCATACTAATTGATGGTGTTGGTTTATGGTTCCATGATTCCACTAGCTTCATGGGATTGTAAATTGGCTAACCATCACTCTTAGCCTTAACTCGATTTAAGAGAGATTATCGGGCTCATTTGATTAGAGTCTTTAACCTAAGTCCTAAAGGGGGGAAGTCTTCTCTCGAGTTTGCAAAGGATGTCGGGCTCCTCTAACCTTGGTTTGTAACCCAGGTCTTAAAGGAAGGCATCTTGTTAAGGGAACCTTGACCTTTTTCACCATACTCAGCTCATGTAGTGGCTTAGTAACTTCCCTTAGGATTACCCAAATTGCTTATGTTTGTTTCCATGAGGTATTTTTATCTATAAAGGCCCAAGCCCATACTTTAAAAGCCCATTTGGGTTAATAAAGATTGGGCTAATCTTTTATACCTAAAAATATTATTTCTATCTCTTACAACTTTAAAAGATTTGGCATGCATGTTGGTTCTTGATATCCCTTATTACTATTAAGGCCAAGACAAAAAATCCTAGGAAAAGAGAATCGCCATTGAATATGTGTGTAGGAGGAATAAGATTGGGAGGACGTATGTACACTTGGCTTGTTACTTGACTTGACTTGCTACTTAATGCCTATTGCATAGCACGTGCATCATGCATACATATATTTCATGCATCATGCTAACACTTTCTTTTACAGCCATCATAAATTCATTCGGGTCTTCCTATGTTTGGAAATGGAGTAGTGGTAAATTAGTTAGAACTGATTTGAGTCCAAAATCAATAGCTAACGAGATCCTTCATAGTTTAGAAAAGAGCCCTATCAACTTGCTTTACCTAGAAGCTACACCAACTCAAACAAAAGAGATGAAACAACAACAAGGAGGAAAATGGACCCTAAAAGACATTAAGGGAGCTTTGATGGATGACATGAGAGCAATGATGTTAGATGAACTAAGATAATCTCTGGCTGGACTAATGTCATCACTTACTATTTCACCTATAGTGGTGGCCAATCCACCTATTGTGGGTGCACCACTTAATGATAATGACAATGCTAGGGGGCAACCTTTAAATGCTACTAGGAATGCATCTATTGTGGAAATGAAATTGTAGGATACTGAGAACTACATGGTTGAAAAAGCAAGAAGGGAATCAATTGAGCAAGTTAAAGAGCTAAAATCCAAGCAGATGAAAGCACTGACTTAAAAGATGTCTAAAATGGAAGAATTGATAAAAGGGCAGGGCATCAAATATTCATTTGACTTTGATGATATCATGCAATTTGAGGAAGATAAACTACCTGACAAGTTTAAGATGCTACAATTGTAGACGTTTGATGGTACTAGGGACCCAAGGATATACCTTAGTCAATATACAACCACTATGAGCACCACTAAGGCTCCATTGTCTGCAGTTACCAAGTTTTTTATACTATCCTTAGAGGGTATGGTTGTTAGTTGGTATCATGGGTTAGAGAAGTCTATTCGAGCTAACTAGAGAGAATTGTGTACTGCTTTTCTGAAATAATATGACCACAATACTAGACTTGAAGTGTCTATTAGAGATTTAAAATTGACCAAGCAGAAGCCTAATGAATCATTTTTAGATTTTCTAACTAGATTCATGAATAAGGCAGGATTAATGGAAAATAAGCTAGCTAAAAAGGATCAGGTTAGGATGATTGTTTAAAATGTGTCACCTAACTTGGTTGAGTGGCTGCAAATGATGAACCTTTAGAAATTTATAGACCTTTATGATTATGGGTTACAAGTTGAGGAGATTGAAAGTGAGAAAAAGAAGATTGCTAAAAGCATTAGAGCAAGAAACTACCTAACTTGGGGCACATAACAAGGAACACTAGTTGGACTATGGAAATGCATGTTGTACAAACACTAAGGAGATTCTCCAATTTTAACCAACCTTTGTCAAAAGTCCTAGAGTGCCTAATGCAAAAGGGCTTACTTTAACCTTTACCTAATCTAAACCCACTAAAACTAAACACCCCAAGCTATAACCGAAACAAGCATTGCAAATTCCATCAAAACTTCCAAAACTCCACAGATAACTGCATTTGCCTCAAACATGAAATCCAAAACCTTATAGACTTCAGAAAAATCATAGACCTAAAAAACCCAAGCACTAGAAATAATCCTTTCCTAAACTATCAAAATGTACCACCCCTAGCTACCATGATAATCAACTCAGGAGTTAGTGAGGAAGAAGTGCTAAGCTCCTTTGAGGACCTAGACTTTAAAACCAATGAGAAATCTCCTAATGCCCCAAAATATGTGGAAAGAACAGATGAATTATTAGGTCAGCCTTTAGGCAAGTCTGACTATGAGGTGTTTTATAATAAACCACCTTTTTTGACATACCCTTTGAGTTAATTGTGCCTACAAGATGGGGTGATGAGTTTGATGACAAGAAGCTGCTAGACAAGAAAGAAAAATGCACATTTAAGGTACAGAAAAATGAAGTCATGAAGATAGTTAGCAAGAATATACAAGAACAGTTGTTATGCTAGCTACCTGAAGGATAACCATTATGAGACTAATTATCCCTAGCATCTAGAACAGGGAATAAATTTTCTTATTGTCTTCTTTAGATAAAATTTTAGTTTCTTTAGAACTTGTTTTGTTTTAGTCATTTATGATATGAATTCTGATTATACTTACTTATGTATTATCATCCTAATGGTTGTGCATTGTGATATTAATAGTATATTAATGTTTGACATAAATTCAATTCAATTAGATTTATTTAGCATGGGCACAAATACAAATTCAAAGAACATTCATATATCACATGATGTAACTGTTAAGGATAGGAAATTTGAGAGAAAGGAAAAATGAAAACAAAAAGAGAAAACAAAGAAAGAAAAAAGGATAATCAAATAAAATTGATAGAAAAAATATTATGTTAGAAAATCTAAAAGGACTAATGGTAACAAGAGTTGTATTATGTGATATAATGAATGTTCTCATTTTTTCCCTAATGAATGAGTAAAATTGAATTTGAAATTTTTGTTCAAATATCACATATTCGTCTTTATCATATTGCATAAGTATCTAAATGGAAAGACAATATATAATAAAAGATAAAATCAGAGCTATGAGATCACTATTCTAGTTATGTTTTCTCTTTTATCACCTTTTATGATTTTACTTGTAAGTCTAATGTCCCTTTGTACCTAGGGAATTCAAGTGGCTCAATAACTATCATCAATCATTACATCAACATCAAACCTCATGTTGAGCTCAAGAGTTCTTCAAAGAGCAAGTCTAGTTGACTTTAGTTTCAAGAACTCTCTTCAGTTAATTTGCCCACTCCTTTACATCTTCAATGCATGAGAATACAACTAATAGGGTTAGTAAGTTAAATGATCAACAACAACAGTGAACGAACTGGGTCTCTTGCACATGAAAATGAAAAAAGATTGGTAGAATAGCATGAATGAATCCAGAATAAAGCTAGGGGCACAATGTAACTCTAGGGGCAACTTAGGGGTAAAATAGTAAATAAAATACTAGAGCTTCAACATTAGTTAGTGAAAGAGATCTTAGGTTAGAAAGAAGTAAACTACAAGCATATAAATACATTAATTATCTTACAACAAAAGCAACAATAAAAAGAAAAGCTCAATAGTGCATCGGTTAATCATAAGCTCTAGTGTAAAGCCATGGACCCCACTTACTAGCCTATCATCAGTCCAAAGAACTGTATCAGAAGCTCTGACATTAGAAGTACCAATAGTGAAGCATTCAATGCTCAAATCTATAAGTTATTGATGCAGCACCTTATTCTTACACTCTGAGATTATCAACATAGCTCTATTCCAAATAGGAGACCTATTAGATCATGTATGTCATACATAACATGCATACACTTGCATACATTTTCTTTGCATAATAAAGTCTTTGAGCCTAGGCAAGATTATACAAATAGCCTGCTACTAACATTCAAAATTAGTGTTGTAAAAGTGCAGAAAGGTAGTCAAAATGTTCACATATAAAGGAAAAGTGTAACACTATTAAGGTGAACTTGATAATCAATGGGACTTTAAACTTCAAGAGCCTAATGAATTATGGGCCCATCTAGTAAGAGAATATTAGTGATAGTGATACTTGCAAAAGCATCATCCTGGCGACCTCAAGAGGTTGGATAAGACGTTCAAAGCTCCTCGGATTCAACATCCATCTCCATAGTCTCATCTAGAGCATTATTTGGAATATCTCTGCACAATAATTAGACTAGTGTAGGGTATTGGAATATGGTGATGAGAAGGTCCAACATGTTAGCAATGCATACGTTGGCCCTAGAAAAGGAAAGAATGCCGTCAAAACTTAAAATGAATGCACTTTGGAAAATTATTTGATCATGAAATAAAATCTCTAACTCCTGAACCTTTTTGCAGGAGATATCAAGAAGATGAATGAAGCCCTCTACCATAACATTAGTGGAATTATAGAAATACAAACACAGCCCAAAGCCATAACTTCAATGGTGGAGTATCACGACCTTTGTGATAAGAGACATCATCACCACCATTAAAAAGGAAGAATGCAAAAGAATAATACTGCATTTTGAAAAAAATTATTCACTTGCATATAGATCATACTAACTTATGGTATTTTGTGCAGGGAAAAATAAAATAGATTAGAAAAGGGGAAAGGAACCGATGCATCAATAGGAATGGGCAAGATATCAAATGCTAAACAACACTCATCAAAATAATAAAGGGAAGTAACATAACTCTATTTCCTAAGATTTTATAATAAAGTACCATCTCAATCATAAAATTCATAAACTGAAAATAAATTCATCCACTTCATGAGATCATGTGTGAAAAGCCTATCTAATGACCTTTGATTATAATGGCTTTTTTTTTTATTAGCCTCGTAGAATTCATATGTTTAGTTAATAATAGCTTTGTGTTAAGATTTTATAAACTTTAATCAATCTAATGCTTGCTTTACACCCAAATGAGGGGAAGAATATGCAAAGACAAAATAAATGGACATGAAGCATAAATGGCTTGAATTTCATAGTATTATTTCAGTCTTTCAAATGATCAATGTGCATATAATCTACTCCAATGCTAAAAAAAGAGTACGAGTACAAATCCCTTGGTTGATTAATATGAGAAAGGTGGGGAATACTAAGAGTATAATAAAAATAAGAGCAAGCATAATTTACCTTAATGCTCAGAGATGAGTAAGAGTATCAACGTGAAACCTCTAGTAGTTTTGACGCTAAGTAATATGAGAAAGGTAGGGGAATACTAAAAGAGGACCACATAAAAAGCTACTCCATTTACTCCAATGCTATGTAAGAGTAAGAGTATCTGAAGGACCTTCCCAATGGTATTCATACTGAGAAATATGAGAAAGGTGGGGGAATAATCGGATAAGTAAGAAAAGCATAAAAATAATTCAAAGGCTATTTTAATACTTAGAATTCGATATGTTTATGCTCAATTTCCATAAGTTTTATTTAACAAATTCTCCCTAAAATTAGGTATAAAAGTAAGCTCTTCACCTGGTAAAAGATATGCTCTCAGCATAAAATGGTTAATGATGCCTCTGACCTTTGTAAATTGCAAATAAATGATAGTCATGAAAATAAAAAATAGTGAGATTCGTTAAGTGCATGCTATTTCGTGAAAAAGTGATTAATTTTCTCATTATAGTGTACTTTTGTACATTCATCATGATTGAAACTAACTTTAAAAAGTCTGTAGGAATTGCAAATCTAGAAGGAAGTGAACCTAACTTATAGAGTTGGTTAACATAGTAGAATTAAAATTAGTCAGTAGAGAAATTCTAATCAGTCAACACAACAAAGTTCAAAGTTAGTCAATAAAAATTCTAAACAGTCATCACAAAGAATTCAAAGCATTCGACTTAAATAACTAAAGATAAAAATCGTGAGTAGTTGGACTATAGTAGTAAGGCCGAGCAATGAAAGGGTTGCAGTTAATCAAAATCATCAGTAAGTAAAGAAAGGATTACAACTAATTATGAGTAGTTATGGACTGTAGCATTATAAAAGCAAGAAATGAAAGGATTGTAGTCAATTTGCAAGCAATTATGGATTGTAGCATCTAAAGTGAGAAACAAAAGGGTTGTAGTTAATTAAAATCAGCCAATAGTTATGGATTGTAGCATCAAAGGTGAGCAATGGAAAGGTTGCAGCTAATCGCAAGCAGTATCGGACTATAGGATCAAAGGTGAGCAATGGATGGTTTACAGCTAATCGCGAGTAGTTATGGACTATAGCATCATTGGTGAGAAATGGAAGGGATGCAACTAATCATGAGCAATTATGGATTACAACATCATCGATGAACAATAAAAGGGTTATAGCTAATCGCGAGCAATTATGAATTGCAGTAATATCGGTGAGTAATAAAAGGACTGCAACTAATCACGAGCAATTATGGATTGTAGCATCATCAGTAAGCAATGAAAGGGTTGTATCTAAACCGTGAACAATTATGGACTTTAGCATCAAGGGCTAGTAATGAAAGGGTTGTAGCTAATCAAAATTATGAGCAATTACGGATTGCAGTATCAAGAGCGAGCAACGAAAGTGTTGCAGTTGATTGAAATCGTTAGTGAGCAAGGAAGATATTGCAGTTGATCGAAAGCCTTGAGCAGTTATGGACTGCAAAATCAAAAGGTGAGTAATAAGAGTGTTATAGCCGATTAAAGCCAGCAATCAATGAAAGGTTGCAGTTGATCAAAATCATCGATAAGCAATGAAAGGATTGTAATAAAATTAAAAGTCATGAGTAGTTACGGACTATAACGTCAAAGGTAGACAACGAAAGGATTGTAGCTGTTCAAAACTTACCAACAATTATAGATTGAAGCAACATAAAGCCTACATTGAGGAATGACAAAAGCAACATCACACAATTCATTATTATAGACAAAAGCTCTATAACATGATAGGTAAGCATCTTAACTCTTTACCTAGAAATTGTGTGCTTATTTGCTTTGCTGCTATTTGTCAAGCAAACAGCGATAAAGAGGGGCAACTGTAAGCACCCAATTTTGGGATGATAAAGTGTTGATGCGACAAAAGACTCAAATGATGAAATATTATAAATAGATCTTCAACACTTGAAGTTTGAAACGTCAAAGCCTAAATGCATTTTCAAAAGATTTTAATTATTTTTTAAGGACTTAGTTGTAATGTTTTTTTTAAGGACCTAATTGAAAATTATAAATTCTTTCAGGAGTCTTTTTGTTATTAAAAGTTAAAAAAAGATTAGAATTCTGTAATTTCGATTATAATTATATAATTCCAATCGAAATTACATAAAATCAATTAGAATGATGTAATTCTGATTGGAATTATATAATCCTAGTAAACAAAAAGAAAACTTTGTTTTCTGAATTTTGATTGGTCAAATGATTTGATAAATCCCTTTTCTAGGAATTATCTAAATTTTTTAGGAAATCAATAGTCCTTTTAAAAATAAAATTCTATCACTGTGAAGAGAGGAAGTCATATTATGATACATCTTTTAGCTAGGGTTTTCTATATAAACCTAACTCAGACTCTCTTAAGGGGACCTGGCTCCTGGACCTTTTTTTTGGAGGCTTTTCTTTTTCTTCTCACACAATGTTCAATTAAAATATTTTCTTGTGAAGTATTTGTTCTTTAAGGAAGAAGAAGGAGACTTTTGAAAGGAGAACTCAAGCATTGAAGACCCATTTAAAAGCAACGATGATTTATACTAGTATGAGGAACAAATTAAAACTACATCTATACCATCATCTCCTCCCTTACTTTCTTTTATTTTTTATTTGATTATTTTTGTTCTATTTAATTTTAACTTTATTTAATTTTTATTTTTATTTTGTTTATTCACTAATCATTATTTATTTTTATGTTTGTGTTGTTGATTATAGGGAGAGTTACATGATGAGTACACTTAGAGAACAAAATCCATGAAGATCCATGGAATGCCGTGGATTGAATTTTGTAGCCGAATATAGTTTCTAGGGTTTTTATATTTATTTATTTATGATTATTTTGTTGGTTATATTATTTTGTATTTTGTATTTAGCTTTTTTTGGGGTTGTATTAATTTTTATTTTCTTATTATTTTTAATAGATCATTGTAATAGCCCCAATAATGGGAATAATGAAATTATGTGTGTTTGGTTGTATTTTTACTTTAATTAATGGGGTAGTAAGATTAGAGTTTTAATTAGGTGATTAATTAAAATTAATGGTTGTAGAGATAATTAGGGTTTTTTTTAATTAAGACTGAATTAGATTTAAGTGGATAGAATTAAGGCTGCTTGTCAATGTCACTTTAATTAAATTAGGCTTTTTAGAAGAAATAAATTTAATTGAATGTTTAATCATTTATTTGATTTTTTTGGTATTCTTTTATTATTTTTGGGCTTGTTTATTTATTTTTATGTGTTTTGGGCTCCAAGCCCATGCTAAACTCAAATGTCTTTAATTAATTTTAAATCTAAGTAGTTCTTTTTGGCTCACCTTTTTATTAGCCCATTTCATTTAATTAGGTATAGATTTTAATTGATTAAAGTGTATTTTAGGTCTATAATTAATTAGAAATTAGGTTGGAGATAACTTAGGCCCAATTAGTTAATTAGATATAGGCCCACTTTAGTTTAATTTAATTAATTTAGACTTAGCCCATTAAATTAAATCTTTTTCCATAAGTTGTAGATGTAAGATTGCCTTAGAATTAAAACATGTAGAACTAGACCCACTAATTTAAATACTTCATAATTTTTAGATTTAGGCCCATTTTTAAAATTAAAATAAGTAGACCTACGTTCACTTAAGTAAAATTGAGTAGGAATTAGGCTTGTTATCTTTTAGACTCACTTGTAAATTCAAACATGTAGATATGGCCAGATTAATTAAAATCAATGTAGATTAGACTAACTTAGGGATTGTGAATTTAAATGAATACATTGTTTACCTATATTTTTCATAACTAGTTTGCCTGGAGTTAATTGTTTAAGGGTTTATATGAAATTGCATGTAAATAAAGGGTAAGATAGTAATTCATAAAGTAATTTTAAATGAACACAAGACTAAAACAAGTTGGTATTCTGTATCCAGAATCTCCTGGTTGTGGTGCTGGCTTTCTTTTACAAAATTAAGTATCATCATTTTTCAATTTGTCCCAGTTATTACCCTGGGTGCCGATTGTAAACACCCAATTTTGGGATAATATGGATGCGACAAAGGACCCCAATGATGAAAATGTTATAAGTAGGTCTTCAACACTTCTACATTTTTAAAAAGAGTTTCATTAGTTTTTTAAAGACATAATTGTAATACATTTTAAGACCTAATTGAAAATTTTAATTTATTTTAGGAGTCTTTTTGTAATTAAAAGTTACAAAATTAGAATAATAGAATTTCGATCAGAATTATGCAATTCCAACTTGTTTTCCATCTATTTTTTGTTATTTTTTTACAGAAAATATAAATATTTTTTTTGAGTTTTGATTGGTTATAAAATTTTCTAAAATTTATTTTTGGGATTTATCTAATTCTTTATGAAATAAAGTCTTTTTAAAATTGGAACTCTTCAACACGTATAATTTAGGGTTTTAGTGTTTTTTCCATGTAAAAGGAGAGCTCAAGCTCCTGGAGTGGGGGGATTCAAGACTCAATTCTAAATCTTGGGCATTCTTTTCTACAAAAAAATCTTAGTGATTTATTCATTTAGAGATTTTTCGAGAAGAAGAATAACAAGTTTTGAAGCCCTACTAAAAACACAACGATGATCTTACTAGTCTGAGGAGCAATCTAGTTAGCATCCATAAAACATTATCTTTTCTCTACTTTCTTTTATTATTTTGATTTTATTGAATTTCAATTTTATTGAATTTTTATTATAATTTAATTCACTAATCATTGCTTTATCATTTTGGGAGGGTGATTATGGAGGAGATTATAAGATCATATTTGGAAAACTAAATCCATAGAGGTCCATGGAATGCCATGGATAGAACCTTGTAGCTAAATATATTTTTTATGTTTTTATTTAGTTATTTATTATTTTTTTAATTTTCTATTTATTTTTGGATTGTATTAATTTTTCTTTTCTTATTATTTTCAATAGCTCTTTGTAATAGCCCCAATAGTGGGAATAATGAAATTTTGTGTGCGTGTGATTAGATGTTTTGTTTTAATTAATCGGCTAGTAAAATTAGGGTTTTAATTGGGTAATTAATTAAAACTAATGGCTATAGAAATCATTAGGGTGTTTTGTTAAAATTTGATTAGATTTAAGTGGTTAGAATTAGGGTTGTTTGTTAATTATTTATTTTTGTTTATAGTCACTTTAATTAAATTAGGGTTTTTAGAAAAAGTTAAATTAATTGTTTAATCTTTTATTTGTTTGTTTTAATATATTTTTTTCATTATTTTTAGGCTTGTTTGCTTATGTTTATGTGTTTTGCCTTAGGCCCACATTAGGCTTTAACCCATTTAAAAAGATTTAAGTTTTTTTTAGGTTTAATTAATTAAAATGCATCTTTAGGACCATAATTAATTAGATTTGGGGTAGAGATAACTTAGGCCCATTTAGTTAAATTAGACATAGGCCCAATTAATTTAATTAATTTAGACTTAGCCCATTTAATTTAATTCTTTCATAATTGGTAGATTTTAGATCATTGTAGAATTAAAATATGTAGAATTAGGCCCACTAAATTAAATACTTCATAATTTGTAGATTTAGGCCCACTCTTAAATTAAAATAAGTAGACTTAGGTTCACTTAATTAAAATTAAATAGTAATTAGCCCCATTAGTCTTTAGGCTCACTTATAAATAAAAACATGTAGATTTAGCTCATTTAATTAAAATCAATGTAGATTAGACTAACCTAGGGATTGTAATGAATTCATTATTTACTTGTATATTTCATGACTAGTTTGCTTGGAGTTGATTTTTTAAGGGTTTATATGAAATTGCATGTAATAGAGGGTAAAATAGTAATTCATTAAGTAATTCTAAAAAACATGAGACTGAAAGACGTTAGTATTCTGTACCTAGAATCTCCTAGTTATGGTACTGGCTTTCTTTTAGGGAATCGAGTACGACCATTTTTTGATTTGTCCCAATTATTACCCCTAGGTGGTGACTCTTCATCTCCACGCCATGTCTTTGTGACAGTGGTTAGTGTATTCTCTAAAGCCCTAAGCTCAAACAATGTTGCGATTGCTAAAATCTTAGGCGTGCGCTAAACCTTGCCATCTAAAATGACTTCTCATCTTCATGCCATGTCTTTGTGAAAATGGTTAGTGTGTTCTCTTTGAGCTCAAACAGTGTCACGGTTGCTAAAATCTTGGATGTGCACTGAACCCGCTATCTACAGGTAATCTTTCTCATTTTATTGAAGTCATTTAAGAAAAGCACATGTGCATTCATACAAATTTCAAACCCAATGTTACCTCTATCCTTAACTAGCCTTCTCAGGTTTTCTAGTTAAGTATTATCTCTCTTTTCTTAACTTTTACCTAAGTTGCCCATGTAAGGCTTTCAACCTAGTATGAAGTACCTAACTTTTACTTGAGCTACCATTTTTAGGTTTGTAACTCAGCATCATTTATTTTGTGCCTTAGACATAATACTTGTTCAAGCAGTCTGTATTGACAGGTTTAGAGAATTTGTTGTCTTCAAAATCCATTAGCTTGACTGCTCTTGTTGATAAGCCATGTTTGACCAAGTATGGGCCTTCCCAGTTTGGTTTGAATTTCCCTCTTAGGTATAGAACATTTTGCCTCATTTGCTTTAACACCCAGTCTCCTACTTTCACACTCTTGTGTTTCACTTTCTTATTGAAGGTTTTAGGATAGCTGAGCCTGATACAATTGTGTGTGGTATAGAGCCTTAAGGCCTCGACTGTCTAAGAGGGTGAGATTATCATGCCTCTATTGAGCACATTGTACTTCTAACAATTTAGATTCAATTGCTACCCAAAAAGACTTGATTTTTTTCTCAACCAGAAACACTACTTCTGATCTATATACTAGTGAGAAAGGAGTTTCTTCGGTTGAAGTCTTGATTATTATTTAGTACCCCCATAAGGCATATGGTAATTTTTTACCTAATCTTAGTAATTCTGAGTCATTTTTGACAAAATCTTCTTGATGTTCTTATTTGCAGCTTCAACGACCATGTTTGCTTATGGTCAGTAAGGAGAAGATTTATGATTTTCCACCTTATGACTCCTTAGTAGCTCTCTAACTTCCCCTTGGAATTGGACACTGTTATAAGAGATAATGTGATGGGGGATCCCATATCAATAGAATATATTTCTTTTGATAAATTTGGCCACTTGCTTGGCTCCTATCCTTGCAAATGATTTTGCTTCGACCCACTTTGTGAAGTAATCCACTACCACTAAGATGAACTTATGTCCATTTGAGGCTATTAGATGGATTTTCTTAATTATATATAGTCCCTATGCTAAGAAGGGCCATGGAGAGGAGATGTAGTGCAATTTTATTGGGGAAGGTGGTTGACATTCCCATGGATCTGGCATTTCTTTATAATTTTGATATAGTCTTCCATCATCATTATTTAGAAGAACCTTTGTCTGATTAGTTTCTTAGCTAGGATTGCTCCATTCATGTGCAGACCATAAACACCCTTGTGTACTTCTTCTATTGCTTTTACAGGCTCTGTTTCATCTAGACATCAAAGTTGTAAACTGTCTGAGGTTCTTTTGTATAACACACCATGGTATGATGTGAATTTTGATGCTAATCGTCGAATGACAGCTTTATGTCTTTCATCTACTTAATTAGGATAGGCTTATTCCTTCAAATATCTCTGGATGTTTTAGAACCAAGTTTCTTCAATTGTTTCTATCTTTACTATTTTGCGGTTCTTATGACAAGGTTGTCCCGATCTAAATAGAATTAAAGGCTTTATGGGCATTTTGGATGGTCCTTCCCACACTGACGCTAGGGAAGCAAGTGCATCTACCATATGATTATGATTCCTAGGGATATGAATGAATCAGCATTTTTGGAATGACATGGTAAGTAGCCTAAAGAGATCTAGGTAAAGGTTTAAGTGTTGCTCTTTCAATTCCAACTTTTCCATGGCACAGTTGATTACTAGCATGGAATCTTTGAAGATTTTGACTTATGTAGCATCTAGGGATATTAGTGCTTCTATTTCGAATATGCATGCCTTGTATTATGCTTTGTTGTTTATGACTCTAAATTCTAGCTTTTTGTCCATTGGTACTACTTCACCTTCTAGGGATTGTAATATGACACCAACTCCTACGCTAAACTAATTGACTGCTCCATCAAAGTACATGTGCCATCCTTGGATTTTGATAGCTAAAATGAGGTTATCTGGGAAGTCTAGTTGGATTTCTTCTGAGTTTAGAATGGGGTTTAGAGCTAGAAATTCAGCCACTACTCTTCCTTTTATTTCCTTCTTAGTTATATACTGCATATAAAATTCTATTAGCAGCACGAGTCATTTAATGAGTTTTCCCATTAGAGAGGGAGCTTCATAGAGCTGCTTTATTAGGTCCATTTTAGACATAGCCTGAATTCTGTAGGACTGAAAATAATGTCTAAATTTCTTCATTGCCTATAACATTTCCAGGCATATCTGTTTGACTTGGGTGTACTTCTCCTCATACGGCAACATTTTCTTGCTTAAGTAGTAGACTACATGTTCTGCTTTTGTTTCTCCCTTTTGGGCTAACATTGCACCCATTGCATTTCCTTCAATGGCCAGATACATGGTTAAAGGTATTCCTAGTTTAGGTAGTCTTAGAACTAATGAGTTGGCTAGGTAATTCTTGCCCTTGTCAAATGCTAGCTGACACTATTCATTCAATTCAACTAGCTGATCTTTTCTGTGTAGCTTAAAGATTGATTCACACACCGCTGTTAACTTGGCAATGAATTTGCTGATGAATTGTAGTTCCCTTAGAAACCCTATGATTTTTTCTTTGTTCTTGGCATTGGTATCTCTTTGGCCACTTTTTTTTTGTCTGGATCCATTTCAATCCCATTTTAATTGACAACATACCTCAGTATATTTCCTAAAGTGACCCTGAATATGTATTTCTTCAGATTAAGCTTGAGACTATACTTTTTGACTATTTTAAGGAATTTTTTGAGGTCTAACAGGTGTTCTTCCCTAGCTTTTTACTTGACCATCACGTTATCGACGTACACCTCTACTTCTTTGTGTATCATGTCATGGAACATTATGGTTTTCATTCTCTGGTAAGTCGCTCTTGCATTTTTTAGTTCGAAGGGCATTACTCTATAGCAATAAGTACCCCATTATGTTATTAAATCTATCTTTTCTTTGTTGATAATGGCCATTAGGATCTGATTGTAGCCAGAGAATCCATCCATGAAGGAGTACATTGCACATGTGGCAACACTATCAACTAGTATATCTATATGAGGTATAATTATATAATTATAAATATATATAATTATAATATAACAATATAATATATTTTAGATAATTTATCTATAATTATAATAATAATAGAATTATATAATAGAAATATAATTATATAATAGATTATAGAATTAATTATTATTCCTGAATCGTACAAAAGAGATAAAAAATGGGTATATATATATATTATATGATTTGTTAATATATAAAATATACAATTGAAATTGAAAATATACATCTTTTTTCCATTTCCATTTAAGAGTTCTTATGTGTTTCCACGCCCCTTTGAGACCTCAAAAAATGGACAAATTCCTTTTCTTCATCTTTATAAACTTTCCATCTTTCTTTGCTGCTAGCACCATATTTTCTAACCATTACAAATAATCTACTATCTCTAGGAATTTTTCCTTGATATGCTTCTTGATGTCTTCTTTCACTAGTTGGCCCATTCAAGTCTTCTCAGTTTCTGCTTTATTAGTTTGCACCCATTTTTGGTAGGAATGAAGTGTTGAGTAATGTCTCTATCAATACCGGGCATATTGTCATATGTCCAGGCAATTACTTTTGAATATTTTATTAATTTCTCTCCTCTATTTAGGGTAACATCTTTTGAAATATGTAGAATGTGTGGTTCAGATTCTATGCCAATGTTAAATGATTTAGTGCATATGGAATAAATGTCAAATATACTTACATTTTTATCAATTCAATGCACACTACCATCAGGAAAGACATCAAATAAGTAAGTAAAATTTGATTTCTTTAAAGTTCATCGGTTTTAAATAAAGAAAAAGTACAAAGATCATAATCAACAATGTCTTCAAATAGGATGTCATTGATGCTTGATTCGAGGATGGCAGTAGCTTGAGCATTATTGATAGTCTCACTCCTAAATTCTAGCTTTAGATTTCTCATTAGCTTATTGATATCAATTTTGATGACCATATCTAGTGAGTGCTTTCCTTTAAGGGTGTCATTAAAGATCTCGAACCCTGATTTCTCGATTCCATTGCTCACCTACTTCTTAGCTTGTCCTTGGTAGACTTGGGTTGAGCTTTCAGCCATAAAAGAGATGAAATTTTTAGCCCTAGTGTCCTCTTTAGGATCATACCCTAGACCATATTTGCTGGTTTTTCCTTGGAAGTCAGGGAATTCTGTGACCCCAATGTTCCTTCCTCCTAATCCTGTTCCAGGTAGATATTGCATCTTCTTTATCATAGTAGTAACTTTAGGATCGACATGACTGTCATTGATTATAGAAACCCAAAATCCTAGTGGGACCACATTGAGATAGACAATAATATTGTTTATGTCAGTAGGGATGGTAATGACCTTTCTGTTTAGAAGGAACCTGATCTTCTGATTGACAATTGAGGGTATGCCCCCTAATAGGTGGAACCAAGGTCTTCTTAGTAGTAGGGCAAAAGTTAAAGGGATGTCTAAGACAGTAAATTCTATTACTGATTTGATATCCCCTACTGTGACTACTGCTTTGAAAGTGCCAATGACCAGCTTCTTTGAATCATCATAGGCTTGTATGACTACATTGGATTCTTCTAGGTTTTCAACATTCATCCCACACTTATGTAACAACCTCAAGGGGCAAAAATTAATGGCATATCCATCATCCACCATAACACATGGAGTCTTCTTAGATATGACAATTGCTTATATGTAGAGAGGATAGTTATAGACCCTTCCCTCGAGGGGTGAATCTTTTTTTGAAAAGGTGATTGCATTAAAAGGAACTTTTATTAAAGAGGCTATCATCTCACAAGGTGAGGCATTGGTGGCAATCTTTGCCTAATTTAGTACTCTGACAAGGGCATCCCTGTAGTTCTTAGAGGCCATGAGTAGGTCCTAGATACTGGCATGTGCTTGAGTCTTCTTAAGCTATTTGAGGATATTGTCTTGCTCTTTGATTGGAGCTTAATCATTTGTTACTTCTTTTCCTTTAGAGGGATCCTTTTCTTTCTCAAAAGCTTGATATACCTACCCATTGTGAGTTACATGATTGACTGCTAGTGAGGGCTTCTCAACTACTTACTTATCTACTTTTGTATTGTTGTTCTGGTCCCAGATAATGTTTTAGGATCATCAAAGTCAAAAAATATATCGATCCCGATGACTTTCAGGTTCTAACATTGAATAATACTAACCACCTCATCTTTGTTGTCAAATTCTTTTCCCCATCCTGAGGGTACTATGTCTTCTAAGTGTGTGTGGGTAGCAGGAGGTGCTGTGTACTTGACTTTGTAGTCAAACTTCCCAGATGGTTGGCCTAGTAAATCCTATACTTCAAGGTAACTATTACGATTTTCATATATGTCTGCTTCTTATGAGTAAGGGCAATTAATCACTTCACTATTCATAGGGAGAGCTATATCCCTAGCTCTTTTTAGCATCATCAAGTGAGGAAGGAATTTATGGGGCATAAGAATATATTCAAAGGTAGAATGGCATTGTTCATCTTTGCTAGAGTCATGAGGTTCAAGAATGAAAGTCAAGAGTTTATCTTCTGAGGGCTTATCTTAGGTTTCTTAGACATCTTGGATTGATTATTGAACAATGTTTACTAGTAGATTAGAGGAAATCATGCTAATGGTTTGTGGAGGCATGTTTTGATAGTTTGGGAGAGGATTGGTCTTGATGCTAGGTCATTTTTCTAGGTTGTTGATTTTCCAGAGTCAATGAAGTCTTGGATTGCATTCTTAAAGGTTCTACATGTATCAGTGGTGTGACTGAACATCTGATGAAAGTGGTAAAATAAGTTTTGGTTGATTTGAGGGGGTAATGGGTTTGGAAGAGGCATAGGTTCTTAAGGTTGTAGGAGGTTCTTTTGTTGGAGTCTCTGGAATACTTTGGATAATGGGTGGTTCAAGTTTAAGAACTTTCTTAGTGGTCTGATGGCATTGATAGATAGTGAACTCTAGGTGTTGGGTTGGATTATGTTTATTTCTACAGCTCAAGTGAAGGTGTTTTGGATGTTTGGTTAGGTGTTGCAGCGAAAGGTGTTCCTAGCTTGTTGAGGTTTCTCATCCTTAATTCTAATCCCAGCCTGATAGAGAGCACTAAAGTTAGGATAATGAGCAAAGATCATCTATTTTCTGAAGTGTAGTAGTGATTATTAGCTCTATTTATTCATCCTCTAAAGGATGGTTTCTCATTTTGATTGCCTTTTCCCACCGTCTTATAAAATAATCAAAGAAAGCTTCACCGAGTTTATACTTTGTGGTCTCAAGATCTCTTCGAGTGATGTCTAGATGAGTGTTGTATTCATACTGCTTGATAAACTTCTAAGTTAGCAAAAGCCAATCGCTTTTGATTTTATTTTAAGGTTAAAGAACCATGCCCTCGGCCCTTCCTCTAATGATGTAAAGAAGAATCAAACAATTTGAGATTATGTAAGCTTTGTAGTAGCCATAAAAGTAGCATATTGCCTTAAATGGACCCTTGGATCCCCTGTTCCATCAAATTTAGCAAAGTTTGGTAGTATAAAATCATCTGGAAGTGGCTCGTCTTTGAATAGTGCAAAGTCAATAAAGCTTATGGAGCCATGAGTCCCCTTGAATTTGAAGGAAAATTCGAATTGAGCCATTATGTTAGCCAATAATTTGACCTCCCCTATCAATTTAGGCTTGGTCATGTCAGTAATTTTTGTAACTTTCACTGCATTTATGAGATCCTGTTAGTAGTCATCATCATCATTTGCTTAAACTAGAGTTCGAGGAATTCCCTTTGCCTTATCTACCCTCGGGTGAATAGATGTGGAAGCTTCATTTAGTGGTGTGCTATTCCTATCTCGAGCACTTTTGGCTTTGATTTGGGCTTAAAGGATTTCAACTATGATACCATTAGCGAGCAATTTTGGGATCCCCTCTTTTAGCTAATTTTTGAATTGTTGACAAGAAGTATCTTCTTGGTCATTCATGTTGGATGTAGGATTCCTATACATTTATTAAGGTTAGCTAAATGAATGATGCATGACATGTGCCTGTAAAAGAAAAGGGTGAGTATGTATGGATGGAGTGGTTGCAAAATCCTATGATTATTCCTATAAGAAATAATAGTTGGTATATGCTTATTTACATGATGTTATGTATGTATGATTAAAGCTGGTTAGTTTTTCTTGCACAGTGAACAAACCAATCACAAGTAAGCTCTCACTTTTAACCTTATTTCTCAATGAGGTTATTCAGTGCCTTTTCCAGGTAGGTTTTAAACCTTTAGTCATCAGGGAACTATAGTTTTGCTCTTTGAACTAGGTTGTTTTGATTTATGTTGATAAGAACTAAAGGGTAAACTGACGAACGATACTAAAATATGCTTGAGGTAACCATATGATGTTGATGTGAAGGTCAATTATCGGGCTTCAAATGATGTCAAGAGCCCACATGTGCTCGTATGCATATGACCAAGGTTAATTAAAGGGAGTCCATGTTCTTACCCCCATATTGATATTCAATATGTTAACAAAGAGTCATGAAAGTATCATTTGATAGTTTACAATTTGATTTTGCCAACATAAAGGTCTATAATCTAATTTGATTCCTAACCCATTCATTTAATCTGATAAGGATAAATGGATGATGTCTCATACGTTCCGTTATTAAGGGATGTCATTATTTGTTAGCTTACATAGAGTATTCAAGCTGAGGTACATAATTCTTATCATTCCCCATGTTTTGGGCTCACATGAAGTTGAAGAGAATCATATGGTCTTAAGCATGAATATTCTATAAAAACTGACATTACGATGTCATTCGATGATAGATATTGGGAGAGTCATGTCATTTTATGAATATCAGGTCAGACAAATAGTGCTAGGATAGGGATAGCATGCACAACTTTGTGGAATACTAGTGGTTGTTACTACTAATTTATCTACATGAGCTGAGCCAGTGGTGAAAGGCTAAGGGTTCCTTTAGTAAGAATGCCCCCATATGACTAGGGTTATAGAATTCAATCAATGAGTCTAGCATTCTTTTGATAACTTGGTCATACCCCTTTAAGGCTTGGGTTACAAAATCTAATTAGACTAAAGGTGATAATACCTTATCTTCGTTGCCCCATGACTCGAGTGGAATGATGGTGGCAATGTCATTTAGTATTATCGAGGTTTTTAGGGACTAATGGTACACGTGTGATGTGTAGTGCAAATGTAGTGGTGAGGAGCTCTATATGATTTAGTATTGCATAATGAGAAATAGTCATTTTCAAGTTGATCTATCTAACTTAGAGGTCCCCAGTGGAGTCACCACTATGAGCGACCTATTTCTTAATTTCAATTTCGAGGCGAATTGGTTTACCACTTTAAGGGACTTTTCATTTTGTTTCCAAGGGACATGCCAACTTTATCAAATAGGGACAAATGATTGGCATTAGGAGGAATGAGGTGCTTTTTTTAATTTTATGGGGTTGCCACCCGATTTTTAGGAAATCAAGAAAAGAAAGGGATAATATTGGGTCAGTTAGTGAGTATTACACCCAGTAAAGATTTTTAGGTTTGGGGGATCACATATACTTTTTTTACTATTTCTCGTTATATGATGTTTGATAGCTACCATAACACCCTAGTTTTGATAATGACAGTTTGTATAGCATTCACATAATTCATCTGATAGTGGAAGATAATAAAACTGAAGATATTATTATTACATTGCCTAACAAAATACATATAAAAGGAAAAAGAGATTGCAGAAAAGTAAATCTAATTTAGATATGATGAATTTACAAGGTAAATGTGACCTTTCACATAGCTTGCTCTATGACATGAATAATGGGATGAGCAATTAACACTTGATCACTTGAAAGAGTAAGCAAAATGTAGATGATGATGCATGCTCGCAGTGATTATTTATGCTATGATGATATATGATGATAATATAAGGGATGCAAGATGTCATTGCTAGATAAAAAGCTTGATGACTCTATTCCAGAATATGAACTTTTCACATTATTGATATTTACGATGTGATTTCATGTTTTGGAATTAAAGGATGTAGAATGATGATATAAAATGAGCATAATAAAGGATAAATTATACATATAGCATGCAAAATTTCCAGTCTCATCACACAATAACAAAAATATTCCTAAATGCTGGTGACAATAAAATAAAATGTAATGCAATAAAATAAATGTGCCAAAATGAATGTGTGGTCCTTAGGTTTGATTGAGCATGTGTAGGTTTTGAAGCTTTAGTTTTAAGGGATTATTAAGCTTTCCTCATCGAGAGGTTCAAAATGACAATAGAATGATGCTATTTTGTATACCTTTGAAGCATGCTTTGACAAAAAAGAGGTTTGGTTTGGTGGAAAAGAGATTTAATCACCTAAAAAAAAGCAGTATGAGAGTAAAAACAATTTGAAAAGGGGTTTTCAACGCCTTCGATTAGACAAATTTTTGAGTGTGTGTTTCAATTGCTCCCCCTCAAAATGGGATGTGGAGGTGTCTATTTATAGTGAAAAATATATATAATTGGGGGGTATAGGTGTGGCCATGCGCACGTCCCTAAAATGGAACATATGGCCACACCACCATATGCACTCGTGTGCTCACGTGCTCTCTCGTGTGTTACACGCTTCAACTGGGGTTTATGTGATATTTTCTAAGGTTGGTCCCTAAGGATTTTAGGCCTTCCAGACTCATTTTTAAAGTTTTTTTTGTCAAATTCAACCTCAATTTTAGTGTGTGACACTTAGGGGTGTTCATGGCTTTACATGCACTTCCAAGCAACACGCGCTAATTCTCAGGTTGTGTTGGACTATTCTCAACCCACTTTCAAAGGTTTTGGAGCCTTCCAGATGTGTTTCCAAAGTCCATTTTATCAAAATAGATTTTTATTTTTTCACGAAGTTGAGTCCCAGTTTAACGAAATGAATATCGGCCTAACAAACTGAGTGTTTTGAGAAAGGAATTCTTGAAATAAGCTTCTCATTGTTCTGATAATTTGTATTTCATAAAGTTAGAGCACAACTTAATGGTTCAGTGATCAATTTTTCATATTGGTGGGGTCGGTTAGTTTTTTTAAGGTTACACACTTCAGAGGTGTTATGAACGAGCATACTCTAGTAATCTTGGAGGTTTGTTTCATCATTGGACCTTTTTAGGGACAATGAAATTTGAGGTATGACAGAGCATCATGCTATTAAGTCTATTTTATACCAATATGAGATAGCATATGGGCAAGTCATAAATTTCTCAAAGTCTACAGTGGTTTTTAACTAAAACGTTGATGACTTTAAAAAAGTTTACCTTGTAGCAATATTGGGTGTCAATATTATCCTTTAACATTTTAAATATTTGGGTTTACTAACCCTTATTGTTAGATCAAAAAAGGCATTTTTTCAATCTTTGCTCGATCGTGTTGGTAAAAAACTCAAGGGTTAAAAAGAGAAGTGTATGTTAGTAGCAGGTAAAGAACTATTGATTAAAGCTATTCCTACTTATATCATGAGTTGCTTCTCCCTACATTTAACTTTTTATCATCTAATTCAAAAACTAGTGAGTAGCTTTTAGTGGGAAAATGTAATGGGAAATATTGAATTCATTGGATGAATTAAGAGAAACTGGATCTTCCTAATGTTCAAGGGGTCTTAGTTTTTGGAATTTGCATGATTTTAATGTCACTTTGCTTGCCAAGCAGGTTTAGTGTATTATAGTGAATTGTCAATATTTTAGTAGTAACAATTTTAAAAGATAAATACTTTCCTAGATCATTAATTTTACAGGCTTTAGTTGGTCATGATCCAAGTTATTTATAGCATAACCTTATCAAAGCTTTGCCAGTTATTCAATTAGGTATTTGTTATAGAGTTGGTAATGGCCATGTTATCAATTTATAGTAGGTAAGTAGATTCCAAGACTCTAGGGGATGAAAACACTCATGCCTAAGATTCTTTCACCAGATGAGATTGTGGATAGCTTGATTGATCCAATTTCTAAACATTGGTGGTGCACTTTGATTTAGGAAATTTTTTTATCTTTTAAAGCTGAAGCAATCCTGAGAATTCCTTTAAGTTTTTTTATTACCTATGGATAAATTATTTTGGTCATTTTTAAAAATGATAAATTATTTTGGAAATTTTCAAAAACTGATGAATATTCATTTAAGTCTAGTTATCAGTTTGCGAGTCAGTTAAGATGTAGTCAAGTTCCAGAATCATAGGTGGCAAAGGATCCTATTGCAGAATTGTAGTCTTTATGGTCTCTCCCTATTCAACTAAAGGTTAAGGTGTTTTTATAGAGATTTATTCAAGGAATCCTTCTAGTTGGTGAAGCTTTGATTCATCATGGTGTGATAGGGCAACTCCAATTCTTATTTTATAAGAATGCAAAGGAAACTAGTTCTCATCTATTTAGAGATTGTCTTTGGGTCAGAGTGATTTGGTTAGTTAGTCCTTTAATGTTGTGAGCAGACATGTTCCTTTAGATGTTGATTTTATCCTGGTTAAGCACATTGATGAAATCCTTTGATGTTTTGAAAAAGCAGTTGTCATTCAGACTCTTTAGCTCATGTGTTGTATTCGTAATGCCCATTTACATGGATCTATCATGTTAGAGCCTTATACTATCGGTTTTTTAGCTAGTGCTCAAATTACAGAGCGTATATCATTGAATCGCAACTGAGTTCTTCAATTAACTTTGAGAATGCCTCAACTTTGTAGCAACTTCCTCCATATGATTCTTATAAGCTAAATACAAATGCAATTGTAGTAGGTGAAGCTTCCAAAGTGGGTTTAAGCATAGTGATTATGGATTCTCATAATGCAGTTATGATGACTGCGGGGAAGAATATAGTCTTGGTTACTAATCCTCTACTTGGTGAAGCTATAACTTTTAAGAATGATCTATCACTGGCATTGGATGTGGGTATCTCTTATCTCATTATTGAAATGGATTGCAAGGTGATGGTCAATCATATCCAAAGACGTGAAGTGGATGCCTCACTTTTAGGTTTATTAGTTGAGTATATTATGTATTTGGCTTAACATTTTGTTTTTTTTTAGTTAGCTTTGTTTGTAGAGGTAATTCTATTGCTCACAATCTAGCTAATTAGGCTTTTAGTCTCTAGGAAGAAATGATTTATATGGAAGATTGTTCCTATGGTTTTCAATTGTAGTTGTTTTTCTTTATGGTTGAAGGATAAGTTTTATTTTTTTAAAAATGAAAGTATTTTTTTAATTTATAAATACAAGTAGATTACACTATAAAAAAAGGCCAAAATATGAGATATTAAGTCTATAGCTAATTAACGACATATTAGCAATAACTTAAAGGAATTAAACAAAAGGGCGAGAAATTTAGTGACATACAAGATTAACTGTTACTAACAATGGTGGGTGTTTTGCACCAACAACTTAAGAAGCAATTAATGATGTTTTTACTGTTGTTATTTGATAATGGATATTGTCCATCGCTAAATAGCGATGAATTCTATACCAATGGCTAATATGTTCCATGAGTACGATAAACATTAAAAATTAGCAATAGATTATCAACGAGTTAATTGGTTGCTGATTTTTTAGGATAAAATCATAGCCCCTCATTTTTATAGATATTAGAATTTCAATAAAAAAAACCTATCCCCCTATCGAAGCGATGTCGATCCTTTGTCATCCCACTAATCCGATGCCACCATCCCCCTCCTCGCTAGCATTAGTTCTCCTGAGTAATGTTTTGTTTTTTATATTAAACATATAGAACTAAAATTTTTTAATTCATTTCCTTCGGCTATGTTTCTCGTCGCTGCTGCCTCCTCTTCACTAAGCCCATCCCACCTCGTCCTTGCGATTGCTCGCCATTCACTGCCTCTGCCATTGCAAATAACACACAGAATTAAATTATTGAAAAGATTCATCTAAATTATTTTTTTGAAGAATTTAAATTAATTAAATTATTGAATTTTTGTAAATAAATTATTGAATATATTGAGCTAATTTAAATAAATTATTGAAATTTAGTAAATAAATGATTGAATATATGCATGTAGGTAAATTATTTAAATTATTGGATATGCTTAAAGAGATCATTTAAATTTTTGACTTTATTTAAATAAATTATTGAATGTATATTGTTAAATTACTAAATTTTACTATGAAATATAGTTACTTTAATTAGATTAAATTGAGAAAAATAACAAAATTAGATTTAAAATATGAAAAAAAAATAAAAATATGATTACAAATAAGAAAAATAGCCCAAATTATAATAGAAATAAGAAAAAATTTTGTTAGATTAGAATAAATAAAAATTATATTAAGTTAGACTAGACATAAGAAAAATAAAAGTTAGATTAACGTAAATAATGAAAATTAATTTTTTAGTTGAAAATAGGTAAATAAATTTGTGATGATTATTTATATAAAAATTATCGAGTCAAATTAGATTAGAAATGAGAAAAGTATCTTTAATTTAAGTAAATGACATTGCTTTCATGTTTTGGAAAATGGAGACTTCGAATGTAGCGTTGGTGTGATTAATTAGTTTGAAAAAATAAGTACCGATATTGAATTTGGCTAGTAAATATTTAGACGAAAATCATGATAAGGCTAGTAATATTGTGTAATTATTTCCTAGCAAAGCTCACCAGTGTTGTCTATATTTTTTGAGCTGACTAATCATATCAAACTTGTATTTGAAGTCTATCATTTTTTAAAACAAAACCTTAGTGTTGGTTATAATCAATAACTTATTTAAATTTAGAGTAAATTTAAATTTAAATTTTATTTATAACTTGTGTTGTGTTAAAAATGTAAATATAGATAACATTATAGAAATGCATTATGATAATGCCTTGGGGGGGGGAGGAGATTAGAGTTTAAGAGAATTGACACATGAAGATTTAAGGAGTTCAGTTTATAAACAAACATACGTCTCCACTTAACTTATCCCCAAGTTAAGATTTTTTTTACCCACACCAATATATTCATTAGATTTAGTTTACACACTTCAGTTTTAAGGTTCAACTCAAACCTTACAATCAAGATTTTTTTTAGATCACTCTTAAAATCAAATTCCCAAGTGTTTTATATGGCTAAAACTTAAACCAATTCTTTCTAACCTTAGTTCCTCACTTCCCTTCTTAAACCCAAGAATTTATAAGAAGAAGAACTTATACTAGAACACTCAACCCACACTTAAAAGTGTTTTTGTAAAGGGAAAATTACAATCACCCCTTGAGCTTTGGTCAAACACATTAATTAGTTAACTAATAACTCTTCACATTTGATTTTATTAACTATTTCCACTTCCACTAACTAAATACCCCATCAGATTTGATATTTTCATTATAAACCTAAAGGTTATTTAGTTAACGGAAAGGGGAAACAGTAAATAAAATCAAATTTAAGAGGGCATTTAGTTAACTTTTGAAAATGCAGGGATGAATTAGTGAATTAAAGTAAACCTTAGGGGGTGATTGTAATTTCCTTTTTATAAATAATAAAATAATTTGAGAATTTTAGAGAATAATGAATGCTAAACAATAAATGTTTTCAATAACTTCATTTAACCTCTTAAATGATGTTATAAGAGGTGTATACATGTACACTTGGAAATTTAAAACTAGTTGTTAGAGAATAACTTCTTCATCTACAAACATCATTATATTCATTAAATGTTGAAACAACTTTTTGTAAGAAAATACCTAGTCAAGATTGTGATACCCTTGCTCATGATCGCGAACATCAATTAAACTAGTTGTTAGAGCCTTACTGTGATTGTGACAAGACTGCCACTTAGATTGTGACTAGTGGTTACTATTATGATCCTAATCATAAGGGTCACTGCCTCTTTTAGCTTCTATGAAATTCTTAAGTCATGATCATGAGCTTCACTTATAAGCTTTATCATGAATATAATCCTTATTATGATAAGGACCATGAGGGTCACTGCCTCTTTTAATCTTCACGATCTTCTGAGTTATGCTCGTGATCCTCATTCGTGACTTGTGACACTGTCATGATCAAGACTATAAAGGTCACTAAAAAAATCTTCTTCTCATTTAGATTGATCATGACCCCGATGGCATTATCATGAGTATGATCACGCTCATGAAGCCATCCATGAGGGTCATTATGTCTCTTATTTAATTGAGTCTTTTGCAATGCTCTTACTTGTGAGGATGCTCACAATTGTGAGCATCACTGCCTTGATGCCATACTTGTGATTTTTAGCTTGAAAAGTTTTCTAACTTATATACTGTACATACTGCCCGCTTTTCATGGGAATAATGACAATAGGATCAGTATGATATTGGGGCACACAAGCTAAAGGCGACCATCCACCAGTTTATTATTATTTATGGGAGGGTTTGCCTGAATAGGCTTTGTAGATTAGAGTCGCCACTTGATTTTATTCAAGAAAAAGTGAATTACTAAGAACTCACTTTTCTAACCAGAGATTTCGAGTTCAAAGGGTAGGAGTTAATTATCATGTTTCTTATTATCCGTAACTTAATTACTTATTACTTCATCCTAATTTTGGTTTTATAATGCATTTGCTAATTATATTTGTTAATTGTTTAAAATGCGAGATAGTTGGATTTGGCACATAAGGATCACAAAATTAGGAATTGAATAAAAACTCACTAATCAATTAGACAGTGTAAACAAGTAAACATGTAGCAAGTAACACACAAGCATGCAAGAAATAAAAAAATGAACACAAAAATAAGCAAAATAAAATAAATAGGGAGAGAGATTAAGGATTATAGCCTTTGAAAGAAGCCTATTTTAATAAATACATCCAAACTAGAAAATAAAAAGGAATCGAGATTAAGGATTACATTGCTTTGGAAATTCCAATTCTATTAATTACATAAAAAATAGAAAAGAAAAAAACTATTATAATAAACCTACAAAATAGAGGTTAGTTTCCACACACATTCAAGAACACATCATATTTAGAAAAATTTAATATATTCATAGTTGGAATTGCAAAAAAAAAAAAATAATCAAGCAAATAAACAAACAAGGAAGCTAATGGAGATGCATATGCAAAGATTTAAAATTTAGGTATTTTTAGTATGAAATTACCATGTTTAATATGAAATAAAATTAACAAAAATAGATAAAGTATGAAATGCAAGTGAATAATTAAAATGATAAAAGTTGTTAACCATTTGCATGATCAAACTCCTAATTTAGACTTTGATAAACAATTTTAATTCTAATGATTTCAACTAAGTGTGTAGGAAGTTGATTTATCATGTAGTTTAATTGTTAAATGATTGGAGACAATGAAATACTCCTTAAAAGAGTATTAATATGTATTCTAATGAAGTATCTCATCTCATGCAAGTCCCCAAACATTATAGAGCAATTATATACCAAAAATATACATTTTTGGATATGCAGTGGTTTGCTCATGAGCTGCCTCACAACTTGGATTTTTAAGTATGCTTTTGGGCTAATTTGATCTTTAAGATTCAATGAGGCTTTTTGACATCTTTAGAGCTCTATAATCAGAAAATGATCTTCTTCACTTTTGAAGTAGACATCTTAAGCTTTTTTAATTGAGCTTACTTGTCAAAATCTAAGCTCATTTGGGCATGAAAATAATGAGTCAAATTCAACTTATGCAGCTTTTATTTTAGGATGTGAAACTCTTAGTATTTCAGCAATATCATGAGCTATAGATGTTCAATTGACGTGATTCAAAGTCCTATAGAAAGATAAGAAATTATCAACTTCTATAAAGAAATTTTAGACTGATTTGATAATCTTTAGTCCTATTAATGAGCATCTCATGAGCCAGTCATGAGTTATCCCTTGTTAGTGCTCATTTTAAGTTAACATGGTCAGTGCTCCTCATGAGCTTCCCTTATAATCATGAGGAGTAGAGATCAGCTCATGAGGGTAGTCTTAATAGCATTCAATGGACATTTTTAAATGCAACAACCCTTAAATTAACGTGAGCCAAAGTTTGCTCATGATCGTGAGCGGCGTTTTGACAAAAATAAGTCCAAAATGATTCAAAATTAATAAGAGACATTGGAGGCATAATCAATGCATATAAAAACCATAATCTAAGTTGTTTATCTATATAAACAATTCCTAGAGTTTAATTGAAAGTTTCAAAAACTTGTTTATCATTCATTCTGTCTTAAGCATTCAATTAAGCTCTTAAATTCTCTCTTAAACAATTTTTATATTTTTTTAACTCTTATTAGAGTTATTGAGTTTTAGAATAGACATTCTTTTTCTTCTATTTTCTAGGGTTAAGAAAATAGGAAGTGAGATTCTATTCTAAAAGGAATTGGTTTAAGTGTTGTCCATTGAAACACTTAGGATTTGGCTTTTGAGTGAGCCTTGAAAACTCAAGTTGTAAAATTGTAAGAGTGAGTCATAAAAATCTTGTGTAATCTCAATCTTATGAATAAGATTATGGGTGATTAAAAATCCAAACTTAGGGATAAGTTAGGTGGAGATGTAGGATTATTATTGAATCTGAACTCCTTAAATCATTATGTTTTTCATTCTTCATGCTCAATATTCTTTCATTTCTTATTTAATTCCTTAAAATCATTTTTATTTTTGTAAAACCCTTATTAGCCTTATTCACTCCCCCTCTAAGGCTTTTTCATTTGGTATCAGAGCTTGAATTCTAGGAACTTAATTGCTAGAATACAAAATCATGGGGAGTGAATCTCAAAACATTTATTCACTTAGACCATTTTTGATGGTAGTGATTATCCTCATTGGAAGTTCAAAATGGAGCTATATCTAGATTGTGATTCCATTAGAATTTGGGAATCTATTCTCAAAGGTTGGCAACTTCCAAAATCTACCATTGATGGTGTACAAACTACTCTCTCAAGAAGTGATTAGAGAAATGATAAAAAGGAAGATAACTAAAAAAATAAGAAATCTATGATCACTCTACTCTCTTCTATGACAAGAGAAGAAGGAGGCAAGCTTCAACATTGTATTTTGACCAAGAAAATGTGGGTGACTTTGGGGAACCATTATGAAGGCAATGTACAAGTAAGAAGCAAAAAGGTTCAAATTTATATGTATGAGTATGAACTCTTAAAAATGAAGTCTCAAGAATCAATCACGGAGATAAAAAAACCCTCTCAATGCTCTCCTCATAACCCTTAAGAAACTTGAAAAATATTTCTTTAAGGAAGAGGTGAACAATAAGATTCTAAGAATCCTACCTAAGAAGGATCAAGAATCTCGAGTCACTTTAATTGTGGAAGCTCAAGACCTTTCTATCCTTTCAACTGATGTACTGATTGGCAAGCTATTGAGAAATGAGCTTACAATTAAGCAAAGAGGTGAAGAGGAAGAAGGAAAGGAAGAAAAGAAAAAGTGCATTGCATTAAAAGCTTCACAGGATGATAGCAAATAGGAAAATGGTGAAGGCTCTAGTGATGAAGATGATGAAATTACCATGTTCACTAGAAGGTTTAAGAAGTTCTTGAGAAAGAAAAATTCTTCAAGAATAAGAGATTTTAATAAGAAGCATGAGGGAGAAAATAAGAAGAAAACCAAAGAGGTTACTTGCTATGAATGCAAGAAACTAGAACATATTAAAAGCAATTGTCCCAAACTCAAATTCAAGAACAAAGGAGCAAAGGATAAAAAGAAGGCCTTTAAAGCTACTTGGGATGATGACTCCTTTGAATCTGAAAAGGAATAGGAATAATAATAAGTGGCCAATCTTTGCTTTATGGCTCTTGAAGATAAAAAAAAAAGAGGTACCATCTACTTCTAACTCTTATTGTGATGAATATTGTACTTATGATGAACACGATAATAATAATGAAGATTTTGAGAGCTCTATTATGAGGAAACTCTGCTTAAATGAAAAAACTTACTTTTTAGGAAGAAACATTATAAGCATGAGTTAACTAGATTAACCAAGGAATTGAAAAATTTAAAGATTGAGTTTTCTAAACTTGTTAAGTCAAATGAGAAACTTACTTATGATTTAAAAACTTCAAATTCCTTCAAAGAGCAACTCAAGAAAGCAAGTGATGAAAATCATAAAATTTCTAATGAGGTAGTTGAGCTAAAAAATTCCATATCAAAATTCCAAAGAGGAAAAGAGAGCTTAGATAATTTACTCAACTCTCAAAAATTTCATATAAATACTCATGAAATTAGATATACTAATGGAATGGCCTTATCTTATTCATCATCATATATTAAATTTATTAAAGCATTATGCAATTCCATTCATTCTACCTCCAAACAGATTGAGACTCAAGCTTTCAAAGCTAATAAGTCTTATGTGTCAAATATTAAAGGGAAGTCTCATAAGACTCAATCCTATATGACACAAAAGGGTAAGTCTCATGCTAGAAAGCACAACCTAAACATGCTTACATGTACATTAGACACAACCCTCATAAGCATGTTGCATAATACAATGCACCTAAATATGTTCCACAAACCTATCAAAATACAAATTGCCATTGTCAATACATGTCTCATACTGTGACTCAAAATAATAAGAGACATTCACCACCATAACTCCAAAGGCATGCTTCATTTACTAGGAAAACATATCGTTCTAGGAGAAAAAAATTTGAAAATGTTGTATGTTCATATTGCATGATCAAAGGACACACCAATAATGTGTGCTTCTATAAAAGACTACACATGAATTTACTTCCTTTGGATTATCTTAATACTAACCAACCTCAACCAAGAAAGGTTTAGATTCAAAAGAACACTTAAATGATTTTTTGTAGGTGTGCTTGAAATCCATAAGAACAAAAATCAAGTGGTATCTTGATAGTGGATGTTCAAGGCATATGACGGGAGACAAGGAGCAATTCAACAAGCTTAATGCTGAGGATGGAAGACATGTCATATTTGGAGATAATGTGAAAGGAAAGATTATTAGCATTAGAGAAATTGATTTTAATCCTTATTTATACATCATATGTTATTTGTTGATGTTCTAAAACATAATTTGCTTAGTATAAGTCAATTATGTGCAATGCGAAATAAGGTAACTTTCTATCCAAGAAATTATTTTGTTAGTTGTCTTGATGAAGAAAAAGTAATTTTTTTTGTGAAAAGATAGATAATGTCTATGTTATTGACTTGAATAAGGTTGATAACAAGGATATCAAATGCTTAATATCTATTTCCCATGACATATGGATATGGCATAGAAGGTTAGGACATACAAATGTTGAGCTATTGAATAATCTTTGTAAACATGAACTTGTGATTGGTTTACCTAAGCTTGATATCAATAAGGATAAACCTTATGATGCTTGTTAAAAGGGAAAGCAATCCAAGTCTTCATTTATGATCAAAACTGTAGTGTCCACTTCTAGACATATGAACTTATACATATGGATTTTTTTAAACCAACTAAAGTTGCTAGTCTTGGTAGAATGCACTATGGATACGTATTGGTTGATGACTACTCTAGATTTACTTTGGTGTGTTTTCTTGCTTATAAGAATGATGCTTTTAAAGATTTTAAAAATTTTGCTAAAAGAGTTCTAAAAGAAAAAGGATTTTGTATTTCATCAATTAGAAGTGATCATGGAACTAAATTTGAAAATGAATTTTTTAAAACCTTTTGTAATGAAAATGGTATTTCACATACGTTTTCATATCCTAGAACCCCTCAACAAAATGGGGTAGTTGAAAGGAAAAATAGAACTCATATGGAAATGGCTAGAGCAATGCTTCATGAGTATAATTTGCCTCTATACTTTTAGGCAGAAGTTGTTAACATGTCTTATTATATTACAAATAGAGTTTTCAAAAGACCAATTTTAAATAAAAATTCTTATGAGCTATGAAATAATAGAAAACCCAAAATCTTATATCTAAATGTGTTTGGATGCAAGTGCTTTATATTGAATACCAAGGATAATCATGGAAAATTTGATGCTAAAACTGATGAAGGAATTTTCCTAGGCCATTCCACTTCTAGCAAAGCATATAGAGTATTTATTAGAAGAACTCTAGTAGTTGAAGAGTTAATGCATGTTGTATTTGATGAATCAAACTCACTTGATCTTAGAAAGGATGTTTATAGTGTTGATGATATAAGTGAACTTATGTAAGAGAAAACTCAAGAAGAAAATGCTAGTAAATCTTTGGAGCTAGAAAATCCTACAAAAAAGAATGATGAGGAGATACCTTAAATTACCTTGAAGGATGAACTTCCAAATGATTAACAATTCAAGAAAGCTCATCCTCAAGATCTCATCATAGTGACACTAAAAAAGGGGTAACTACTAGATCTAAATTAATTTCTATTGTTAATTTAGCTTTCATTTCTCAAATTGAACCTAAAAATATTGATAATGCTAGAGTGATAAATTTTAGGTCCTTGCTATACAAGAAGAGTTAAATCAATTTGAGAAAAACAAGGTTTGTACCTTGGTTCTTAGACCTAAATATCATCCTATTATAGGTACCAAATGGGTATTTAGAAATAAGATGAATGAACAAGGTGTCAAAACTAGGAACAAAGCTAAACTAGTAGCTAAATGTTATAATCAAGAAGAATGCATTGATTATGATAAAACCTTTGCCCTAGTTATAAAGTTAGAAGCTATTAGAATGCTACTTGCATTTGCATCATTCATGGATTTTAAACTTTATCAAATTGATGTTAAAAGTGCATTTCTAAATGGTTTTATTAAATAGGAGGTATATGTTGAGCAACCTCTAGGTTTTTAAAATTTTCAAAACTTGGAGGTTGTTCAACATATAGCTCCTCTTTAATTAAACCATTTAAAAATGCACTTTTAACATCCATTGGATAAATTTTAAAATCCATGTATGATATAAATGCAAGTAGTATCCTAATAGCTTCTAACCTTGCAACGGGGGCAAATGTTTCATCATAATCAATGCCTTCCTCTTGATTATAACCTTCAGCTACTAGTCTAGCTTTGTTTCTAGTTATAACACCTTGTTCATTCATCTTATATCTAAACACCCATTTGGTGTCTATAATAGGATGATGTTTAGGTCTAGGAACCAAGGTCCAAACATTGTTTCTCTCAAATTGATTTAACTCTTCTTGTATAGTAAGGACCCAAAATTCATCACACAAAGCATCATTAATATTTTTGGGTTCAATTTAAGAAATGAAGGCTAAATTAACAATAGAATTTATTTAAGATCTAGTAGTTTCCCTTTTTATAGTGTCACCTATAATGAGGTCTTGAGGGTGAGCTTTCTTGAATTGCCAATCCTTTGGAAGTTCATCCTTCAAGGTAGGTTGAGATGTCTCCTCATTTTCCTTTGTGCTTGGATCTTTAAGTTCCAAAGGCTTACTAGCATTTTCTTCTTATGTTTCCACAATCTCATTGTCACCTATAAGATCATCAACACTATAAACATCCTTTCTAGGATCAAGTGAGTTTGATTCATCAAATACCACATGCATTGACTCTTAAACTACTAGAGTTCTCTTATTAAAGACCCTATATGCTTTACTAGAAATAAAATATCCTGTAAAAATTCCTTCATCGGCTTTAGAATCAAATTTCCCAAGATTTTCCTTAGTGTTTAATATAAAGCACTTGCATCCAAATACTCTTAGATATGAGATTTTAGGTTTTCTATTATTCTATAGCTCATAAGATGTTTTATTTAAAATTGGTCTTTTGAAAACTTGATTTGAAGTATAACAAGATATGTTAACGACTTTCACCCAAAAGTATAGAGGCAAATTATACTCATGAAGCATTGTTCTAGCCATTTCCATAAAAGTTCTATTTTTCCTTTCAACTACCCCATTTTGTTGAGGAGTTCTAAGAGATGAAAATGTATAAGAAATATCATTTTCATTACAATAGTTTTTGAAAAATTCATTTTCAAATTCGGTTCCATGATCTCTTCTAATAAAAGAAATATAAAAGCCTTTTTATTTTTGAACTCTTTTTGCAAACTTTTCAAAAGCTTTAAATGTATCATTCTTAAGAGTAAGGAAATATACCCATGTAAATCTAGAGTAATCATCAACCAATACATATGCATAGTGCATTCCACCGAGACTAGCAACTCTAGTTAGTCCAAATAAATTCATATGTATAAGTTCAAGTGGCCTAGAGGTAGGCACTACATTTTTAGCTTAAATGAGGACTTGGATTATTTTTCCTTTTGACAAGCATCACAAAGTTTATCCTTAGTGAATTCAAGCTTAGGTAAACCAATTACAAGTTCATGTCTTATCAAAGATCAAAACAATTCCTATGAAGATTTTCATGCCTTATCAAAGATAAAAACCATTCCTAAGAAGAAATTTATGCCTTATCAAAGATAAAAAAAAACATTCCTAAGAAGAAATTATACATGAATTATGCATGTATAAACATAATAATAAAATATTATACACATGTATAGTAATTAATAACAAACTTAAATATATTTCTCCCCCTTTGTCAAAAGCAAAAAGAAAAGAGAGAGATATAAAAGGAAAATGAAAAACAAAGATACTCAAAATCTTTATGAAAACTATGTCATACATAAAGTAAGCAAAATAAGACCTTTTGTAACATATGATGTACGAAAAAATTAATCATAATATTAATATGCATGCAAAAATTTAAACAAAATTTCTCCCCCTATATCATATAAAAATATAATATGTCACTAACATAAGCACAATTTTTAAGGGATTTTTAAAATTAAAAGCAAACTAAGTACACATGTTAAAAAGAAAATTAACTAAATACACATGAAAACTCAAATTATTTCTCCTCCTTTAACAAAATGCAAAAGGAAATTTAAAAAGATAAACCAAATATAAGTGGATGATAAAAAAAAAATTTTAAGATCAAAATCAAAATATTTATCAATCAAAGTAATCAATAAGCACATCTACATAATACAATTTAAGTGTTCTTTTGGACCCAAACCTTTCTTGGTTTAGGTTGGTTAGTTTCAAGATAATTTGTAGGAAGTAAATTCATATGCAGTCTTCTATAGAAGCACACATTATTAGTATGTCCTTTGATCATGCAATAAGAACATATAATATTTTTGAATTTATTCCTCCTAGAATGAAATGCTTTCCTAGTGTGTACAACATGCCTTTGGTGTTATGTGTATCTCCTATGGTTTTGTGTCATTAAGTGAGACATGCATTGGCAATGGTGATGTGAATTTCAATAATTTTGTGCAACATGTTTATATGCATTGTATTGTGCAACATGCCTATTATAATTGTGTCTAATGTACATATAAGCATGCTTGGGTTTAGGTGCTCTAGTTTGAGCCTTACCTTTTTGTGTTAATGAAAGATGAATCTCATGAGACTTTCCCTTGCTATTTAACACATGAGATCTTTTAGCTTTGAAAGCTTGAGTCTCATTTGATTTGGAGGTTGAAGGATTGGAATCATGTGAGGCTTTTACAAAATTAATATGTGATGAAGATGATGAAGACATTCCATTCTTATATCCAATTCCATAGGTATCTCCATGAAATTTTTGAGAGTTAAGAAGATGATCTAAAGTTTATTTTCTTCTCTTAAATTTAGCAATGTAATTCTTTAATTCTAAGAGCTCCTTAGAAAGTTTATGATTTTCATCATTTGCTTTCTTAAGTTGATATTCCAAAGAATTAAAAGATTTTTCATCACTAACAAGTTTTTGTTTGATTCAACAACTTTAGCAAAATTAATTTTTTAAATTTCTAATTCTTTATTTAAGCTACCTAACTCATGCTTATAATGTTTCTTCTTAGATAATAAACTTTTGCATTTAACAAGTAATTTGCTCAAAATAGAGCTCTCATCATCATTATTACCGCAATAATTATCACAATCATTAAAGGAAGAATAAGAAGTAGATGGTACCTTATTTTCATTTTCAAGGGCCATGAAGCAAAGATTGGCCACCTCTTGTTGTTCCTCTTCCTCTTCATATTCGGAGGAATCATCCTAAGTAGCTTTGAATGCCTTCTTTTTATCTTTTCCTCCCTTGTTCTTAACTTTGAGTTTGGGACACTCACTTCTAATATGTCCCAGTTTCTTACATTCATAGCAAGTAACATCCTTAGTTTTATTCTTCCCATCTCCTTCGAACTTCTTTTTAAAGTCCCTTATTCTTGAGAAGTTTTTCTTGCTCAAAAACTTCTTGAAGTTCCTAGTGAGCATGACAATGTAACCATCTTCATCACTAGAATCTTTGATGCTTTCCTCTTCACTATCTTCTTAAAGAGCTTTTAGAGCAATGTTCTTTTTCTTTTATTCTTTCTCTTCTTATTCTTCACCTCTTTGCTTGATAGTGAGCTCATGTGTTAAGAGCTTACCAATGAGCACATCGGTTGATAAGGTAGAGAGGTCTTGAGCTTCCTCAATTGAAGTAACACGAGATTCCCAATCTTTCTTAAGTAGGATTCTTAGAATCTTGTTGTTTGCTTCTTCCTTGGAGAAATATTTTCCAAGTTTCTTAAGGGTTGTGAGGAGAGCATTGAGACGATTTGTCATCTCCATGATTGATTCATGAGGCTTCATTTTAAAGAGTTCATATTCGTACATATGAAGTTGAACCTTCTTGCTTCTTACTTGAATGTTACCTTTGTAGTGGTTTTCTAAGGTCTTTCACATTTCTTTGGCCGACATACAATGTTGAAGCTTACCTCCTTCTTCTCTTATCATTGAAGAGACTAGAGTAATCATAGCTTTTATATTTTTGTGATTTTCTTCCTTTTGATCAATACTCCATTGGCTTCTTACAAGAGTAGTTACCACACCATCAATGATAGTTGTAGGTGGTTCCCAACCATTTAGTACAATGTCCTAAAGTTTGATGGAGTCACAATCAAGATATAATTCCATTTTGAATTTCTAATGTGGATAGTCACTACCATCAAATAATGGTCTAAGAGAAGAGATGTTTTGTGATTCACTCCCCATGATCTTATATTCTAGCAATGAAGTACCTAGAATTCAAGCTCTGATACCAACTGAAAACGTTTATAGGTCATACCCAACTTATATCACCTTTTAATGGTACCTATCAGACTAGTCGACCATTATTTCCACCGATGCACCAACACCAATGAGTGGAGAGCCCTGCTTTGATGACATAGTTCATAAGTGAGAGTTCTCATTGGTGCTCTGCCCTAATTAATGGTAAGAGACAACTAGCTCTAATACCAAATGAAAAGAGTCCTAGAGGGGGGGTGACTAGGACTATCAAATAAAAATGAGAAATTAAAAGAATTCTTTACAAGAATTGAATGGAAGTTGAGAAGGAAGAATGAAGAACATAAAGATTTCAAGAATTCGAATTCAACAACAATCCTACATCTCCACCTAACTTATCCCCAAGTTAGAATTTTCAATCACCCATAATCTTATTCACAAGATTGAGATTACATAAGAGTTTTATGGCTCACTCTTATAACCTTACAACATAAGTCTTCAAGGCCCACTCAAAAAACCAAAACCCAAGTGTTTCAATGGTCAACACTTAAAATAATTCATTAAATAAATCTCACTTCCGTTCTAATCTAACCCAAGATTTAAGATAAAGAGAAATTCTATTTCTAACACACACCCAACTCTCACAAGAGTTATACAAACAAAGAATTATTTAAGAGAATTTGAGAGCTCAATGAATGCTTAAGAAAGAATGAATAATAAATAAGTTTCTTAACTTTCATTCAGCTCTAGAGGTATTTATACTTAAAAATATAGCTATTGGAGGTGTAAATGATGTGTCCAATGTCTATATTTTGAATCATTGAAAGTGATGCTATGATACAACTATTCATGGATTGAAACCGTGATTGGATACTTAAGAGGTTTGCATTTGCCCACACTTTCTTTATAGAAGTTATAGATGTTTGAATAAGCTTTCCATATTATTTTGAATCACTTAAATTGAATGTCTTTAACTTAGGATATGTCCAAAATACTAAGAGTTATGCAATTTGAAATGTAGAATACTATCAGACAACTATACCCAAGTTGAAGCCATAATTTGGTCTTGAAGAAATTTGAATTTGCCTATACTTTCTTTATGAAAGTTGTAGATATTTTATTTATATTTCCATATAATTTTTAATCACCTAAAATGGACTTATGTAGCACAGGATATGTCCAAAAAGACTAAGAGCTATGCAATCTGAAATGCAGAATACTATCATATAGCTATACACAAGTTGAAGCTGTGATTTGCTCTTGAAGAAATTTGAATTTTTCAAAAATTTCTTCATGAAAGTTGTTGAACATAAGTTTCATAGCAAAAACAATAGCTTTTGGACTATGGTATTGATATTAATCACATTTTTATTAAATGTGATAATATAAGTGCTATAAACCTCAACAAGAATCTCATTCAGCACTCTAGAACTAAACATATTGATGTTAGACATCATTTCTTGCATAATCATATGCTAAATGATGATATTTTTCTTCAATTTGTTGATACTAATCATCAATTAGTTGACATTTTTACCAAGACTCTTTGTAAGGAAATAATGAATTTTATTAAGCATGAGCTTGGTATGATTGATGGTTCTAGTTTGTCATGATTTTATGCTATATTGATTGATGGTTGAACTATTTTCATGTGAAATTATGTCGTGCTTATTAATTGTTTTGGTTAATAATTTTGATTTTGATTTTCACAGTTTTTTTAATTTTTTTGCAATTCAATAATTAATTATTGAGTTAAATTAAATTAATTAATTATTTTATTTTAGTAAAATTATTCTATCTTTCCTCCTTAATAATACAACTTATTTTCTTTATGTTTTTGTGTGCTTTTTGTTAATTTATGTTTGATTTATTTTTAGTATATTTTCTATATCTAAGCTTTAAGCTGATAGTTTGCTTTTATGATTAGTTTGTGTCAGTTTAAGTTCAGCTTATTTTCTAAATATAAGCCATGAGTTTTTAGTTTTATGTCTTGTCTACAATTGATATCTTAATATCATTGTAACTATATCCTTTTGGTTAATGTTTTTTTTATTTTCTTTTATAATTTCTTTTGCATTTTGACAAAGGGAGAGAAATAATTAAGTTTGCATGTGTTTTTAGTTAATTTCCATTAAAGGAGAAAATTCTTTTTACCAAAGATCTTTTTATGTTAGTAACATCACTATATGAGAGTGCGTCCTTGATATCATTTTTTAATCCAAATCTTATTTTATTTTACTATTTTTCAATAGAGGAAAAAATGGTTTAATTTTTTCCATAATTTTGTTTATGCATGCATAGTAATAATGTAAGTTTGGCTAGTTTTGTCCCTGCGATAAAAAGCCTTTTTTTGTTTACTTTGTTTATGTATGACATAAATTTTATAAAGATTTGGTGTATCTTTATTTTCATTGTTTCGGTTCGTGATCTTTTATTCCCTATAGAATTTTTTATTCCTTTAGGTTCATTTTCCTTTATATCTTTCTCTTTTCTTTTTTTCTTTGTCAAAGGAGGAGAAGAAGCTATGTTGTGTTTTTAATATACTAAGTGCCACATGATCATGTATGTTAGCTAGCTAAGCTCTATATGATCATGTGATAATTAAGTTTGCTAAGTTTCAATTTAGTGCTATATGTACTATTTTTGTGATTCATTCTAGTAGCACTACATAAATATGTTTGAAATTATTTCATTCATATTGCTAAATATTTTTTTAAAAATGATCATGTTATCATGTTTTTAACACATTTGTTATGTTAGGCCATATTTCTTTTTATTCCTTATGTTAAATGTTATGTTATTTTTATTTTTGACAAAAAAAAGGAATAAATAATTAAATTTATATTTCTTATCATGTCTACAAAGGGGAGAAATAAAGAAATATATTTTCATATGAAAGAGAAAATTTTTATGACTATCTTTCAAATTGATATCATTTCTTAAAACCATCTCCTTTATAATTATTTAATTTTTTTTAAAAAAAGTTCAATTTCTTTAAATCTTTATATACGCTCTGTTAATTCTTCCATGCTTTGGCACATGATATTGATTTTATGCATATATTAAGGGGGAGCTATTTATTGCATCTATTTATTTTGAAAAGGGAAGCTATTTTAATTTAACATGCTTATACACGTTATTTATGTTTTACACACACACACATTATTTATTATCTTTTCAAATTGGTTGTCAAAGCTAAAAAGGGGGAGATTGTTGACCATTTGCGTGTTCAAACTCGTAATTTTGGACTTTGACAAACAATTTTGATTCTAATGATTTCAATTTAGTTTGTAGGAAGTTAATCTACCATGAAGTTTAATTGTTAAATGATTATAGACAATGAAATACTCCTTAAAAAAGTATTAATATGAATTCCAATGAAGTATCTTATCTTATGCAAGTCCCAAACATTATAGAGCAATTATATATAAAAAAATATACATTTTTGGATATACAGTGGTCTACTCACAAGCTACCTCACGACCTGGATTGATAAGTATGCTTTTGGGCTAATTCAATCTTTGAGATTCAATGAGGCTTTTTAACATCTTTAAAGCTCTATAATGATAAAATGATCTTCTTCACTTTTGAAGTAGACATCCTAAGCTTTTTTAATTGAGCTTACTTGTCAGAATCTGAGCTCATTTGTGCATGTAAATCTTAAGTTGAAGTTAGCATATGTAACTTTCATTTTAAGTTGCGAAACTTTTAGTATTTTAGCACTATATTGAGCTATAGAGGTTCAATTGAGGTGATTCAAAGTTATATGGAAATTTAAGACAATTGGCTATAACTTTATGAAAATAATTTAGGCTGATTCAATCATCTTCAGTCCTGCTCATGAGCATCTCATGAGCTAGTCATGAGTTGTCCCCTATTAGTGCTCATTTTGAGAAAAAATGGTAAGTGCTCCTTACGATCATGAGGAGTAAAGATTAGCTCATGAGGGCAGTCTTGATAGCATTCAGCAAACATTTTTTAATGCAACGGTCCTCAAACTGATGCTCACTAGCTAGGGTTTGCTCCTCATGATCGTGAGCAACATTCTAACAAAATTAAGTCTAAAATGATTCAAAAATCAATAAGAGACATTAGAGACATAATCAATGCATCCAAAAACCATAATCTAAGTTGTTTATATATAAATAACTTTTAGAGTTCAATTGAAAGTTTAAGAAACTTGTTTATCATTCATTCTCTCTTCAGCATTCAATTAAGCTCTTAAATTCTCTCTTAAACAATTTTTGTATTTGTTTAACTCTTGTGAGAGTTGGTGAGCATTATAATAGACATTCTAGTTCTTCTATTTGCCGGGGTTAAGAAAACTTGAAGCGAGATTGTATTCTAAAAAGAATTGGTTTAAGTGTTGTCCATTGAAACACTTGGGAATTGGTTTTTGAGTGAGTCTTGAAAACTCAAGTTGTAAGGTTGTAAGAGTGAGCCATAAAACTGTTGTGTAATCTCAATCTTGTAAATAAGATTCTGGGTGATTGAAAATCCTAACTTGGGGATAAGTTAGGTGAAGACGTAGGATTGCTGTAGAATATGAACTTCTTAAATCATTGTGTTCTTCATTTTTCCCACTCAACATTCTTTCATTTCTTGTTTAATTCCTTAAAATCATTTTTATTTTTATAAAATCCTCATAAGCCTTATTGACCCCCCTGTAAGGCTTTTTCAAAAGTACTGTTTCCACTATAAAAATATCAACTTTATAATAAAACTAGTAAATTTATCAAGAAAAAGATATGAAAATAAAAAAATAGCAAAAATAGCCAAAATCCAAACAAAATAATAAAATGCAGAATTAAAATAATAAAAGTGATAAAGATGTCATTCCCACCATAAAAATATTAACTTTATAATAAAAATGACAAATTTATCAACAAAAGAGATAAAAAAAAATTAGCAAAAATATAAATAAGGATAATAAAGTTCAGAATTTAAATAATAAAAAGTGATAAAAATGTTATTTTTACCTGAAAAACATTAACTTGTTGATAAAAAAAAAAAGGTAAATTTATTAACAAAAGACATAAATAAAATAAAATTAATGAAAATGCAAGAAAAATGATAAAAATAAATAAAAATAGAGAAAAATGAATAAAAATGTAGAACAAAATTATAAAGATGATAAAGTATTATTTTCACCATCAAAATTGTGAACTTTATGATAAAAATAATAAGTTTATCATAAATGGTGCAAAATCAATAAAAAAATAAAAAAGGAACTAAAAATAATAAAAATACAGAAATATTAATAAAAATAAATAAAAGTGCAGGAATAAATAAATAAAAATGATAAAGTTGACATTCTTACCATAAAAACATAAACTTTATGATAAAATGCCAACTTTGCCACAAATAGCATAAAAGGAATAAACAAAAAAGAAAAATGCAAGAAAAATAACAAAAATTACAGCAATAAATATAGATAAGTAAAAATGACAGAAGTAAGTAAATAAAAATGATAAAATTGACATTTTCTACAATAAAAACATGAACTTTATGATAAAAAGTGCCAAATTTACCATAGAAGTCTTAAATAGAGCAAAAATAAGGAAAAATACTAGAAAACTAGCAAAAATTGCAGTAAAAATATAAATAAACTAAAATGGCAGAAATAAATAAATAAAAATGATAAAGTTGACCTTTTTACCATAAAAGCATGAACTTTATAATAAAAAGTGCCAAATTTACCATAAAAGGTATGAATAGAGCAAAAGTAAGGACAAACATGAGAAAAATTACAGAAATAATATAAATAAATTATAATGGCAGAAATAAATAAATAAAAATGATGCCAAATTTATAAAAAATGGCATTGATAGAAGAAAATCAAGACAAATATGGAAAAAATAATAAATATTGCATAAATAATAATCAAATAAATAAAAATTACATAAAAAAACAAAAAATTAAAATGATGCAAAAGAAATTATAAAAATGCTAATTTTATACCAAAATACCCATTTTTAATGTAGGAAGAAAATGATGCAAAAATAATGGAAAAATGCAAAAATGAATGCAAACACTCATGGATTAGACCCGAACTACCCACACCTTTTACATATCTTATTATTAAACTTAAAATCACCATAAAAAATCACAACTTTATCACAACAAAGTAAATAATAAGATTAAAGTGCAAAAATGATGGGAAATGCAATAAAATAGTAAAAAAAAATGAAGAAATGATTATTTTTAATAATAAAAATAATAGGGAGATCGTTATAGGGACCAGGTAATTACCCTAGATGTGTGCTTTGATAAAGATGTGGCTTGGTTTGGATTTAGTTATCTAAATCCTAAGATAAAGAGAGTGATTTTTGATTAAGTGTTTGGTTAAATAGGTCTCCAAGTGTGTTAAAAGTGAGAGAGAGAGAGAGACAGAGAGTGAGAAAGGCCCCCAAAGCAGTGGTTTTTTCTCTAACTAAATATTTACATCAAAGTGTGTGCCAATCTCCCTTCCAAAAAGGAAAAATATGAATTTTTATAGGTATAGAAGATTGATCCCACGAGCTTGGGATCATAATCCCATGCTGTTGGGAGTGATCCTATATGTGTGGGATTATGGCCCTATGTAGGGACAAATGGGTCATTTGGACCCATCACATACTCATGGGTCATCAACCTAAGCTTGTGGGTTAGCTTGTCCCCATGGGCTCTTCCCCTATTTTTGGCGCATTAAATGGGTTTTGTTTATGGTTTTGGGTATAGTTTTGGTATATTTTTTGTTTCTTTTGGGTTTCTTTATGGTTTTCTAGGTTTCACTTAGTCTGATCTTGTCTAGAAGACTCTTAAAGAAGCTTCCCCTTGTCTGACTGATAGGAATCCTTCATCATCGAATTTTTAGGGAGAACTGTCAAAATTTGGGTATTAATAGTAGCTCTCTGCTTCACATACATTGATCAAGTTAACACTTGTCGATATATATGAAGTAAATTTTTTTTAAAAATAATATATAAAAAAAATCTTTTTTATGAGGGTGCTATATGACATTTACCAAGCCACAAGTAGGGTTGCATTGTATAGCCCTAATAGGCCTTAAGTGCTAGGCTTTGAATGAACCAAACATAAAAAACTCTTAAGGGTGCTATAAAACCTTTATCAAGCTAAAAATTGGGGGTGTTATGACCTTTACCAAACCATAAGTAGGGGTCACTGTATAGCCCTAATAGGCCTCAAGTGTCAGGTTTCGAAGAAACGAAACATAAAAAACTCTTAGGGTTGCCACTTGTACCAGTTACAAGGTGTTGAAAATTTATTGTACAAATTATTGTGTGATTGTGGTGTTCATAAAATCAAGGTGCCATGATGCAACTTGGTTTTAAAGATAATGATACATGTAAGTTCATTGGTGCTATCGGTGGCTTACCTTTACCAATGAGGGGTATGTGTCAAGAACTTTGAGTTAACTTGGCTACATCCATCTCATTTTGGTGAGATATTTTGCTATTTCTATGGGGTTTGACTATAAATTCTTCAATAATTATATTTTTGGTTACTAAGTGAAGAGCAAGCATTCCTCATGATCAAAAGGATATTCGCTAAATAAGGTCATTAAGTAACTGTCATGTCATCCCCTTTGGAGGTAAATCCTTGATCATACTTCTTTCTCTTCTCGGACATTCCCCACCTTTTATCACTCAATGTGAATGCTATTAAAGAGTTCATTGAATACTCTTACTCAAGTTTGGGGCATTGGAGTAGGTCAACTATTATTTTTATTATTTCTTTCCTCTTTTTTTTTTCTTTTTTTCCTTCTTCTTTTTTTTTTGTTTCTTGCTTTTCTTTTCTTTTTGCATTTGAACCTTTTCTTGGGCCCAACATGATAATCATAGGCAACCTAAATGCCTCGATCCCTAGTGACTTTTCTTTTTGTGGATTCATGGGGTTGTTTAGCATTAAATTGATTAGAGTTAAGAATCTCGGCTCCAAGTTATTGGTTAAAGTTAGGAAGTTTCAAAAATGTCATAAGGGTAAGATGGCCACTATCGAGGCTGACTGGTCCATCTCTAATATGTGCCCCTTCTCCAATGCGTGTTCACCTCCAAGAGTACAAAAACATTAATCAATGAAATGCAAGTGTGAATGTGAATGCTTGAATGTATGGATGTACTTGAAGATTTAAAAATAGGGAGATACAGAAGACTTCCCTAACACCTCTATGCCTTGTGGGGTTGCTTTTAGGCTCTTATTTTGGGTTCTTACCTTTTAAAGCTGTCTCGGGTTAGTGTCTAGACCTTGACGGTGTCTTTTAGGCCTCTCTAGAGCCTTAGGAGGTCAAAGCATACATCCTAGGAGCCTTGGCGAGCCTGAAATTGCCTCATGCATCAGTCCCACACAAGTGGGACCATGAACCCATAAGCTTAGGTCAGTGGTTCCATGTGCGTGGGAGTGAACCTGAGGGAGCATGTTTGGATGCTCAATCGTTAACTCACTGTATGAGATATGGGGTTACTCGGGGCCATGAGATTCCTTTGATCTTGAACCTGAGGGAGCATGTTTAAATGCCCAATCATCAACGGGTAAGTACTTTGATTTTTTTTGCTTCCCTTGGCATGTCTTGATGTGATCTAGGGTTCTTTTATTATGCCTTTGAATATTTTAAATTCTTTAGGTTGCAAGCTAGAACCATGTTGCTTAGCTTTAGCTTTGTATATGTTGGCTTCGATTACCTGCAAATGACAAGTAGAACAATGATTAGTGTTTATTATCATAAATAAGAAGAGATGTTTTAGAAAAAAATTATTTTACTGTTAACTTCCTTTTTAGGCTATCATGACTTCGTTGGTGCTTCTCGGTAGCTTCATTGGAGCTAAGAGGCTTTATCGTGGGTTGCCTTAGGAGGTGCAACCTTGGTTTTGATGGATTATTGGATAGACTATTGGACAGTCCCGAGATGTTGAGGAGTCAATAGGCCACTATAATTGCTTTGATTGAGACATGGTTAGATTGCATGCACACTTTCCACTTATGGTTTAGAGAGATGATGATCATGCCCCTCGACTTCACTACCATCATGGGATTTTCATTTTCTAGTCTACGAATTCCGTTTGAGGTTCCTGATGATCTAGCGACATTATGTACTTAATAGTTTGGTTATAGACTTGAGTTTAAAGTAAGCAGAGGTGGCTTGATTTTGTACGAGTGTCATTAGTGGGCTTATGAGGTATCAAATGGAGAGGGAGCATTGGGTATCGAGCGACGGGCTAGGTGCTTCGTCTTTTATCTGATGAGCACTATGGTGTTTCCCAATACGAGCAACATTAGTGGTTCATAACTGCTTCCCCTCCTTTAAGAACTTGATGCTTTGAGGGAGTATGACTAAGGATTTCCTACTTTTAGTTATCTTTTTGATGGACTAGATGACATGTGTAAGGATAGCTCCTGGATATACGGTGTGTCATTGGTAGTGGTTGTGAGTTATTTCTGATGCTTTAGTATCTTGTTTTATTCTTTATTTGGATTGGCTATTTATAACTTTAGTTTTTCCTATAGATCAAGGCACTTGAGTTTTGTGTCCTGACTCCTCATGTCAGGTTGCAAGAGGGATTTTTGCACTTTCCTATCTCGACTACGCAGAATTGAAGAGGTGCTGCATAGACTTTGGAGGTAGCTTGTGCTACTCTTATGGAGCTCACCTTTAACAAGGTTAGCCATTAACCTCTTCCTAACTTCATTTTGAGTGTTTTTTTTTATTTTTGAATTCTTCTTGTGACTATAGATTCATCTCTATTGGTTGATTGGTGATGGGAGAATTACCACATGGCATTTTCACCGGCGATGCAGGGAGTTATGGGAATCACTGATAGGAGGATTCTATTTATAACTTTTTGGATCATGCTTGGTACCTTGGTGAGCATGTTATCAATTGGCATAAAGTTCCTACTACATATCAGGTTCCTTGTGCTCCTCCCATTGACAAATTCTAAGGAAAGGATAAAGTGGGTCCCACTTTGGAGGGAGCCTTGGTTGGAACTGATCATCAGCTACATTGGGAGACAAAGGGAGTGTCCTATGTGGAGAGCCTTATCCCTCGGCTAATTGATGGTGCTATTAGAGGTCTTCCATAGGCTCTTACTGGTCCATCTCTTGGCATTTCTTTCTCTTATGCTCATTGGGTACATCTCATTCTTTGTTTACTACTTCTTCACATTGGCCATTATTATTATTCTTTATATTATGACCTTCATTTTATGTATTTAATATCTTCATTCAAAGAGGGCTCGAGGTATAGGTGCTACAGAGAGCTTTAGTGGGACAAAGATGGTTGGCACTATTGCTGGTGTCCTTTATGAGGCTGCTCAGATGGTTTTTGGAATCGCTACAATACCTTTACTTTTAGTAGCCTCCATGGTGAAGTGGTGACTTACGTGGTTCCCACATCTATCAAGCTTGTAGCCTTTATCCTAGAGAACACTACCTATATGAGTTTCCAACTTTGCTACTCTATTGCTTTTGGCTTGTCATTCACTGATTGCTTTTGTTTGTAGGTTCCGTGAGAGATGGCTGAGTACTACTACCAGTATGCTTTAGGCCTAATAAACTATCATATTCATTATTCTATGGAGACTCATGTGAGTATTTCTTCATTTATTCTTGTACCTGTCCAATCATATAGTAATACATGTATGCATGTATGTTATGATTGTATGCTAATGTATGTATGCTTATGATGCAGCATGAGCATATGAGGACGATAAAGGAGTATGATAAGGGTCTTTGTCAATAGGAGGCAACTCATTAGTAGGAGACCACTTATTACCAAAACGTGATTCAGAGGTTGTACGTTGAGTTGGAGGAGCTAAGAGTTCGTGGCATGGGACCTATCACAAACGGACCTGCAAGCAAGGCTAATGACTATGACAACAACAATGATGAGGATGGTGATGAGTCTTGATCTCCCTTATTTCCTTTATCTCTTTTTTTGACTGTTTTGAGGATAATTTTTTAGATATTTTGAGATGTGCCTTAACCAATTTTATTTTTATGATGGTTTTAATGTCTTCTAACTTTTCTATTCTTTGCTTTGTTTTGCTTACCATTCCATTACAACAAATATAAAAGAAAAGGAAATATTACATCAAAGAAAGATATGAACTTTAAGATGCAAATTTTGCTTATGCATGTGATAGATATTGATTTAGGCATATTTACTTCTTAACATGTGCAACTTTATCAAATTTTCTCATTTGCATTAAGTAGCATTTATCATGAGCATGGTTACACATAAGATATTTCAGAGTGATAGTACCTATGTCCTTAATTACCCTTTTTAGGTTTTCTAATTAAGTATTTTACCTTTAATCATCATTTTATTTTCTTTTTCTCATTTTTTTGAGTAGTATCACTTGAGATGATCAACATTGACCAATTCAAAAAGATTATTCCCATCAACATCATCAATTTAACTACACCTTTTGAAAGAATAATCTTAACTAAATAAGGCCCTTCCTAATTAGGTCTAAACTTTCCTCTTGGGTTTGGTGTGCTTTGCCTAGCTTGCCTCAATGCCCAGTCTTCAACTCTGATGTTATATTGCCTCACCTTCTTATAAAAAACCCTTGTAATTCATCTTTGGTAGAGCTGGACGTGATAGAGTGCCTCTAATCTCTCAATGTCAATCAGATTCAATTGTGTTAGTCTCTGTTTTGCACACTTAACTGAGGGTAAATCAGATTTGATTTTCATTCTCAATGATTTCATTTCCACTTCAATTAGTAGTATGACTTTTGTTCCATATACCAATGAGAAAGGAGTTGCCCTTGTAGACGTTCTCATTATCATATGATACCCCTAAAGAACAAATCATAACTTGTTAGCCCAGTCATAGTGGGTTTCAATCATTTTTAAAAGGATCTTCTGACTTTTGACCAATTTTATTTTTATGATGGTTTTGATGTCTTTTGACTTTTCTATGCTTTACTTTGTTTTGCTTGCCATTCCATTACAACAAATACAAAAGAAAAGGAAATATTACATCAAAGAAAGATATGAACTTTAGAATGCAAATTTGCTTATGCATGTGATAGATATTGATTTAGGCATATTTACTTCTTACCATGTGCAACTTTAACAAATTTTCTCATTCACATTAAGTAGTATTTATCATGAGCATGGTTACACATAAAATATTTCAGAGTGATAGTACCTATGTCCTTAATTACCCCTTTTGGGTTTTATAATTAAGTATTTTACCTCTAATCATCATTTCATTTTCATTTTCTCTTTTGTTAGTAGTATTAATTGAGATGATCAACATTGACCAATTCAAAAAGCTCATTCCCGTCAACATCAGTCAACTTAACTACACCTTTTGAAAGAATAGTCTTAACTAAATAAGGCCCTTCCTAATTAGGTTTAAAATTTCCTCTTAGGTTTATTATGCTCTGCTTGGCTTGCCTCAATGCCTAGTCTTCAGAACTGATGTTATATTGCCTCACTTTCTTATAAAAAGCCCTTGTAATTCATCTTTGGTAGAGCTGAATATGATAGAGTGCCTCTAACCTCTCATTGCCAATCAAATAAAATTATGTTAGTCTCTGTTCTACCCACTTCACTTGGGGTAAGTCAGCTTTGAATTTCATTCTCAATGATTTCATTTCCACTTTAATTGGTAGTATGATTTTTGTTCCATATACCAATGTGAAAGGAGTTGCCCTTATAGACATTCTCACTATCATGCGATACCCCCAAAGAATAAATAGTAACTTGTTAGCCCAGTCATAGTTGGCTTTAATCATTTTTAAAAGGATCTTCTTGATGTTCTTATTTGCTACTTCTACTACCCCATAGGCTTATAGTTTGAAAGGTAATGACTTGTAGTGCTTTATCGTGTACTTCTCAAATAGTGCCCGTACTTCTCCTTAAAACTTTGCCCCACTATTTGAAATCAAGTGGTGAGGAATCCCATATTTGCATAATAGATTCTTCTTTAGAAACTTGGTTGCATGCTTTGCCCTTAATTTGGTGAATGATTTGGCTTTTACCCATTTTGTGAAGCACTCAATTCCTACCAAGATATATTCGTGTCCATTAGAAGTTGTAGGATGAATCTCTCTTACGATGTCTAGTTGCCATATTGAGAATGGCCAAGCTAAGGATATGGTATGTAATTTTGAATATGGATGGTGGCTGATATCTTTATGAATCTGACATTTATGGCATCTCATGGTCAACTTAACATAATCTTCAACTATCGTCATCCATAAGAACCTTTGTCTCATTATTTTCTTAGCTAGCACCGTACCATTCATGTGTGGACCATAACCCCTTTATAAACATCTGTCATTACCTTGTTTGCTTCATTTTCATCTAAACAACGAAGTTGCATCCCATTCGAAGTCCTCTTGTACAAAGTACCTTGATAGAGAATGAACTTTGTTGCCAATTTTCTAATGATTGTCCTATCCTTCTCACTTAGACCTGTAGGGTACTTACGCTTGTCTAGGTACTGCTATATATTATAGAACCAAGGCTTTTTATCCACTCTTATCTCTATTACTTTCATAGTCTTATGACATGATTGACTAGACTTCAGTAGTACGAATGCCTTATTGGCGTAGTTATTGGTCCATCCCAAACTAATGCTTACGATACTAAAGCGTCCGCCATTTGATTGTAATTTATGGGTAAGTGAATGAATCTACATTTTTGAAAGGATTGTTTCAAGAGTTGTAAATGTTCTAAGTATGGCTTTAGGTGTGGCTCCTTCAAATCCCACTCATATGTTACTTGATTAATCACTAATATTGAGTCTCCCAAAACTTTCACTCCTGTAACCTTTAGGGCCAACAGTGCTTCCATTCCCATTACACATGCTTTATACTCTGCTTCATTATTCATAACTTAGAATGTTAATTTCTTTGTTATCATGATTATTTCATTCTTTAGAGTCAATAATATTACCCCTATTCCTACTCCAAACTGATTCACTACTTCATTAAAGTACATCCACCATTCTTGGATCTCGATTCTTGCAATAAGGTCATTGGGAAACTTAAGTTCTATCTCTTGGTCATTTAAAGTTGGGTTTAGTGCTAGAAATTTAGTCACTACTCTTCCTTTTACTATCTTCTTAGTTAGGTATTCAATGTCAAACTCTATGATTAACACCAACCATTTAACCAACTTCCTAATTAGCAAAGGAGCTTTAAACAAGTGTTTTATCATATCTAACTTTGAAACTACTTGAATCTTTTAAGACTGAAAGTAGTGCCTCTATTTTTTCATTACCTAGACCATTGCTAAACAAATCTACTTAACATGGCTATACTTTGCATAATAGGGGAGCATTTTCTTACTTAAATAGTAGGTCGTATGCTCTGCCAATACTTCTCCTTCTTAAGCTAGCATAGCTCTTATTGCATTCCCTTCAATTGCTAGATACAGAATTAGAGGTTTACTCATTTTGCATCAATTAACTTAGGCACTTGCATTGGTTCATGTACTTCATAAAATACATGTTAAATACTCCTTTAAAGGGTATTTCATACTTCTAAATTTTGAACAACTTAAATTAAGTTCTTACACACTTAAATAAAATCATTAACAACTTAAATTGTTTATCAAAGTCCTAAATTAGGACTTTGACCATGCAAATGGTCAACAACTAACCCTTTTGGATAATCCACCATCTTTAAGAATTTAGCCTTAATTTGCTTCTCTATATCCTCTTTTAGCAACTGTGCCTATTCTAGTCATAGACTTCGTAACTTCTACTTCACTAGCTTATGTCCCTCTTTGGTTAGAATGTAGTACTAAGCGATAGCTCTATCAATGTCAAGCATGTTATCGTATGTCCAAGCGAATACTTTTGAATATTTTGTTAATAACTTTTCTAATTCTCTCCTTTCCTCAAGTGTAACCTCAAGGATTTCATCCATGCACAATGGTTTAATGTTAATAGAATGAATGTAAAAAATACTCATGTAAGGTTTAATGAAATGCTTATCATTATCATAAGACACAATCACATAAGTAAGAAAAATTAGATTTCATTACATCATACTTAGAGTTCGGTACATCAAAAGATTCAAACATATTAGCAATACAAATATCAATAGAAATAGGTGCATCCTCAAACAGAATGTCCTCAATGAGGGACTTGATGAGAGCTATAATGTTAGTGTAGCTATGGATGTCAGCTTCCAACCTCATGTTTCTTAGAACCTACTCAATTTCTTCTAAAGGAATTTCTTCTTCTGCTTTTTGATCTTTTTCCTTATTCATACTACTAATTGTGTCAACAAAAATCTCAAAGCCAAGTTTCTTGATCCCATTGCATTCCCATTTTTCCAGCTGGCCTTGACACTCAGAGAGGTCTTCAGAGATGAACGTGGTTTTCTTTCCTTTGTCATTGGTCGGATCATACCCTAGTGCTTGCTTGCTAGTTTGCCCTTTAAAGTTCAGCAGTGTTGAGACTCCACTCTTCTTCTTTTTAAGCTTAATTCTTGATTCATAATTCATTCGCTTCATCATGGCTACCACTTTTGGACTGACCTAATCTTCATTGATTACTGACACTTGGAAAGCTAGAGGGGTCACATTCATGCAGGCAATTAGATTATTAGTCTCAGCTTCAATATTAGCTACTTTCTTGTTGAGTGGAAACTTGATTTTTTAATGTAGAGTGGATGGTACTCCTTTTACTTGATGGAACCAAGGTCTTCCTAATAAAAGGAAAAAGTAAGTGGAATGTCTAATATCATAAACTCAATAATAGACTCAATTTCTCCTGTAGTAACTGTAGCCTTAGAGGTCCCCATTACTTATTTCTTAGAATCATCATAATCTTTGACTATCACATTAAAAGCTTCAAGATCTTCAACTATTATCCTAAACTTTTAGAGCAGCATGAGTGGACAAACATTGATGGTCGACCCATCATCAACCATGACACAGGAAGTATTCTTAGCTTTCATAACCACTTCAATGAACAAAGGTCTATTGTGAGTTTTCCCTTCTAATAGGAGATCTTCATTATAGAAAGAAATAACATTATTGAGTTTTGGGAGCAGTAAGGCTACCATATCTTTAGGGGAAATGTTTAAAGAAGTGATTGCACCATCTAAAGCATATGGTAGGGCATTTAGATGTTTCTTTCATAACATCAAGAGATCCTAGATGCTGACTTGAGCCTAAGTCTTTTTAAGTTATTTCAAAACTGAATCTTCAGTTGTTTAGATCACTAGTTCACTCTCTTTTTTAGTTTCTTTAGTAGCTTCTTTTCCTTTCATGAAATCCTTCTTAGTAGGTTGGTACACCCTTATACTTTTGGTCACATAGTTAACCAAAAGCTCTTCATCTGAGTCATACCATACATTGATTCCCATCACATATAATGCACCTGTCAGCTGAGTAGCAACAATTTCATATTGCTTATCTTCTTTATTAAAATCCTCTCCCCATTTAGAGGGTACAATGCCTTCCTTCTTAATGGCAACTAGAGGTGGGATAGTGTACTGTACATTAAAATTGAATTTTCTATAAGGTTGTCCTAGTAAGTCCCAAACTTCTTCCTTCACTTTTGGCTCTTCCTCCTCTTTAAATTTATATGTTCAATGGTCATTGATGACTTCCTCGACTCTTTTTATTACCAATTGGATGATAAGCCTTTGCATCATTGCATGAGGTGTGCAAATAGGAAGCATGGATATATACTAGTGGGTGGAAAGATCTGTTTCGTCATTGCTTAACTTATAGATAAGTGTTGTGAGATTCACTTCCAATATTTCCAAAAGTTATTTTTCTTCCCTCTCAGCTTTTACTTCTTCACTATTAGAGATGTCTCGATTAGAGCTTTCAATAAAGGTCTTAAGTAACCTAAAAGAGATGACATAAGATGCTAGAGGTAACATGTTTTGGTAATTGGATAAAGGTTTAGTTTTGACATTAAATTACTTTTCATGATCCTTAATTTGTCCAGAGTCTATAAGGTCTTAGATTTAGTCTTTTAGGATATAGTAATCATCAATTTTATGCCATGCATTTGATTGTAGTGATAATAAAGATTAGGGTTGATTTATGTTGGTAGAGGGCTAGGCAGAGGTCATGGTTCTGGGGGCTTGAGAAGGCCTTTCTATTGAAGTCTCTGAAAAACTTTAGATAAGGGTAGGCTAAAGTTTGAGTATTTTTAGTTTCTCACGGTGTTGGAAGTTAGGTTTATTTAAGTGGCACAAGCATTTTGGCTAGGTTGTGTTAGTTTTCTGTAGGGATTCTTAGGTTAAAAGGCTTCTTCATCCTTAATTCGGATGTCGGCTTGGTGAAGTGCTTTGAAGTTGGGATAATGGACGAACAACATCTGTCTACAAAAATAGGGTAGAGCTCCCTTGATTACCATCTCTATTTATTTATCTTCTAGAGGTCTGTCTCTCATCAAAATGGCTTCTCCTCTCTATCGAGCGATGTAGTATGAAAAACTCTCTCCATTTTTTTAGTAGTCTTTAGATCACGTTTAGTAACATCTAATTGGGTATTATATTCATATTGCTTGCTAAATTTCTGAGTAAGAAGCATCCAATCATTTTTTATTTTATCTTCTAGATCAAAGAACCATGCTCTCGACCCTTCTTCAAGTGAAGTAAAGAAGAACTTCATAATTTGTGACTCAGTGAGCTTCATAGAAGCCATGAAAGTAGCATACTATCTTAAGTGGACTCGGGGATCTTTAGTACCATTAAACTTAGTGAAATTTGGTAGTTTAAAATCTTTAGGCAAAGGTTCATCCTTAAATAATGAAAGATCAGTGTAATCTTGACTTCTCACAATATTCTTCTCCTTAAGTGAGAATTCAAGTTGGTCCATCCTATTGGTCAGTATCTTAACCTCCTCTGATGGCTCAAACTTAGTCAGAATGATTGGTTTAATAGGAGGCAGAGGAGGTGCTCCTCTCAGTGCTTGATAATATTCATCCTCGACATCAAATAAACCTGGAGTGGGCATTATGCCTTTTCCTTTGTTAACCCTTGCATTAACTAACTTAGAAGCTTCACCTTAGACACCTTTCTCGTGGATCATCTCTTCCATTGTAGTTGTCAATTTTTCTTCAGAAAATCATATAAGGACCCATCATTCATAATCCTCTTAAGGGCATCTCTCACATTTTTTCTATATTCTAATCCATTATCTCTTGGGTTGGATTGGTCATATGAGTAGTAGGACTAATGCAAATGTGCTTGGTTGGTTAGAGCTTACGTGAGTTTTAGGAGCTATCTTTCTACATAAATATGATAATTAGGATGGTAAAGGGATGATGCATGCATGCATGATATGTTGTGTTCTGTAAGACAAATAGGTTAGAATGTATGCATGGCATGATAGTCATAACTTTGCTAAAGTGATAATGCAAGATAACTATAAGAAAATCGTGGGTTAGCTCATAGTGAAATGCCATTTTGGAAGTATGTATGTATACATGAAAGAGGGAAACAAAGGAAACTAAAATGAAAAAATGAGGTTAGTCTATAAAACCTATAAAATGAACAAACCAAACACAAGAAATCGCTCCTTTTGACCTTATCACTCTACGTGGTAGAGAATTATGTCCTGGGCAGGTTTTTGAATCGTAGCCCTTAGGGGACTATGGTTTAACTCTTGGACTAGGCTATTTCAATTTATGATGATCAGACTCAAAAGGTAAACTGTGGAGCAATACTCAAATGTTCTTAAGGAAAACATACCATGTCAATAAAAGGCCTAATCATCGAGTCACAAGTGATGCCTATAGTCCATGCATGCTCGCATGCATGGGAACTATAATCAGCAAAAGGGATCCAAGTTCATGTTCCCCTTATTGACATTTGGTATGATTACCAGGGAACATAAGAATTTCACTCGGTAGTTTATAATCTGATTCTTTCAGTACGAGTGTCCATAATCTAATTTAAATTCTTAATTTATCCACTTAATCTTATAAGGAAAAATGGACGATTTCTTTAGGTTCCATTATTAAAAGACATCATTATTCATTGGTTTTTATGGATTATACAAGTTAGGGCACATAATTCTTGTCATTCCTTATGTATTGGGCTTACATATGGTAGATAGGGATCACATTAGTCTAACCATGGGCAGTTTATGAGAATTGACATAATGACAATAAATGGTGACAGACACTAAGGATGTCATAGTATTTGTAAATGTCAGGTCAAATAAATAACATCAAGACAAGGTAAGCATGCCAAAGCTAGGTAGGATTTTGGGGAAGATTTCTATTAGTTTACCTACATGAGTTGCATTGGGCTTATGGCTTGGGCTCCTTTAGTGAGAATGTTCCATATGACTAAGGTTACGGACTTTGGTAAGAGATTCTAGCATTCTTTTACATACTAAAAAAAATTATACCCCATTTTGGACTTAGGAGCCAAGCCATATCACTTTAAGCCCTACAGCTTTTCTTGATTAAGTAAAAGCTAAAGGTGATAATACCTATCTTCGTCACCTTGTGACTTGAGTCAAATAATACTGGCAATGTCATTTAATAAATTGAGGGATTAGGGACCAAAGGTGCATATGGTGAGTGTAGTGAAATGCATTTATACTGTTGTGAATATGAGTAAATAAGTTATGTATAATAGAAAAGTATTTCATTCATACCCCTGAAACTAAAGATTTTCCATAGTGGAGTTGCCAAAAACCTATACGTGCTACCCACTTTCCATGGGAATAGGGACAACAGGATCTGTGTGATATTGGGGCACATAAGCTAATGGCAACCATTTATTGATTTTTTGTTGTTTATGGGAGGGTCTGCCTGAATAGGCTTTGTTGATTAGAGTCGCCACTTGATTTTAATTGAGAAAAAGTGAAATACCAAGAACTCCATTTCCTGATTAGAGATTTTGGGTATGATGCATTTGCTAAGTATAATTGTTAATTGATTAAAACATAGGATAATTGGATTTAGCACACAAGGATCACAAAATAAGCAATTGAATAAACACTCACCAATCAATTAGGTAAGTAATAGTGCAAACAAGTAGCAAGTAGCATGCAAGCATGCAAGAAATAAATAAAATAAACACACAAATAAGCAAAATAAAAGAAATAGGGAAAGGAATTAAGGATTACAACCTTTGAAAGAAGCCTATTCTAATAAATACATTTAAAATAGAAAATAAAAGGGAAATCAAGATTAAGGATTACATTACTTTGTAAATTCCTATTCTATTAATTACATAAAAAATAGAAAGAAAGAAAAAACTATTCTAATAAACCTGCAAAACAATGGTTAGTTTCCACACACATGCAAGCACACATCACATTTAAAACAATTTAATGTATTCATAATTAGAATAGCAAAAAAAATAATAAAGCAAATAAACAAATAAGTATGCTAATGGAGATGCATGATGCAAATATTTAAAATTTGGGTATTTTGGTATGAAATTACCATTTTTCATTTGAAATAAAATTAACAAAAATAGATAAAGCATGAAATGCAAGTGCAATAATTGAAATGAAAAAAGTATTATTTCCACCATAAAATATCAACTTTATGATAAAAATGGTAAATTTATCAACAAAAATATAAGAAAATAACAAAAATAGCAAAATAGCCAAAATGAAAATAAAAATAATAAAATGCAAAATTAAAATAATAAAAGTGATAAAGATGTCATTCCCACCATAAAAATATTAACTTTATGATAAAAATGACAAATTTATCAACAATAAGAGATAAAAATACCAAAAATATAAATAAAAATAATAAAAAGTGATAAAAATGTCATTTGTACCATAAAAACATTAATTTTATGATAATAAAGGTAAATTTATCACCAAAAGGCATAAATACAATAAAATGGATGAAAATGCAAAAAAAAAGATAAAAGTAAATAAAAATAGAGAAAAATGAATAAAAATACAGAATATAATTATAAAGATGATAAAAGTATTATTTTCACCATAAAAATATGAACTTTATGATAAAAATAATAAGTTTATCATAAATGGTGCAAAATCAATAAAAAAAATGGCACTAAAAATAATAAAAATACAGAAATATTAATAAAAATAAATAAAAGTGCACGAATAAATAAATAAAAAATAATAAAGTTTACATTCTTACCATAAAAACATAAACTTTATAATAAAAATGCCAACTTTGCCATAAATGGCATAAAAGGAATAAAAATAAGAAAAAATGGAAGAAAAATAATAAAAATTACAGCAATAAATATAAATAAATAAAAATCACAGAAATAAGTAAATAAAAATGATAAAGTTGACATTTCTACCATAAAAAGCATGAACTTTACGATAAAAGTGCCAAATTTACCATAAGAGGCTTGAGCAAAAATAAGGAAAAATAGCAAAAATTGCAGAAATAATATAAATAAATTAAAATGGCAGAAATAAATAAATAAAAATGATAAAGTTGACCTTTTTACCTTAAAAACATGAACTTTATGATAAAAAGTACCAAATTTACCATAAAAATAGCAAACATTGCAGAAATAATCTAAATAAATTAAAGTGGCAGAAATAAATAAATAAATAAATAAAATAAAATTGACATTTTTACCATAAAAATATGAACTTTATGATAAAAATGCAAAATTTATAAAAAATTGCATTAATAGAAGAAAAACGAGACAAATATGGAAAAAATAATAAAAATTGCAGAAATATAATAAAATAAATAAAAATTACAGAAATAAAAATAACAAATTAAAATGATGCAAAAACAATAATAAAAATTCTAACTTTACACCAAAATATCCATTTTTCATATAGGAAGAAAATGATGAAAAAATAATGCAAAATTGCAAAAATTAATACAAACACTCCTGGATTACACTCGAACTACCCACACCTTCTACATATCTTATTTTCAAACTTCAAATCATCACAAAAATTACAACTTTATCACAACAAAATAAATAATAAGAATAAAATGAAAAAATGATGGAAAATGCAATAAAATAGTAAAAAATGAAGAAAAGTGCAAAAACAATTATTTTTAATGATAAAAATAATAGAGAGATCCTCAGAGGGATCAGGTAATTATCCTAAATCCATGCTTTAACAAAGATATGGCTTTTTTTGGATTTAATTATCTAAATCCAAAGACAAAGAGAGTGATTTTTGGTTAAGTATATGGTTAAATGGGTCTCCAAGTGTGTTAGGAGTGAGAAAGCTCTCCAAAGCAGTGGTTTTTTCTGTCACTAAGTGTGTGCCAATATCCATTCTAAAAAGGAAAAAATAAAGTTTTATAGGTACAAGGTACTGATCCCACGAGCTCGACATCATGATCCCATGCTCTTAGGAATGATCCCAAGCAAGTGGGATCATTGTCCCACATAGGGACAAATGGGTCATTTTGATCCACTAGCTTAGCTCATGATACCACACTCATGGTTCATTAACCTAAGCTCATGGGTTGGCCTGTCCCCATGGGCTCTTCCCTCATTTTTAGTCCTTTTTGGTTGAGTAAATGGATTTTTATGGTTTTTGGTATGGGTTTGGTATATTTTTTATTTCTTTATGGTTTTTCTGGGTTTCCACTCAGTTTGAGCATGCCGAGAAGATTCCTGAAGAAGCTTACCCCTATCTGACTAACTGGAATCCTTCATCATTAAACTTTTAGGGAGAATTATCAAAATTGGGGTATCAACATATCAACTCAAGATAAATATATTTGTTACCTAAAATTACTTTGTTAAAATCAAAATGAAGGCATATTAGGCCTTAATCATGCAAATGGTCAATAATCTCGCTTTTTAATTTTCATAAATAATTTTAAGTTTGATAGATAAAAATAAGTGTGTTAGTTTGTGTATATTGTGCTCCCCCTCATTGTGTGTATAAGAGTTAAGAATTTCAAGTGATTTTCCCTTTTAATTGATGCACACATTAAGTTAATATTTAGTATTGATAATAATATTGCATATTGAATGCATATGTAATGTGATCAATGAATTAAATTAATGCACATCATTTGAGTGTTTGAATGTGCACATCTTAAATATATCAAACATATCAATATAGGATATTCAAATGTTATAAATGTTTGTATGTTAAATATTTTAGGATGACTTGCAAGTTCAATACTCAAAATATACATATTCTCCCCCTTGAGAAGGAAAAAGACACAAAATAAAAACACACAAAAGAGATAACACATTAATAATAGAAACACATTACATATAGTCCAAGAATTAGTACATGATAAAAATATAATAAGAAATTTTAAAGATGTGAAACATAAAATCTTAAAATAATAATTTTCAAAAAACTTAAGATTAATCTCCTTCATATGGAAGAGGAGGAGGATGGGTGAATGGAGCCCACTGACATTTATAACCTTGTCTTTCATGAAGGCAATGAATATTATATTGAAGATAGGCAATGTAAGAGTCAACTTGATCAAATATTGTGTTAAAATTGTATTCTATTAAGGATATCCAATTAAAGAGTTTACCCACCCCACCATTAGAGGCTCCTCATTAATGGCTTGTGCTCCTCTTAAAGTCCCTTCACTCTTTACCCTTTTCCTTTGAGTGGAGGGTGCCCCTTGACTATCTTAAAGAGGGGCATCTTCTTCATCTCCTTCTTACTACTCATATTGCTATATTTGATGAAGTAGTTCCTTTATCTTATAATTTCTTAATCTCTCTTCCTATAGAGTATATTTTTTCTAAACCCACTTATTTTGAACACATTTAAGTTTTTATAATTTTTAATAAAAGTGTCATAAGGAGAAATGGAGGGATAGAGTCAAGGTTGGGAAGATTTATTTGGAAAAATTAAGCAAGTTTAGTGGCAATGCCTCCAATACAAATGGAACTCGAGACACTAGACAAGCCACAACCTCCATTAAAGAAACCTTCCCAAGGCTATGGGGTCATTATCCACCATAAAATGTAGAATAAAGAGGGATATGGCCTTATTACTTTGGCCTTTAGTAGTGAAGCTGTAGGTGAGGAAGCGGTGGATGTACCAAAGTGATTTTGAATGAATGCAGAAGGATTTAGTATGTTCCACTAAGAAAGAGGAGGCTTGTGGTTTGTAATTTTTCACCTAAAAGGAATAAGGAAGCCTAGTTGAGAGATTTTGAACATGACCTTCTTTAGTAAAGCTAAAAAGAGTTTCAAACTCTAGAGAAGTCATAAATCATTCCCTTCCCCTAAGTTTAAATCTTATACTGAAGTTTGAATTTTAATCATAAAAATAGTAGCTCTTAAAGTATAACTAGAAAGAAACTCTATCACAAGAGAAAATTATTTTGCTCCTACATTTAGAAAAAAATTTTCAACTTCTTTAAAAACCCATCTTCCTAAGTGTGCTCTTGGACATGTATCTAGAGAGGATGAAGTTTCTCTTTTAGAAGGCAAAGGATCTTTTCATAATTTCATTAGGCTTGTAAGAGAAAAGGGGATGAGATTTCTTGGATTATTCTTTAAGAGTCCTCTTTGAAGAAGAAGAGTCTCCTTAAGTGGGAGAGGCTTTCTTGGGTGCCATGAGAAGAAGAGAGTGCTTAGAAGTTGAAGGTGAAAAGCTTTTTGAGGAAAGAGAGTGATATTTGAAATTATAAAAGAGAAAGTTTTACTAGTGTGAAGAAATGATTCGAATGGAGTATATATAGAGGAACAAAGAGTTAAGAATGACCTAGGGACTATTTCTAGGTCATTAAGAACTTAGAAAACCATTTCTTTTTTGAAAAGATGTGTCCATTTATGATGAAAATTCATTTTACAAAACCAGTATAGATTGTGCTTGTAATCATGATATGGCAGTCACGATCGATGTCATGATCAATGTCATGATTGTGATTATGAGCGTCTCTTTATCAAAGACGAATATATGTGATGATCCAAACTGTCACTAGTAATAGTTATGACAAATTTCCTTTTGATCCTTAAACTTTTTAAAAGTTATAATTGGGTCCAAAAAGTTAGAAAATTTATTCAATTTCACCTTTCTCAAGCTCAATTGACAAACTTTTAAAAACATTAAAATAGAGGAATTTAAGCTTAAGCATTATATAGTTTTGAATCATGAAAATGAGCCTAAGAGTCTTAGACACATTAATATTTTCAAATATATTAATAAATCAAATATATTAGTTTTTTTATCAATAATTTGGCATAATTCAAGCAAATAAGCATATAAATAATGCTCTAATTTCAAGCTAGAACCATCAAGCATGTTAAGTTCACGAATGATAAAATTATACATTTTCTCATTTAGAGGCTTTGTGAAAATATCAGCTAATTGATAGTTTGTATTAACAAATTCAAAGGTTATGCCACCACATTGTGCATGGTCATGTAAAAAGTGATGTCTAATGTTAATATGCTTAGTCTTAGAGTGTTAAATGGGATTCTTTCTAAGGTTTATAATACTTGTATTATCACATTTGATGGGAATGTGATTAATCTTAATGCCATAGTCCCTAAGTTGTTATTTTTGCCATAAGACTTGTGAGTAATAATAACTAGCTTGTGCTATGAATAAGACAATCAAGACTTGTTTCTTACTAAAATAAGAAACTAAAAAAATTAATATTACCTAAATATTAATTTATTGATTACGAACTATATTTATAGCATATGTACTAAATAAATTTATCACTCATATTATCAATTATTGATAATAAATTTACTTAACATAATGCTAAAGGGTAAATACTCAAATAAACAAACACTTTATTTAATTGCCATTTGGGATCATTAACAATGTCGAAATATGTGATTGGTCTCTAGGGTATACTACCTATGCTAACAATCTTCCACTTGAACTAGAGCCAATCACTACAGTGTTTTAGTTTCATGTTCTCAAGAACTTGAGATAGACTTTCTATCATCCATATTTGATTGAAAATCAAAATCTTGTGAAGCTATCTATTTGTAAATAACCTTCTCTATATATTAAGACTAAATCTTTAGTTCTTCTCAAGGACTTAAAGATTGCCTTAAAAGCTATCTAGTGTTCCAAACCTTGATACTATTGAAACCTGCTAGTTATACTTTAATAATATATACTTAAGATCCTTAATTATAAAGAATTAAAGGTTATGCAATGTAAACTTAAGATTAAAAAAGTCAATTTTAAGTCTAAATTAAACTAGGTTTGAATGTACCAAGCCTTCACTTGATAAATTCACTAAAGTTCATTTAAGAACAAAAGAAAAGGACTTTAACCTCTCAAGAATTTAGAATTAATTGATAAAACTTCTCTAAATTCGTGCTACATTATTATGGCCTTTATATAGGCATGTAAATATCCTAATCCTTGAAGGAATAGGTGTTCTTACTTATTCCTAAAGACTCCTATAAAGGAAAATCCTTAACTTAATAGGATCCCTTCAAAAATATGATAACTAATGACAACTAAGCTTTGAAAAGTCAAATTGAAAACTCATGACAACTAAGAATTGAAAATTCAAATTGACAATTTATAACAACTAAATAAACAACTAATGACAACTAAGCTTTGAAGCATGCCATGTCATATGTCAAGTAGGATGTTGACCATTGACTTTGACTTATTGACTTTTAATTTGACTTTGACTTAGAATATCCTTGAATCTTCTCACATCTTCTAAAATCTTCTTGAATCTTCCATATTGAGTCCAAAATAGAAAATAACCTAAAAATTCATCCAAACTTTGTACTTGACTATATTGATGTGTAGACTTCATAAATTAACCCTTTTGAGGATCGTATCATTTCCTCCCTCTTAAATATGATTCATCCTCGAATCATACCCATCTTCTAAAGTTGATAAATTAATATATCCTCCAGGGCCAAACACAAACTGCTTGATTGAAATCCTCTCTTTTGAAGTAATAATCCACATAATAACTTCAACTTAATTGCACACTTGCAACATAGAACTTGTATTCATGAAAATGTAAGAATTTAATACTTGTTGCTTCCTTTCAAATTTGAAACATGAATATCTTAAGTTCTTCTTTCTATGAATAAAGACTCCATAGATTCCTTTGAAAGAAATAAAATGTTGCAACTCTTTCTCATACTTCATATAAGGAATGAAATCTTCAAAAGGATTGTTGACCTTGTATTGCATTTCAACAACATCAACTTATCCTTTATAATGCTCTCAATCTATAGTTTCCTTTTTTTTTTACAAACTTCTAGATTTCCCTCTTCATGGTTCATAAGCTCTTTATGATCACAATATGCATTCTTGACAACTCTTTGACTAGTTAATCCTTCTACAAGTTCATTAGGTTGCTCAAAACTTTGTGAACACTCATTATTAGCTTTAATATCTCTTTTAAAAATCTACAATTTCTCATCAATTTCTTTGATAGGCTACACACACTTGCCATTATCTTCATCTTCTTGTAAAATTTCATTAAGGCTTTGGCCTTTATTTTGCTCCAACACCTTCATAATTTCTTCATCAACTATATACACCTCAAGACTAATGTAATATTTGACACTTTCTACATTCACCAAAACATGAATGTTGTCATCCTTTTCAGTAACCTGATTATTTATGTTAATGCATAATTGCTCTTCATATTTCTCACTTTGCTCACTCATCCCAATTTCAACACTTAACTCCCTCTTTTCCTTTCTCTCATCTTCATAGGTTTCCCTTTCGAAAGATTTCCCATATGAAGAGTGAATCTCTTCATTTTGTTGATTGATGCTCAAGTCTTCAAAAATTAACTTTATAAGTAAGGTTTCAAGTTGGTAGTCTTTCCTTTTATTCTTCCCCTTAACTTGTTTCCCAACCACTTTAATTACTTCAACATTCCTCAAAACTTATTTCATCCTTTGAAAGTTATTATGCAAATCCCTATAATAATGATTTGGCACAAACCTCTTTTACATGATAGTCTTTATCTCTTGCCATGTAGAGATAGGTTCATCTCCACAATGCCTCCTAAAGACCACTAGTTGATTCCACCAAGCTAGTGCATAGCCCATGAATGCATTGGTTGCAAGTTTTACTTTCTTTTTCTTATAGTAGTTATGGCAATTAAACACAAAATCTACCTTCTTTTCCTATGCTAGATATGCTTCGGGATCACTTCTTGATAATTGTATTTTCTTATAAAAAATTAGGCTCACTTTAATTTAATAATATCTCATTTTAGGTACATAATTTTCCATTTTCTGCATAATAATTAATAGAATTAGCATTTAGAAAATAATAGGATATTTAAATAAAATAGAGACAAAATCATGCATTAATTAATTAAATTAGGAGTTTTATATCTTTTATCCATTTTTTGTATTCTTCTCATTGAATTTTTATTTTTTCTGTAGGAATTAAGATACATATGCATCACAACTGTGCAAAAAAGTCAATGATCAAGCCCGAAGTTAAGGAAAGGAACATGGTTGTGCATTGATTATATAGGGCCATGCAATTCCAAGCATGGCCGTGCCAAAATTTGCGTAAGGACATGCACGGCCATGCAATGCTAAGCATGCTTATACCAAATTTTGCTTGAAGGTATGCATAACCATGTAATGCCAAGCACGACCATGCCAAGAATTTCTTAAGGAAGAGCATAGCCATGCAAGGCACAACACAACCATGTATTGCATTAAAAGAAAAGTGCACAACTGTGTAAGGCATAACATGGCCATGCTAATGACTTCCTTTGCATGTGCACGACCGTGCAAGCCCAATTTTGGATTTGCACCGCCATGCTTGCTTATTTAAGGAAATTGTACCCGAAGCACTCATGCACCATGTGCAACCCTAATTCTGAGGATATAAAAGCACCATAAACTAAGGGGGAAAAAGAGAGAATAACATAAAGATAACTACATAGAGATAGAGAATAATCAAAGAGAGAATTATAGAGAGGACAAAGAGTGAAGCTCATTCATTTGCATCAGAGTACAAGTAGATAGTAAAGAGATCAACAATCTAGAGCTACATTGACAAGGATTAGGGATTTTTATCTTTTATCATTTTGTATCTTGATTATGTTTGCTGCATCTGTTAATTGTTTTCTTTTTCTCTATATGAACATGGTAGCTTAATCTCATTTTGTACTAGAGTTATCTGAGTAACCTAAAGATGTATTAAACTCACAATTCTTTTTAAACATAATCTTAGTTCATGTTATATTTATGGTTTTTATTCTTATGCTTCATGAATGATTCAATTATTTAAGTAGGTAAATTGAGATTGAGAGGATATTTATACCTATGGCTGTAATGTTTATATTAAGTTATCAATCCTATGCTAAGAATTTTGAGACTGAGAGGAGATTTACACTTAGAGATCTAGAATAAAAACTATTAAATCTTAATTTGAGTAAAGATACCAGTTAAAAGTTAATATTGCATTTTACCTTTAGAGCTTAAGTTTGTTATGGATCTATTGATTAAAGTTTTGTAACGCGGGAGTCCCTTTATTCAAATTAATATTTGAAATAATAAGCTCACCTTATAAATGCTTGAGAGAGATTTATAAGAATCACAGTGGTAGCATCTTAAACATGACTATGAGAGAGATTATATAAATTAGATTTTGAGTTAATACAGATCTAGGTGGAAAGAGAAACTCTAGTACATACTACACATTACTTATTCTTCATAAAAAAGTTAATTTAGTTTTAATTTTAATTGCTTTACAATATAAAAGTTTATCTATTTAGACAAGCACATAAATTAAGCAAACTAGTACTTAACCTCTTCCTTGTGGGATCAATATCTGGACTTATAGTCCTATTCTATAACTTGACCCGTATAATTACGGATTCATATCAAGTTTTTGGTGTCATTGCTAGGGAAGAGTTTAATATTAAACATAGCTTGATACTGTTTGATTTAAACATTTTTTGTTTTATTTTTCTTTTCTTTGACAAGAACTAGGTGTATACATAGAACTTGAAGCCTTGACGAAGAGCTTGAAGCATTCAATCTTGAAATTGACAAAACATTCCATAGAAGGATAAGAGAGTAGCAAGTAGCCTTGAATCAAGGAAATGAGCTTGATGACACCAATGGTAGAGGAGAAGGAGCTACCAACATCAACAATCAAAATAATGCAAATTGTCTCCTCAACTAGTGCTAGAACCCTATAGCCAATAGAACCATGAAAGAGTGTCTGAACTCTAATATGTAGCAAGATCAAAATCCAATTGTGCCTCCGATGATTGTAGCAAACAAATTTGAGATCAAACCTGGCATGATTTAGATGATCCAAAGTTCATAATTTCATGGACTACCCTCAGAGGACCCCATTGCACATATGCATCAATTTATGGAGTATTATGGTGTTAGTGATATGCACTAGGTCAATCATTTGTGATTATTTATTGGTTTTATTATTTTATTAATTTAAAGAGGTATTTCATTATCATTTGATTTTATGATAATTATATGAATGGTTACTTCTTACTAAGGCCATTAAGTATGTGACTTGATAGTAAAACCCTTAGATTAAAATAAAAGTTCTAGTCTAATTATCCTTAGCCATTTATTCATTATATAAATATTAAAGTATTAAGGCTACTTCTTTGATGGACATACTTTCTACTACTTCTTTGATGGCCACTCAGGCTATAACCAGATTGCTATTGCTCCAGAGGACCAAGAGAAAACAACATTCACATGTCCTTATAGCACGTATGCCTAAAGGAGAATGCCTTTTGGTTTATGCAATTCCCCTACCACATTTCTGTTAGTGATATGCACTAGGTCAATTTGATTATGCATTGACTTTCTTATTTTATTAATAAAGAGGTATTTCATTATCATTTGATTTTATGATAATTATATGAATGGTTAATTCTTATTAAGGCCATTAAGTATGTGACTTGATAGTAAAACCCTTAGATTGAAATAAGAGTTCTATTCTAATTATCCCTAGTCATTTATTAATTATATAAATATTAAAGTATTAAGGCTAGTATGATGTTGATTGATGGTTATGTTTTACTAATAATGAATATGAGAAATTAAGTCAACTCATAGGTACATGATGAGAGATCATGTACTGGATTGACCCACTATGAGAATACTACATAGAATATTATCATAAATATTTCTCATCATAGTAAATTTATTTCGATCCTTTGACCTTAAAATCATCATGGATTTCTACATATGTTTTAACACATTCTAACATTGTCTTTAACCGAACGATTAAATAGGTTGTTGTTGGATAAAAAATTAGTTATGTGAGGAATATGAGTGATTCAGAAGGAATTTATCCCTTATTAATATGAGAAAGATATCTATGGGCCCCTTGATGAGATAGACTGAAGGAAAATGCATGGCCATGCTGAAATGAATTGATAAAGAGTTATCATTTTCAATCTACTTGGAATCAAGTCATAATATTGAACTATATAAGGATGGCATTCTATGCCTTATGTTCAATTAAGATGTCATGTGATATAGGGACAATAAAATTCATTATAATTAGGTTATGTTGGATTATTGACTTCACATGACTTAGGTAGTCATAATGTCTTGCTAGAGGCCACTTATGACTTGCAGGCTCAAATAGAGATTTAGGCTCACTGCCAATGTTATGTGAACCTATAGGGTCACACACTTAGAAGAAGTCAAAAAAAATATGGGTTTAATAAGCCTAAAATAAACTCTGTGGAAATAAATAATTAAAGTGTTTTATTTATTTATTTATTTAAGATAAATGTTATTTTAAATAAATAAATAAGATATTATTTTTGATTTGTTTTTAAAACAAAATCAGAATTTAATAAATGGGAAATTACCAAAAGGTTATTGGTAGGTGAAACCCTAATTTGGAGTCTATAAATATGTTATATTCTTTAGGGTTTAACTCATTTATTTTTCCTGCCTCCAAATTCATTTTCTCTCTTCTTAGAAAACAAACACAAATTTTTTCTTTTGTTCTTGATTTATGAGACAATCAAGAAAGTTGCTAGCACACACTCTAATTCGTGTTTGTGAAGGGCTATTCGTGTGGATACCTATAGAGGACGCATCCTTTTGGAGATGTCTAGATCTGAACAACCAAAGCAAAAAAGGCTCGAGGTAAGGTGTCATCGGTGTGAACCTCCTCTTATCCTTTAAGAAAATCTTGCCTCTTCTGCATTTTGGTGAGATTGTTGAAACCTTAGATTTAATCAAGTAGTTGAATTACATGGATCCAGGTTTGGGAATGTGATAAATTTTTATTTTTCCGCTACGTTTGTATCATAAAACCCAACAAATGGAACTCTATAGATGATGGAGTATCTTTACAAGCCATCTACTTTATTCTATTTCCTTTCTCTCTCACAGACAAGGTAGCTAAGTGGTTTGCTAGGTTACCTCCAAACTCCATTAGAACTTGGAATGAGATGTACACAGTCTTTTTTAATAAATATTTTCCCTTGCTAAAGCTTTAAGAATTAGAAGTGAGATTAATTCCTTTTACCAGAAAGATGATGAATCACTTTTTTAAGCCTAGGAGTGGTTTAAGGACTTACAAAGACAATGTCCTTTACACTTAATTCCTACTTAGGATTTAGTGCAGTCTTTTTACAAGGGCATTAATATAATGGTAAGGTGTAATATAGATGTAGCATGTGGAGACTCTATCATGAATAAAACTCTAAAGGAGAATCTTGATTTTTTTAAGGAGATTACTATAACTCAACACTTGTGGAACAATGAATAAGTAATGATAACAAAGAAACAGGGTGTTATGGTACTTGATGGGTTAAGTATGGTCACTACCAAGCTAGATGATTTAGCCCATGAACTAAAAAAAGATGAATGTTAATGCTTTGTCAACAATTTCCACTTTAAATTATGTGTTGTGTTAGAGGGAGCATGGGACTAGTGAGTGCGTTATGGCACAAAACATGGAGTGTGCCAATTATGTACAAAATTGAAGTAACCCATATGTAAATACTTACAACTCATCTTGGAGGAACCGCCATAATTTCTCATGGAAAAATCAAGGGGAGCAAAGGCAGAATGGACAACCACCACTTGGTTTTGGAAACTCAACTTTTCAGAACCTACATCAACCAGCTCAACAAAACCAAAACTCATCTCTTGAAGGCAAACTAGATAAGTTCATGGAGATGATGGATAAAAGAATGGCTCTTTAAGAAGATTCGAACTGAAAGCTAGAGGCAAAGGTGGACCAGATTCAGAAAGATACTCAGTTGATGTTCAAGAATCATTCTTCTTCCATTCACAATCTGGAAGTGCAAGTGGGCTAGATAGCTAATGCACTGCCATCATGTAACCAAGGAAACTTACCAAGCAATACTGAGACAAATCCAAGGGAGAAAGTGAAATCTATAACCTTGAAAAGTGGAAAAGAAGTGGAACTACCTACAGAGTCCAACTCAAGTAAACATGGCAAAGCCACTATCGAAGAAAGCTCTAGTGAAGCAAAAAATAGAGGAGAATCTAATGGAACCAAAGAGAGTAATGAAAGAGTGTATGAGCTACCCATTCCCTTTCCATATAGGTTGAAGGGAACAGAGCTTGATCCCTAGTTTTCAAAATTCCTCGACATGCTTAAAAATATCTATGTTAATATACTGTTTGTGGAGGCCATTGCTCAGATGCCGAAGCATGTGAAATTTCTCAAAGACTTGATCTTTAATAAAAAGAAGCTTAAAGAACTGAAGACAGTGACTTTGATAAAGAAATGCAATGCCCTAATCTCAAATAAGCTTCCAAGCAAGCTTAAGCACCTTGGAAGCCTAATAATCCCTATGAGATAAGAAGTATGCAATTCTAGAAAGTATTGTGTGATTTAGGCGCCTATAAACCTTATACCCCCATCCATTTTCAAGAAATTTAATTTGGAAGCGAAGACCACGAATATGATTCTTTAATTTTCATACCATACTACTAAGAAACCATTGGGCATTGTTGAAGATGTGTTAGTAAAAGCGGGCAAGTTTATATTCCCTGTTGATTTTGTTATTCTAGATTTTGAAGAAGGTGAGGAGGTGCCTCTAATCTTAGGCATGTCATTCTTATACACTACCAAAGCCTTGATTGATGTGCATGAAGGAACTCTCATATTGAGAGAAAGAGAAAAAAAATGTGTCTGTGACATTTATAAGGCAAGTAGATGGCTTATTGATGAAGATTTCTGCATGTGCTTGGATGTAGTAGATAAATGTGTGGGTGAAGTTTTCCATACTCAACTACAAGTAGCTGAAGATTCTCTACAAGTGGAAAAGAGTTCGAAAGAAACTCCTAAACTTAAACCTTCTCAAACAGACCACCCTCAAAGGCATACACCATTGACTTTAAATATTCAACCCACATTGCCTTCCATTATTTCACCACCTTCATTTGAATTGAAACCTTTACCACCTCACCTCAAATATACCTTCCTATGAGACAACCAAACTCTACCAGTCATTATCTCTTCTAAACTCACCTTTGAACAAAAAACCTTACTTGAGGAGATGCTAAGGAGAAGTGTGAAAGCCATCGGGTGGCAGATCTCTGACATTAGAGGAATAAGCCCATCCTACTACATGCATAAAATACTAATGGAAGATGGGTGCAAACCTATCACTGAATGGTAGAGGAGATTGAATCCAAACTTGCAGGAATTGGTGAAAAAGGAGATCATGAAGCTTTTGGATGTAGGTATTATATACCTGACCTCAGACTCTAGTTGGGTAAGCCCTATTTAGTGTGTGAAAAAGAAAGGAGGGATGGCTATAGTGGAGAATGATGAAGGAGAGTTAATCCCTACAAGAGTTGTTACTTGCTAGAGGGTGTGTATTGATTATAGGAAGCTCAACAATGGCACAAGAAAATGCCACTTTCCCTTGCCATTCATTGACCACATGCTTGAGAGAATTGTAGGACATACTTTCTACTACTTCTTTGATGGCCACTCAGGCTATAACCAGATTGCTATTGCTCTAGAGGACTAAGAGAAAACAACATTCACATGTCCTTATAGCACGTATGCCTAAAGGAGAATGCCTTTTGGGTTATGCAATCCCCCTAGCATATTTCTATTAGTGATATGCACTAATTCAATCATTTGATTATGCATTGACTTTCTTATTTTATTAATAAAGAGGTATTTCATTATCATTTAATTTTATGATAATTATATGAATGGTTAATTCTTACTAAGGCCATCAAGTATGTGACTTGATAGTAAAATCCTTAGATTGAAATAAGAGTTATATTCTAATTATCCTTAGCCATTTATTAATTATATAAATATTAAAGTATTAAGGCTAGTATGATGTTGACTAATGGTTATATTTTACTAATCATGAATATGAGATATTAAGTTAACTCATAGGTACATCATGTACTGGATTGACCCACTGTGAGAAAACTGCATAGAATATTGTCATAAGTATTTCTCATCATAGTAATTTTATTTCGGTCCTTTGACCTTGAAATCATCATGGATTTCTACATAGCTATTTTATGTTTTGACACATTCTAACATTGCCTTTAACCAGATGATTAGATAGGATGTTGTTGGATATGAAATTAGTTATGTGAGGAATGTGAGTGATTTAGAAGGAATGTATCTCTGATTAATATGAGAAAGATATCTATGGGCCCCTTAATGAGATAGACTAAAGGAAAATGCATGGCCATGCTGAAATGAATTGATAAAGAGTTATCATTTGCAGTCTACTTGGAATCAAGTCATAATATTGAACTATATAAGGATGACATTCTATGCCTTATGTTCAATTAAGATATCTTATGATAAAGGGATGATAAAATTCACTGTAATTAGGTTATGTTAGATTATTGACTTCACATGACTTGGGTAGTCATAATGTCTTGCTAGAGGCCACTTATGACTTGTAGGCCTAAATAGAGATTTAGGCCCACTGCCAATGTTATATGAACCTATAGGGTCACACACTTAGAATAAGCCCAAAATGAATATGGGTTTAATAAGCCCAAAATAAACTCTATGGAAATAAATAATTAAAGTGTTTTATTTATTTATTTATTTATTTAAGATAAATGTTATTTTAAATAAATAAATAAATAAGATATTATTTCTGATTTGTTTTTAAAACAAAATCAAAATGTTATAAATGGAAATTACCAAAAGGGTCTTTGGTAGGTGAAACCCTAATTTGGAGTCTATAAATATGTTATATTCTCTAGGGTTTAATAGTTTTTTTTCCCTACTTCCAAAAATGGTTTTCTCTCTTCGAAAACAAACATAGAATTTTTTCTTTTGTTCTTGATTTGTGAGACAATCAAGAAGGTTACTAGCACACACTCCAATTCATTTTGTGAAGGGCTATTCATGTGGATACCTATAGAGGATGCATCCTTTTGGAGACATCTTGATTCGAACAACCAAATCAAAAAGCTTGAGGTAAGGTGTCACCGGTGTCAACCTCCTCTCATCCTTCCAGAAAATCTTGCCTCTTCTGTGTTTTGGTGAGATTCTTGAAACTTTAGATTTAATCAAATAGTTAAGTTACATGGATCCAACTTTGGGAATGTGATAATTTTTTAATTTTTTCACTGCGTTTATATCAGGAAACCCAATAATTTCAATGTTGCTTGACATCCATCTTCTCTGATTTAGATGAGGATATCATGGAGGTCTTTATGGATGACTTCTCAATGTTTGGAGATTCATTTGATGGCTACCTCAACAATTTGGATAAGGTATTAGCAAGATGTGAGGAAACTAATTTGGTGCTAAATTGGGAAAAATGCCACTTTATGGTGGATGAAGGAATAGTGTTAGGAAATAAGATTTTGGTAAGACGAATAGAGGTTGATCGAGCCAAGATAGCGGCAATTGAAAATCTCAATTATCCAACCAATGTAAAGGGTGTTAGAAGTTTCCTTGGACATGCTAACTTTTACAGACGCTTCATCAAGGATTTTTCTATAATTTCTAAACCTCTTTCTCAATTACTAGAAAAAGATGTTCCTTTTAAGTTCACTAATGACTGTAAATTTTCTTTTGATAAGTTGAAGAAGGAACTCACATTAGCACCCATTGTGGTACCACTAAATTGGAGCCTTCCATTTGAATTAATGTGCGACGCCAGTGACTAAGCCATAGTAGCTATTCTAGGGTAGCGTAAAGACAAAAGTTTGCATGTGATATACTATGCTAGCAAGACTCTCTCGAAAATATAACTCAACTATGCTAAAATAGAGAAGGAGATGTTAGCTATTGTGTTTACTTTTGATAAGTTTCAGCCTTATCTTCTATGATCAAAAGTGATAGTGTACATAGATCATGCGACTATCAAATATCTATTATCCAAGAAAGATTCTAAGCCAAGGTTGATTCAATGGGTGCTTCTACTTCAAGATTTTGATATGGTGATCAAAGATAAAAAGAGCTCAGAGAACTTGGTAGCTAACCACCTCTCTCACTTAGAAAAGGGGAACAATGATGAAGCATCCATCAAGGAGACTATTCCATATGGGACACTATTTGCACTTGCATTTATCCATTGGTTTGCGGACTTGGCTAATTTTCTCTCATATGGGAAATTCCCTAAGAACTTCTCATATCTACAAAGAAAGAAGCTCACACATGATGCAAAGAGCTAAGTGTGGGATGATCCTTATCTGTGGAAAATATGCAATGATGGCTTAGTGAGAAGGGGCATTCTTGACTCAGAGATATATGATGTGATGCATCACTATCATAGTTATCCTTATGGTGGAAACTATGGACCAAACAAGACAGTGGCTAAAATACTTGAAAGTGGATTATATTGGCCTTTTGTATTTAAGGATGCTAGAAACTTTATCATGAACTATGACAAGTGTCAGTGTAGTGAAGGACTTTCAAGGAAAGAGGATATGCTATAATATGGAATTCTAGAGGTTGAACTCTTTGATGTTTGGGGCATAGACTTTATGGGACCATTTCCCTCATCTCTTGGGAGTTAATACATTCTTGTTTGTGTTGACTATGTGTCAAAATGGGTTGAGGCTCAAGCTTGTATTACTAGCGATGCCAGAGTGGTATGCAAGTTCTTAAAAAAGATCTTCATAAGGTTTAGGACTCCTCGAGCCATTATAAGTGGTGGAGGAAGTCATTTTTGCAACAAACAGTTTGAAGTTCTCATAGTAAGATATAGTGTAAAGCACAAAATCTCTACACCGTACCACCCATAACCAATAGGCAAGTTGAAGTGAGTAACAGAGAACTTAAAAAGATTTTGGAAGAGACAATGGACAGCTCTAGGAAAGATTGGGTACTTAAGCTTGACGATGCATTATGAGCCCATTGAACTGCTTTTAAGACTCCACTCAGAATGTCACCATATCGTTTGGAGTTTAGTAAGGCCTGTCATCTTCTAGTGGAGCTAGAGCATGAAGCATACTGCACTATCAAAGCCCTGAATATGGACTACAAGAAAGCAGGGGAGAGGTGGCTTCTCCAACTAGATGAACTGGAGGAAATCAAGAATATGGCTTATAAGAATGCCAAACTTTACAAGGAAAATACTAAAAGATGGCATGATGTAATGATTAAGCCAAAGCACTTTAAAAAAGGGGATAAGGTTCTTTTGTTCAATTTAAGACTCTGACTCTTCCTTAGGAACTAAAGTTTAGATGGTCTGGTCCCTTTAAAGTAGTGGAAATATTTCCCCATGGAGTAGTGGTAATTCAAAGAAATAAAGGTGAACCCTTCAAGGTGAATGGAAAACAACTTAATCTATATTTTGGGGAGGAGATATCATAACTCATAAGCAATCATCACTTACAAAAGGCACCTATAGCTAAGACAGGTGCACCATAATGACCATCACCTGTAATGAAGATGAAGGAGACTCTACCTTCACCAGAGAAATAAAGAACCACATGGCCATGGTCAAGTTTAGGACCGAACATAAATAAAGCACTTCTTGGGAGATAACCCAAGTGTTCTTTATTTACTGATTTAATTTTTTTTAGTTAATTTGATGCCCCCTAAAGAGCTTTATTCTTCATGCAGTTTACTGAATACCTTGGATATACATGCAACAGAGATCCTTCTCAAGTCATCAATGATGTTCAGAATACAGAGTGTTGTAGCATATGGGAATAAATTAGGGAATTTTTCTTTACTTTTGTCTTTATTTATAAATTTTTGTAATTGTTTATGTGCTTGAATGTTTGATTGACTTTGAAAATGTTTGGAGTGACTTTGAATGATAATTTGAAAGTAGGGACATATATTACTATTGCACGATGTATGCAAGCATAAAGAGGGCCAAGCTTCACAAAAGTAGCATGGGCATGCCACTAAATGACAACTCGTGCAATCGGGCACTAAAACACAGCTGTGCCTTACTTAGAATGGCAGTGTCATTTTAAGTCACCATTGTGCACAGTCGTGTCGCACCTAGCACGACCATGCAATTCTCATGCTTAAAATGTGCATGGTCGTGCCTTACCTAGCACGACCATGCAATTTTAATGCTTACTAGGTGCACGACCATGCTTTACCTAGCACAACCATGCAATTTTCAAGCTTCTAATGTGCACGGGCGTGCGCATGATCCATGCATTCACATGTAACATAGGCATGTAGATTCATTTCAAAAGGCATGTGACTTTACATCTTCATGTCGACCATCTGATACCCCTTACTTTACCTTCCACTTGTAGTGCAGCACATTGAGGATAATGTACAATTCAAGTGTAGGGGAGAGTATTTCCTTACATTACCTTTTAGTATTTTATCTTGTTAATTTTGAGTGATTTGTCATTTATTTCTTACAGTTCATGTCAATAATAATAATAATAATAATAATAATAATAATAATATCCCACACTTTTATTTTTGCTAACTGGTTATAATTATAAGCTTTGTATATTAAAATTAGCTAGGTTAGTTGATGCAATATGTGGTTAATTCTTGTAGTATACGGTTTAAAGCTTTGTTACTACTTGAGAATTAGAATTTTTAACTTTTAATCAACCTAAATATATATCTCTTTTTTGTTGTATTTAAAAGGATTTTTGGATAAAATTTTTGGTTATCAAGAGATTTGGATAGATTTTTATTATTAGGAAAGCCTTTTTTCTACTATATGATAATTCAGCTGAAAAAAAGGGATTAGAGGAGCAAAAATCTTTTAAAGCCTATAATAAGCTCCATTCTACTCCAATGCTCAAATTGAGTACGAGTAATCTAAAGGTACCTAACAGCAGTATTCATACTCAGTAATACAGGAACGGTAGGGACTACTAAAGTTGGGAAGGATTCTAATCCAGCATAAATAAATAAATAAAATTTCAACTCGTTATCATATTTAGCTTAAGGGTTGACTTTTGACTTTCTTTGGTTTATAAATTTTAGTTCATCAATTCTTATGAAGAATTCATTTGAGAGGTATGCTTCACTTGGTAATATTCACAGCCTTTTTCTTGATTTATTAACTCAGTTTTGTTAAATAATACTTATATTAACATGTTATTGTATTGATTAAACTATCTTTAATTTTATTTTAATGTGCTTATGTTATTGTTATAATAAGGTTCTTGCTTGAGGACAAGCAAAAGTTCAAGTGTGGGGGTATTTGATAATTGCATTTTCTTATTAAAAATTAGGCTCATTTTAATTTAATAATATCTCATTTTAGGTGCATAATTTTCCATTTTTTGCATAATAATTAATAGAATTAGCATTTAGAAAATAGTAGGACATTTAAATAAAATAGAGACAAAATCATGCATTAATTAAATAAATTATGAGTTTTATATTTTATGTCCATTTTTTATATTTTTCTCATAGAATTTTTATTTTTTATGTAGGAATTAAAATACATATGCATCATAACCATGTAGAAAGGTTAAAGATCAAGCTCGAAGTAAAAAAACGGAACATAGGTGTGCATTGATTATGCACGACCATGCAATGCCAACTATGGCCATGCTAAAATTTGCCTAAGGACATGCACGGCCATGCAATGCCAAGCATGGTTGTGCCAAAATTTGATTGAAGGTATGCACGACCATGCAATGGCAAGCATGGCCATGCCAATAATTACCTAAGGAAGAGCATGACTGTGCAATGCACAAAACAGATGTGTATTGCACTTAAAGAAAAGTGCATAACATGCAAGGCATAACACGACCATGCTAAAGGTTTCCTTTGCATGTGCATGACCATGCAAGCCTAATTTTGGGTTTGCACAGCTGTGCAAGCCCAATTTTGGATTTGCACGGCCATGCTTGCACATTTTAAGAAATTATACCCAAAGCATTCATACACCACGTGCAACCTTAATTCTGAGGATATAAAAGAAATATAAACTAGGGGAATAAAAAAGAGAGAATAACATAAAAAGAACTATAGAGAGATAGAGAATAATCAGAGAGAGAATTACAGAGAGGACATAGAGTGAAGCTTATTCATCTACATCAGAGTACAAGTAGATAGTAAAGAGATCAACCATCTAGAGCTACATTGACAAGGATTAGGGAGTTTTCTCTTTTCTTATTTTATACCTTGATTATATTTTTTGCGTCTGTTAATTTTTTTCTTGTTCTCTCTATGAACATGGTAGCTTAATCTTATTTTGTACTAGAGTTATCTAAGTAACCTAGAGATGTATTGAACTCAAAATTCTTTTGAAATATAATCTCAGTTCATGTTATGTTTATGGTTTTTATTCTTATGCTTCATGAATGATTCAATTATTTAAGTTGGTATATTAAGATCAAGAGGAGATTTATACCTACAGTTGTAATGTTTATATTGAGTTATCCTATGCTAAGAGTTTAGAGACCGAGAGGAGATTTACATTTAGGGATCTAGAATAAAAACTATTAAATCTTAATTTGAGTAAAGATACTAGTTAAAAGTTAATATTGCATTTTACCTTTAGACCTTAAGTTTGTTATGGATCTATTGATTGGAGTTTTGTGAGGCGAGAGTCCCTTTATTCGAATTAATATTTGAAATAATAAGCTCACCTTGTAAATGCTTGAGAGAGATTTATAAGAATCACAGTGATAACATCTTAAACATGACTATGAGAGAGATTATATAAATTAGTTTTTGAGTTAATATAGATCTAGGTGAAAAGAGAAACTCTAATACATACTACACACTACTTATTCTTCATAAAAAATTAATTTAGTTTTATTTTTAATTGCTTTACAATATAAAAATTGATCTGTTTAGACAAGCACATAAATCAAGCAAACTAGTACTTAACCTTTTCCCTATAGGATCGATATCTAAAGTTACAATCCTATTCTATAACTTGACCTATATACTTGCGGATTCGCATCACTTCTGCCATGGAAATTAGGTATTTTTATCTTTATGCTCCCAAGGTTGTTATCTTGCTTATTATGCCATTTAATGCTCTCATTAACAAACTCATCATCATCCTCCTCATGCCATCTCCCTCTACAAACTTGTCTAGGTGTGATTTGAGTCTTATTGTTGGTGTTAATGGTGGTGGTTGTAGCTTGGCTTTGCCCTAACCTTCCTATTTGCTCTCGAACCTTTTGATGGCTATTTAACGATTGACTCATTTGTTCTTGCGTTGCCTTCATAAAGAGTTTCCATTCAGGATATATCTCAACCTCTTTTAGATCTGCCATTTTATAAACAAAGAAAAAAAACTCATAACACTCTGTCTCATGTTTACATTCAAAGAATGTCACTAAACTTGTGTTTCACTCAATTAGGCTTTTACCCTCTTATGAGCACACCACTCACCTTTTACCTCTCAAATTCCTTTCTTATAGTTCTTATGGAACTTAAGTTAATAATTATCAAATCAAGCTCAATACAAAACAAACAAAGGAAAAATTAAACTTAAATTTGACTATAAGAACCAAAGAAAATGCAATAAACAAAGACAATATCCAAACAAAATGAAAATAAGAAAATTTGTAAAAAGTGCTTAAACTACTCCAAATGTAACTTAAAAAGAAGAGTAGAATATTCAAAATTGAAATAAAGTAAAGGTATTTAATTTAGAATCAAAACAGCAAACTAGAATGGTTTTAGGCTAAATTAAATTCAAATTTGATCAATTCAACTTTTTTTTTCACAATTCAAAACTTTTTTTCTTTTTTATTATATAATAGATACAAAATGACCAAATAAAGAACAAACTCAAATTGATATCTATTTATGACAAAAAAGACTCTTATTTTTCAGCTTAAAGACTAAAAACAAGTTGGAATATGAAGAAAAGAATGAAATTGACTCAAGATAATAAAGAAAAAATGAATTTGATCATAATTATTATAAAGAAAATGAATTTGATATCAAATAAGATAAAAAATGAATAAAAAAATGTTTTTTTTTGGATTAAATGCAAACAACAAAGAAAACTAAAGATACATACTTGATTAATGAGCCAAAGCTCTTATGCCAAATGATACGAACATGGTTAACTTATACCAAACCCATATTCAATCTTGATAACCTTACCAAGGATCGTTCATAAATCAAGCAAAGGAAAGCTCTAACTCCCAATAAGACCCTTAAATAACCTGTACTTAAGAACCTTAATTATAAAGAATTAAAGGTTGTTCAATATAAACCTAAGATTAACAAAGTCAATTTTAAGTCTAAATTAAACTAGGCTTGAATGTAACAAGCCTTCACTAGATAAATTCACTAAAGTTCTTTTAAAAATAAAAGAAAAGGACTTTAACCTCTTAAGAATTCAGAATTAATTGGTAAAACTTCTCTAAATTTGTGCTACATTGTTATGACCTTTATATAGGCATGTAAACATCCTAATCCTTGAAGGAATATGTTTTCTTACTTATTCTTGAAGACTCTTATAAAGGAAAATCCTTAACTTAATAGGATCCCTTCAAAAATATGACAACTAAGCTTTGAAAAGTTAAATTGACTTCTCATGACAACTAAGCATTGAAAAGTCAAATTGAAAACTCATGACAACTAAAAAAACAACTAATGACAACTAAGCTTTGAAGTATGCCATGTCACATGTCAAGTAGGATGTTGACCATTGACTTTAACTTTATTGACTTTTAATTTGACTTGGACTTGTTGACTTTGACTTGGAATATCCTTTAATCTTCTCATATCTTCTAAAATCTTCTTGAATCTTCCTTATTGACTCCAAAATAGAAAATGACCAAAAAATTTGTCCAAACTTTATAGTTGACTATATTGATGTGTAGACTTCACAAATTAACCCTTTTAAGTATCATATCATTCCCTCCCTTTTAAAGATGATTCATCCTCAAATAATACCCATATTTTAAAGTTGATAAATTCATATATCCTCTAGGGTCAAACACAAACTCCTTATTTGAAATCCTATCCTTTGAAGTGATAATCGATACAATAACTTTAACTTGATTGCACACTTACAACATAGAACCTGTATTCATGAAAATGTAAGAATTGAATACCTATTGCATCCTTCTAAATTTGAAACATTAATAACTTAAGTTCTTTTTACTATGAATAAAGACTCCATAGATTCCCTTGAAAGAAATGAAATGTTGCAGCTCTTTCTCATACTTCATACAAGGAATGAAATCTTCAAAGGGATTGTTGACCTTGTATTGCATTTCAACAACATCATCAAATGGATCTTTATAAGGCACAAAACTCTGAAAAAAAAAAACTTTCAAAACACTAGAAAAAGAAAGATTAGAATTGTTAGTATCATAATGATGAATAACCATATCTTTATCCTTCATAATTCTCTCAATCTCTAGTTTCCTCTTTTGTGCACAAACTTCTAGATTTCCCTCTTCATGGTTCATATACTCTTCATGATCACAATATGCATTCTTGAAAACTCTTTGACTAGTTAATCCTTCTACAAGTTCATTAGGTTGCTCAAAAATTTGTGAACACTTGTTATTAGCTTTAATATCTCTTTAAAAAATTTGCAATTTCTTACCAATTTCTTTAATAGGTTGCACACACTTACCATTATCTTCATCTTCTTGCAATATTTCATTAAGGCTTTTGGCATTATTTTGCTTTAACACCTTCATAATTTCTTCATTAACTATACCTCTTCAAGACTAATTTAATCTTTGACACTTTCTTCATTCACCAAAACATGAATATTGTCATCCTTTTTAGTAACCTGATCATATACTTCAATGCATCATTTCTCTTTATATTTCTCACTTTGCTCACTCTACCCAATTTCAACACTTAACTCCCTCTTTTCCTTTCTCTCATCTTCATAAGTTTCCCTTTCCAAAGTCTTCCAACATGAAGAGTAAATCTCTACATGTTGTTGATTGATGCTCAAGTCTTCAAAAATTAACTTTATAGGTAAGGTTTCAAGTTGGCACTCTTTCCCTTTATTCTTCTCCTCAACTTGTCTCCCAACTAGTTTAATTACTTTGACATTCCTCAAACCTTATTTCATCCTTTGAAAGTGATTATGAAAATCCCTATAATAATGATTTGGCACAAACCTCTTTCACATGATAGTCTTCATCTCTTGCCATGTAAAGATAGGTTCTTTTCCACAATGGCTCCTTAAGACCACTAGTTGATTCCACTAAGCTAGTGCATAGCCCATGAATGCAGTGGTTGCAAGCTTGAATTTCTTTTCCTCCTCGTAGTTGTGGTAATTAAACACAAAATATACCTTCTTTTCCCATGTTAGATATGCTTCAGGATCACTTCTGCCATGGAAATTAGGTATCTTTATCTTTACACTCCTAAGGTTGTTATTTTGCCTATTATGCCCTTTAATGCTTTCATTAACAAACTCATCATCATCCTTATGCCATCTCTCACTATGAACTTGTTTAGGTGAGATTTGAGTCTTATTGTTAGTGTTATTGGTGGTGGTTGTAGCTTGGCTTTGCTCTAACCTCCCAATTTACTCTCGAACCTTTTGATGGTTATTTAATAATTGACTCATTTATTCCTACATCACCTTCATAAAGAGTTTCCATTTGAAATCTATCTCAACCTCCTTTGGATCTGCTATATTATAAACAAAGAAACAAAAGAAAAAAAACTCACAAGTAACACTCCCTCTCTTTTTTACAATCAAAGAATGTCACTGAACTAATGTTTCACTAAATTAGGCTTTTGCCCTCTTATGACCTCACCACTAACCTTTTACTTCTCAAATTCCTTTCTTATAGTTCTTATGGAACTTAAGTTACTAATTATCAAATTAAGCTTAATACAAACAAACAAAGGAAAAATTAAACTTAAATTTGACTATAAAAACCAAAGAAAATGCAACAAACAAAGACAATATCCAAACAAAATGAAAATAAGAAAATTTGGAAGAAGTGCTTAAACTACCCCAAACATAACTTAATAAGAAGAGTAGAATATTCAGAATTGAAATAAGGTAAATGTATTGAATTTAGAATCAAAACATCAAACTAGAATGGTTTTAGGCCAAATTGAATTCAAATTTGATCAATTCAACTTTTTCTTTTTCACAATTCAAAACTTTTTTTTCCTTCTTTTTTTTATATCACAGATGCAAAATGACCAAATAAAGAACAAACTCAAATTGATATCTATTTATGACAAATAAGACTTTTAAGATGCAAAGCAACAAAAATAAAAATAATTTTTTTATTTTTTAGTTTAAAGACTAAAAATAGGTTGGAATATGAAGAAAAGAATGAAATTGACTCAAGATAATAAAGAAAAAATGAATTTGATCACCATTATCACAAAGAAAATGAATTTGATATCAAACAAGACACAAAAATGAATGAAAAAATGGTTTTTTTTTGGATTAAATGCAAACAACAAAGAAAACTAAAGATATGTACTTGATTAATGAGCCAAAGCTCCGATACCAAATGATATGAATGTGATTAACTTGTACTAAACCTATATTCAATCTTGATAACCTTGCCAAGGATCGTCCATAAATCAAGCAAAGGAAAACTCTAATTTCCAATAAGATCCTTAAATAACCTATACTTAAGAACCTTAATTATAAAGAATTAAATGTTGTTCAATATAAATCTAAGATTAACAAAGGCAATTTTAAACCTAAATTAAACTAGGTTTGAATGTACCAAGCCTTCACTTGATAAATTCACTAAAGTTCTTTTAAGAATAAAAGAAAATGACTTTAACCTGTCAAGAATTCAAAATTAATTGATAAAACTTCTTTAAATTTGTGCTACATTGTTATGGCCTTTATATAGGCATGTAAAAATCTTAATCCTTGAAGGAATAGGTTTTCTTACTTATTTCTAAAGACTCTTATAAAGTAAAATCCTTCACTAAATAGAATCCCTAAAAAAATATAATAACTAATAACAACCAGGCTTTGAAAAGTCAAATTGACAACTCATGACAACTAAACAAACAACTAATGACAACTAAGCTTTAAAACATGCTATATCACATGTTAAGTAGGATGTTGACCATTAACTTTGACTTATTGACTTTTAATTTGACTTTGACTTGGAATAACCTTGAATCTTCTCATATCTTATTGAATCCTCTATATTGACTCCAAAATAGAAAATAATCTAAAATTTTTTCCAAACTTTGTACTTGACTATATTGATGTGTAGACTTCACAAATTAACCCTTTGAAGGATTGTATCATTCCCTCCCTCTTAAAGATGATTCATCCTCGAATTATACCCATTTTCTAAAGTTGATAAATTCATATATCCTCTAGGGTCAAACACAAACTCCTTGATAAATTAACCTTTTTGAGGATTATATCAGTTGGTTTTGACATTGATATGTCAAACTCCATAATCAAAGTGTACGACTATAGGTAGAAGTATCTGAATGGATTTAAGCATGGCTATTGGCAAGAAGATCTTCTTATAGTTGACTCCTTACCCTTGGTAAAAATCTTTTACTGTAAGCCTAGCTTTAAATGTGTCTACCTTTTTGTATGAACCAACCTTTCTCTTGAAGATCCATTTGTTCCTAATGGGTACAATACCCTTAGTAGGATCATCAAATATCCAAACTTGGTTTACAAAGAATGAATCCATTTTAGTTTTAATAGCCTCAAGCCATCTTGAAGAATCTTTATCACATAAAGCTTCTTCACATGTAGTAGGATCATCAACATGAATGCTTTCTTCATGAACATGCAACCCTTGCATATCACGAAGAAAATCATATCTCTTCAGTGGATGAGATACTATACTAGATTTTCTAGGAGTTGGTATGATGATATTTTCAATTGGAGTAGGCTCTTTAATTTGATCAATATCCATTTGATTAATTTATTGGACTTTTTTAGATGACTCTTCATCTAAAATTATCTTTCTTCCTTTGCTACCTTCTTTAAAGAAACTCTTTCTCAAGGAAAATAGAATTTCTACTTATAACAACAACTTTTTTAGCGAGAAGATAAAAGTATTGCCCTAAAATTTCTTCAAGATATCCAACAAACCTTCCTTTAATCGATTTCACATTCAACTTAACATCTTTAAGACTTGGTTTTCTACCATACCATATCTCATATGGTGTAGTAGAAATGAATTTGGATGGACATGATTAAGGATATAAGAGGCAATTTTGAGTGCATAACCCCAAAGTGAAATAGGAAGATCAGTGTCGCTCATCATAGAATGTACCATATCTAATAAAGTACGATTTTGTTTCTTAGAAAAATAAAATTAAATTGTGGTGTTCTAAGTAGTGTGAGTTATGATGCAATGCCATATTCCTTAAAGAACATAATAAACTTAGTACTTAAGTAGTCAACTCCTTGATACCTTTCCCAGTTTAGTTTTTTACTTAGGCTTTGAATTCCTTGAATTTTTCCAAGAATTCACTTTTATTCTTCATAAGAACAAAGTGCCCATACCTTAATAGATCATCCATAAAAGGTTATAAAGTAGTATAAAACACCTCTAGCCATTTCTCTAAATGGTCCACATACATCACTATGTATGATCTCTAACACATGTTTGGCTCTTGCCATTTGTCTAACAAATGTTGATATAGTCATCTTGCCTTGAAGATAAGACTCACAAGTCGAATTGGATTCAGATTTAAGATTCCCATCCTTTCTAATTTTTTATCCTGTCTTTTGTAAAGTGACATAATGTCAAGTGCCATACATGTTTGGAGTTTAGAGGCATTATTAATTTGAATTGCATTTGTATTACTCATATTATTTTGAGGCTCATTGTTATTGGATGTATTATTAACATAATATAAGTCATGTATTCAATAACCCATGCCTATTATTCCATTTCCAATGTAAATGTTATAAACATCTCTTTTGAAATGAAATTCATAATCCTTTTTAGTCAAACTAAAAATAGAGAAAATGTTCTTATAGGCTTTAGGTACATATAATACATCATCTAATAATAAAATATGACTATATAAACCAATAAAAGTGGATCCTATGGTCATGTTAACTACGCTTGCTCTATATTCAAACTTGAAGATCACTTCTTTAAGCTTAAAAATTTGTCTCATTTAGTAGATCCTCCAAGGATACTCAAATGTGAGAACTAGCACCGGTATCCAATACCCATGCATTTGATGAGCTCTTAGAACATTTAGAACCAAGTTAAATTAGAGAAAGTCTCACCTTCTCCTTGCTTGTCCTTTTCCTTTTGTCCTAAAAGACTTAAGGAACTTAGGAAAATTCCTCTTTTAATGTTCCTTATCTTGGAAATGGAAACACTTTCCTTTGCCTTGGTCTTCCCTCACAATTGCCTTACCCTTATTGTTGGCTATGCCACCCATGGGCTAGATAACACTTATCTTGCCTTTCCATTTTACTTTTCTTCTTAGTCTTACTAAAAGAAGTAATACGTACAACTTCCTTCCCTTTGCCCCTTTAGATAGCCTTTTAGGCTATCATAAGAAAATTCAAAAGCTCCTTTTAGGATGCATTTTTTGGGAAGAGACCCGTGTGGGCATTAACACATATAGTATTTTTTGAAAGCTATAAAACTTTTAGGTTCCTTAGCTAATTTTTTAGATTAGAGCCTATGAGCTTTGGTCAATTATAATTGATCTTGGGTTTGATTATTTCATATTATCAAGTTTTGCAAAGGTAACAAGATTAATTAGTAATATGACATTGTTATTATTGCCATTAGATTTGGTCTTTAATCTTAATGGTCTCCTACTAACTTGGCGAATCCTACACTTCCAAAGTAGGAAACAGAAATCTTTTGTTGGATGGATTTCTTAATGGTTACTAATATCCCTTGAGTACACCTAACCATTCTTCAAAAATTAATTCTCATTAAGTGGAAACTTTTAACATCACATCTCATATGAGGTTCCATTAATCCGACTCCTAATGCTTAGAGATCTTAAGTACACATTGTTGTTCTTAACCTCTTTATGTTAGTTAGGTCCATACCATTGAATCAATGTATTGTATGGATTTGAACACTACAAACCTCAAGTACTCCTATTTGCCATTCTTGGCCTATATTGTATCCATACACCCACAATATCTCAAGCTTAACAATAATACTACATGAATTTCTTCAACCTTATGTACACCCCTATGTATCCATAGTTGATGTATATAATCCTAAAACCATATAAGTTATTGCTCTAGTGAAGAGCCAAGACCTAAATTTAGTTTGGAAGATTTTTTGGTATTTTATTATCAAAGTCTTACTTTGCACATTAGCATATATATATATATATATATATAATTCATGGCATCTAATCATATATGTACATATAGCATGTAATAACATATATATCACATATATAAATAGAACATGCATAATGGACGAATAAATATGGAGTGATCATAGGCCTTTGTTAATCCTATTCTAACTCTTAGAATATATTATGAGCCTTGTCTCCATGAACCTTATGATCACGGGTCTTGTCACCATCTCTAAGGATCTCCAACTTGAACACTTCAAGTTCCATTTCATAACTCTTGTGGTTTATAATCAATCCTTGGCATACCAAGGTGAATATTACATCCTAATTCTATGTAATTAGCATTCAATTACATACCAAATTATAAAATTAATTATTATTACAAAATATAGGATGCAATCTAAATCCATGATCATTCCTTGTATGTATGACATGCAAAAAACAAATAAAATGGAACCCTTGCATGTTAGGAATCAATTTGCAAGCATATAAGCATAAAAAATCAAAGATACCTAGTCCTAGGCTAGGTCCCGATTGGGATATGGCTCGAGACTAGTTTTTTGCATAAGTAGTCTTTCATACACATCTAATCTCAGTTGGGATAGGTTATGTCCCAATCGAGACATGAGGTCCCAAGCAATGTCCCAGTTGGGACATACACTTAGGATTAGTTATGCGTAATAATTTAACCAGTTTTTACACACTTTTAGCCATAACACTTGTAACTAACAATTATCATAATCACAACACTTGTAATTATTAATCAATTTAGCATGTGTAAAGTGCAAAAAGTAGCTTTGATACCACTTGTAGGAAATGGTTATGCAACTTCGATGTATGGTGAACACAAGCTATAGATAGGGAGAAATTTCAAAAATTTCACTTGCATAACCCTTCATCACATGAAGATTTCCATCCCATAGATCCATTTGGTATTTTATACATAGCTAAACTATACATCAACATGTAAAATAACATCCTAGGAAATTCTAAGTTTAAGAAAACTTACCAACTCCTAAGTTTGATGTAGACCACAATAGTTATCTACTAGCTTTAATGTTGTTAGGTTCAACTCTTGAATCAAATGCTCTAGCCTCCCAAGTGTAAGGCCTCTAGCTTGAAACACTAAAGCTTCACCAATCACCTTCTTACTTAGATAAAGCTTAGTATTAAGTGCCCTCTCTATTGACCCTTAAAAACTTGCACTAGATTAACCCTTTAGCAAGAATACTTTGGGTTTATTTTTGGTATATGTTATTTCTCTCCATTTTGGTATGTTTTTCTACACACACTCTTAATTATCTAATTTTTTTAACCTTTGAAACATATCTTAGGTTATGTATTTATATGTAGAGAAAGCAAACCATAATGACATTATTGCTTCCATCATATGCATACAACTGATCATGATAGGTATACAACTTGTATACAAGATAAGTATGTAGAGAATTAAATACATCTCATGTACATGTCTATATACATTATCTACACAAATCAAGGAGCCCTAATCTTTAATTTAGCCAAGGTCAACATTATACACTTAAGAGATAATGTGCCTAACATAACAAATTTGCCATGGTCAACATTTTACACTTAAGTGATAATGTGCCTAACATGACAAATTTACCATGGTCAACATTTTACACTTAAGTGATAATGTGCCTAACATGACAAATTTGTCCATTCACATTTATATGGACTTGGGCTTAGTAATTGGGCGAGCACTTGGCCCAAGCCCAATCCATATAACAAATGGGCTTAGATTAGGTCCATGGGCTTTCATAACATCTTGGATTAATCTTTGTTCCAAAACTCTTTTGGCCCTAGGCCCAAACAACTTAGGCTATTAATCCAAGTCCAATGAGAAATAATATACATTATTAATTTAATACTCTAATTAATATCTCATATTAATAAAGTATAAATTAATAATTAAACCCTTATTTGAATTAGATTTCATGATATGCTAGAATAATTGCTTAAAGTATAAATTTAATTCAATTAATCTTAATTAATTGATTAAACTCTTATATTAATAATTATATTAATATTAATGGTGATTTGGTGAAACTCTTTTAGGTGTGACTTACTAGGTTTATGTCTAATTGGCAATGAGAAGACCATATTAACACTTGATATTATTTGAAACTCCTTTTAAGTCTAAATATGAAAATCTCAATTATACACATTTAGTTCTCATAATTTGTGAGTGATCCCTAGCATCAATATCATAACTACCCAATTAGAAATGAATGCATGCATTTATTCACATGAACCCTTTAGTCATAATTATCATGCACTAAAATCCCTTTGTTAAAAGATCTTAATATAGCCTAGAGTCAAGATTTAGTCAAACTCTAATAGCTTTATCATATGACCACATCTCAAGTTTCAATTCTTGATAAAAAATGATAAATACTAAAAACACCTTTCTAGCATTAAAACTCTTTTAGCCTATGTCATGTTTGTCTTTGCCAGGAACTTATTTATTAAAATTGAATTTATATAGCACAAGATCTTAACTCGGTTCACTCTAGGCAATGAATCCTATCTTAGTTGTTTAATCATCCCTATATTTAACCAACTAGAGCCACCACATGCCATATACCTATGTGTGATTAACAAAAGTATGTAAGCAGTAACAAACTCTAACCTTTCAAATATGGATAACCATGTCACCTCAGGTCAAAGGACTATATGCACCATTATGACCTAGATTGTGATTGTTGACTATAAGTGAATATCCTCACGATAACAAATCTAATGTCATGTTCAATCCACCCATCGCATGAGTATCCACATGTCTATTTTGATATCTCATATCAAGTAGCATGAGACTCACTACCTCCCACTATTTGTATCACATACTAATCAAGGAAAAAAGATAGAGGTGATAGTCAAATTAATATTATGCAAATATTAATGTATAAACTATGAACAATTTTATAGCATATGTACTGAATAAATTTGTCACTCATATTATCAACTCTTAATAATAAATTTATTTAACATAATGCTAAAAGGTAAATACTCAAATAAACAAACACTTTATTTAATTACAATTATGGATTATTAATAATGTTAAAATATGTAATTGGCCTCTAGGGCATACCACCTATGCTAACATATAATGGGATGATTTTTAGATCTTTGAACTAAGTTTCAAACCTTGTTTCTTTTACATTGATTGAGTTCTTCTTATATAGTAAATACCCAAAACTCATCTTCCAAAGTCTCATTAGTAAACTTTAGTTCAATTTTAGAAAGAACAACTAAATTAACTAAAGGTCTAAGATGAGATCTAGTAGTTACCTCTCTTTATGTGGCACCTATGATAACCTTTGGATGGTCCTTCTTGAATTGCCAATCCTTTGGTAGCTCCTGCCTTAAGGTGAATTGAGGAGCATCTTCATCTTCTTCCTTGTTAGGAAATTCTAATTATGAAGTCTTAGTTATATCATTCTTTTAAAGTTTCATCTCCAAGAAGTCATTTACAACATTATCAACATAACCAATACTTTTTCTTGGATCAAGTGGGTTAGTCTCATCAAAGACAACATGCATGGACTCTTATACTACTAATGTCATTTTATTAAAGACTCTATATGCTTTGATAGAGGTGGAATAACCTAAAACTATACCTTCATTGACATTAGAACCAAATTTCTCAAGGTTGTCCTTGGTGTTTTATATAAAGAATTTACACCCAAACACTCTTAGATATAATATCTTGGGCTTTCTATTATTCCATAGCTGATAAGATGTTTTGTTTAAAATTAATCTTACAACAACACAATTTGAAATGTAAAAAGTCATGTTAATGGCTTTTTCTCAAAAGTATAATGGCAAGTTATACTCATAAAGTATTATTCTAGCCATTTTCATTAAAGTTCTATTCTTCCTATCAATTATCACATTTTGTTAAGGAGTTCTAGGTGAAAAATAGGTATGAGAATTGCCATTCTTATTATACTAATTTTTGAAAAATTTATTTTCAAATTCAATTCCATGAACATTTCCAATATTTGAATTGCAAAATACCTTTTCTTTTTTAACGCTTTTAGCAAAACTTTAAAAAGCAGCAAATGCATCATTTTTATGAACTAAGAAGCTAACCCAAGTAAATGTTTAATCATCAACAAGCAAAAATGCATAATGCATTCCATCTAAACTAGCTATTCTAGTTGGACCAAATATATCCAAGTTACTCTAGTTGGACCAAATAAATCCATGTGAATTAATTCTAAGGGCTAAGAAGTGGACAACCTATTTTGAGCTTAAAAGATGACTTAGTTTGCTTCCCTCTTTGACAAGCTTCACATGCCTTGTCCTTAATGAAATTGAGTTATAGTAAGCCATCCATAATTTTAATTTTTCTAAGGTCTTTACATAACCAAAATCCATATAAACTTTTATATAATAAAGTTATAGATTATCAATTTTAACATGTTTTTGGATTTGCATTATATCCTTTATTGCATCCATTCAATAAACATAAATTTTCCTACCATACTACTCGATGCATTTTTCTAGGATATTCTCCATCACACCTTAGGTATATATGTCTAGACAAAAATTCAAGAAAAAGCTATGTTTTTAGATAAAAAAAAGTTTCTATTAAAAAATATTGCTTGTTCTAACTCTAATTTGGATGTACCGTCAGTAAGTGTGCCATCTTCCCTTTGGTTGCAAATTAGTTACCCTTTGAAATGGATCACCGTCTCTCACCTTCCTTAAGTAATACATCTATTTCAAACTCTTATCTTTCCTTATATTCACCTCAAACACCAACTATCCCTATCAATTCAACCTTTTTGTCCACATCCTCTCCACCGAACCTCTCCACATCCAAATCCTCTACATTAAGCCAACCATTAATCACTTCATCCTTACCTAATCTTATCATAAATAATGTCTTCAATCCTAATGGCATTCATTTACTTATGGCCCTTAATCCAGCTTTAGAACCTGATTCTTCCCCCACACAACCTCATTCACAAAAATCACAATCTAATCCACCCTGAACTCATCCAATGCAATTTAGAGCGTCCATATTAAAGTGTAAATCAACTGCTTTTGCTACCACCTTATCCACAAAATCTTCCTCACTTATATCTAAATCATCATTATTTACCAAACCTAACCAATTACTAGAATGGAAGAAAGCCATGAAACATGAAATGGATGCTTTACTTTTGAATAAAACATGGACATTGGTGCCTGTTGACCATTTGCATGATCAAACTCCAAACTTTAGACTTTGGTAAATAATTTTTATACTAATAATTTAAATTAAGTGTGTAGGGAATTATATACCAAACATATACTAAGCATATACACTTTTGGATGAATAGTGACTTTTCGAGCAAATTGAACCTTTGGGTTCAAGAAGGCTTTTGACATCTTTAGAGTTCTTAAATGAGAAAATGATCTTCTTAAAATTTGAATTAGAAATCTTGAGTTTTTTGAATTAGGCTTATTTGTCAAATTCCAAGTTCATTTGGTTATGCAAATTTTGAGTCAAAATCCACATATACGCTTGTAATCTCAAACTGCACATCTCTTAGTATTTTGGACATATCTTGAGTTACAGAAGCCTAATTAAGGTGATTAAAAATGATATGAAAATATAAGTCACATATATACAACTTTCATGAAGAACATATGGGCAAATACAAATTTCTTCAGGAGCAAACCATGGCTTCAACTTGGGTATAGCTGTCTGATAGTATTCTGCATTTCAAATTGCATAGCTCTTAGTATTTTAGACATATATTGAGTTAAAGACATCAAATTTAGGTGATTAAAAATGATATGGAAATTTAATTCAAATATTTATAGTTTCTATGAAGAAAGTGTGGGCAAATTCAAACGTCTTGGATAAGCAATCACAATTTCAATTCATGAATATCTGTCTGACAGCATCACTTTCAATTATTCAAAATATAGATGTTGGACACATCATTTGCACCTCAAAAAGCTATATTCTTAAGTATAAATACCTCTAGAGCATAATGAAAGTTAAGAAACTTGTTTATCATTCATTATTTCTTAAGCATTCATTAAGCTCTCAAATTCTCTTAAACAATTCTTTGTTTGTATAACTCTTGTGAGAGTTGGGTGTGTATTAGAAATAGAATTTCTCTTCATCTTAAATCTTGGGTTAGATTAGAAGGTAAGTGAGATTTATTTCTAAAATAATTAGTTTAAGTGTTATCCATTGAGACACATTGGTTTTGGTTTTTTGAGTGAGCCTTGAAAACTCATGTTGTAAGGTTTTAAAAGTGATCCATAAAACTCTTGTGAATAAGATTATGGGTGAATTAAAATCCTAACATAGGGATAAGTTAGGTTGAGACGTAGGATTTTTTTTGAATATGAACTCCTTAAATCTTTGTGTTCTTCATTCTTCCTTCTCAACTTCTATTTAATTCTTACACATAATTTTTTTTAATTTCTCATTTTTATTTGATAGTCCTATTCACCCCCCCTTTAGGACTCTTTTCAATTGGTATCAAAGCTTGAATTCTAGGTAATTCATTACTAGAATACAAGATCATGGGAAGTGAATCATAAAAAATCTCTTCTCTTAGACCATTCATTGATGGTAGTGACTATCCACATTGGAAATTCAAAATGGAATTATATCTTAATTGTGATTCCATTTAGCTTTGGGACATTGCCCTAAGGGTTGGGAACCACCAACAACTATCATTGATGGTGTGGTAACTACTCTTACAAGAAGCCAATAGAGTATTAATCAAAAGGAAGAAAATCACAAAAACAAAAAAGCTATGATTACTCTAGTCTCTTCAAGGACAAGAGAAGAAGGAGGCAAGCTTCAACATTGTATGTCAGCCAAAGAAATATGGGAGACCTTAGAAAACCACTATGAAGGCAACGTTCAAGTAAGAAGCAAGAATGTTCAACTTCATATGTTTAAATTTGAACTCTTCAAAACGAAGCCTCATGAATCAATAATGAAGATGACAAATTGTCTCATTGCTCTAGTCACAACCCTCAAGAAACTTGGAAAACATTTATCTAAGGAAGAAGTAAACAATAAGATTCTAAGAATCCTACCTAAAAAGGATTGGGAATCTCATGTTACTTTAATTGAGGAAGTTCAAAACCTCTCCACCTTATTAACTGATGTGCTCATTGGTAAGCTCTTAACATATGAGTTCATTATCAAGCAAAGAGGTGAAGAACAAGAAGAGAAGGAAGAAAAGAAAAAGAGCATTGCTCTAAAAGCTCTTGAAGAAGATAGTGAAGAGGAAAGCATCAAAGATTCTAGTGATGAAGATGGTGACATTGCCATGCTCACTAGGAACTTCAAGAAGTTTTTGAGAAAGAAAAATGTCTCAAGAACAAGGGGCTTCAATAAGAAGTTTGAAGGAGATGGGAAGAAGAAAACTAAGGAGGTTACTTGCTATGAATGCAAGAAATCGGGATATATTAGAAGTTAGTGTCCCAAACTCAAATTCAAGAACAAGGGAGCAAAGGATAAGAAGAAGGAATTCAAAGCTACTTGGTATGATTCTTCTGAATTTGAATAGGAAGAGGAATAACAAGAGGTAGCTAATCTTTGTTTCATGGCCTTTGAAAACAAAAATAAGGTACCATCTACTTCTTATTCTTCCTTTAATGATTGTGATAATGATGATGATGATGATGATGAGAGCTCTATTATGAGCAAATTACTTGTTAAATGCAAAAGCTTATTATCTAAGAAATAACATTATAAGCATGAGTTAGGTTGCTTAAATAGAGAATTATAAATTTTAAAAATTAATTTTGCTAAACTTGTTGAAAAAAAAAAAATTTTTAGTGATGCAAAATCTTCTAATTCTTTAGAAAATCAACTTAAGAAAGCAAATGATGAAAATCATAAGCTTTATAAGGAGGTCCTAGAATTAAAGAATTTCATTGCTAAATTTAAAAGAGGAAAAGAAACTTTAGATAGTCTTCTTGACTCTAAAAAAATTCATGGAGATACCCATGGAATTAGATATAAGAATGGAATGTCTTCATCATTTTCATCACATATTAATTTTGTAAAAGCTTCACATGATTCCTCTCCTTTAACCACCAAATCAAATGAGACTCAAGCTTTTAAAGCTAAAAGATGTCATGTGTTAAATAGCAAGGAAAAGTCTCATGAGATTCATCCTTCATTAACACAAAGAGGTAAGGCTTAAACTAGAGCACCTAAACCTAAGCATGCTTGTATGTACATTAGACAAAATTATAAAAGGCATGCTACATAATACAATTGACATAAATATGTTGCACAAAATTATCAAAATGCACATCACCATTGCCAATGCATGTCTCACTTGATGACACAAAACAATAGGAGATACACACAATACCAAAGGCATGTTGCACACACTAGGAAAGCATTTCATTCTAGGAGGAATAAAATTGAAAATATTGTATGTTCTTATTGCATGATCAAAGGACATACTAACAATGTGTGCTTCTGTAGAAGACTGCATATGAATTTACTTCCTATGGATTATCTTGAAACTAACCAACCTAAACCAAGAAAGGTTTGGGTCCAAAAGAACACTTAAATTGTATTATGTAAATGTGCTTGAAATCCACAAGAACAAAAAGCAAGTGGTATCTCGATAGTGGATGTTCAAGGTACATGACAGGAGATAAAGAGCAATTCAACAAACTTAATGCTAAGGATGAAGGCACATTACCCTCAAAGATAATGCAAAAGAAAAAATTATTGGCATTGGAGAAATAGGTAATCCTTAATCCTTATCTATACATTATATGTTGTTTCTTGAAGGTCTTCAACATAATTTGTGTAGTATAAGTCAATTATATGACATGGGAAATAAAGTAACTTTTTATCCTAAAAATTGCTTTGTTAGTATTCTTGATGAAAACAAAGTTATTTTTAGTGGTGAAAGAGTAGACAATGTTTATGTCATTGGTTTTAATAAAATTGATAACAAAGACATAAAATGTTTAGTGTCTATCTCTCATGACACATGGTCATGACATAGAAGATTAGGACATGCAAATTTTGAGCTTTTGAATGATCTTTGTAAACATGAACTTGTAATTAGTTTACCTAAGCTTGAATTCACTAAAGATAAACCTTGTGATGCTTGTCAAAAGGGAAAACAATCAAAGTCATTTAAGCTAAAAAATGTAGTGTCCACCTATATGCGCTACTTGATCTTATACATATGGGTTTATTTGGACCAACTAGAGTTGCTAGTCTCGGTGGAATGCACTATGATTATGTATTGGTTGATGATTACTCAAGATACACTTGGGTGTGTTTTCTTGCTCATAAGAGTGATGCATTTAAAGCTTTTGAAAATTTTTCAAAAAGAGTGTGAAAAGAAAAAGGATTTTGTATTTCATCCATTAGAAGTGATTATGGAACCAAATTTGAAAATAAATTTTTCAAAAACTATTGTAATGAAAATGGTATTTCTCATACATTTTCATCTCCTAGAACTCCTTAACAAAATGGGGTAGTTAAAAGGAAAAACATAACTCTTGTGGAAATGGCTAGAACAATGCTTCATGAGTATAATTTTCCTCTATACTTTTGGGCGGAAGCCATTAACACATCTTATTATATTTCAAATCGAGTTTTCAAAAGACTAATTTTAAATAAAACATCTTATGAGCTATGGAATAATAGAAAACCCAAAATCTCATATCTAAGAGTATTTGGATGCAAGTGCTTTATATTAAACACCAAGGATAATATTGAAAAATTTGATTCCAAAGCCGATGAAGGAATTTTCCTAGGCTATTCCATCTCTAGCAAAGCATATAGGGTCTTTAATAAGAGAACTCTAGTAGTTGAAGAGTCAATGCAAGTGGTATTTGATGAATCAAACTCACTTGATCCTAAAAAGGATGTTTGTAGTGTTAATGATCTTGTAGGTGACAATGAGATTATGGAAACACCAGAAGAAAATGCTAGTAAGCTTTTGGAACTTGAAGATCCAAGCAAGAAGAAAAATGAGGAGACATCTCAACCTACCTTGAAGGATGAACTTCCAAAGGATTGACAATTCAAGAAAGCTCACCCTCAAGACCTCATTATAGGTGACACTACAAAAGGGGTAACTACTAGATCTTAATTAAAGTCTACTGTTAATTTAGCCTTCATTTTTCAAATTGAACCCAAAAATATTGATGATTCTTTATGTGATGAAATTTGGGTCCTTGCTATGCAAGAAGAGTTAAATTAATTTGAGAGAAATAAGGTTTGGACCTTGGTTCCTAGACTTAAACATCATCCTATTATAGGCACCAAATGGGTGTTTAGAAATAAGATAATGAACAAGGTGTCATAACTAGGAACAAAGCTAGACTAGTAGATAAAGGTTATAATCAAGAGGAAGATATTGATTATGATGAAACCTTTGCCCTCGTTGCAAGGTTTGAAGCTATTAGGATGCTACTTGCATTTGCATCATACATGGATTTTAAACTTTATCAAATAGATGTTAAAAGTGCATTTTTAAATTATTTTTTTGAAGAGGAGGTATATGTTAAACAACCTCCAGGTTTTGAAAAATTTGACTCTCCAAATTATATGTTTAAACTTTCAAAAGCATTATATGGATTGAAACAAGCTCTGAGAGCTTACTATGAAAGATTGAGTAACTTTTTACTAGAGAAAGGTTTCTCTAAAGGAAAGGTTGACATGACTCTTTTTATAAAGAAATCCAAACATGATTTATTAATTGTTCAAATATATGTTGATGACATTATATTTGGTGCTAGTAACCATTGCTTGTGTGAGGAATTCTCTAATTTAATGCAAGGAGAATTTGAGATGAGTATGATGGGTGAACTCAAATTCTTTCTTGGACTATAAATCAAGCAATACAAAAATGGGATTTTCATCAATCAAACCAAGTATAAAAGAGATGTTCTTAAGAAGTCTGGCATGGATAGAGCTAAGATAAGTAAAACTCCAATGAGCACCACAACTAAACTTAACAAAGATGAGTAGGCAAATCAATTGATGAAAAGCGATTTAGAGGTATGATCAGATCTCTTCTTTATTTAACTACTAGTAGACCTAATATTATGTTTACTACTTGCTTGTGTGCTAGATTTCAATCAAGTCCTAGAGAGTCTCATTTGAATGTTATCAAAAGAATTTTCAAATATCTTTGTGGTACAATGCATTTAGGAATTTGGTATCCTAGGATTTCTTCCCTTGACTTGATTAGTTATTCTGATGCTAACTTTGTTGGTAGTTTACTAGATAGAAAAAGCACTTCCAAAACTTGTCAAATTTTAGGAAATTGCTTAGTTTCTTGGTTTAGTAAGAAACAAGTTTCAGTTGCCTTGTCCACTGTTGAAGCAGAATATGTGGTGGCTAGTTGTTGTAGCACCTAAGTTCTATGGCAAAAACAACAACTTTTGGACTATGGCATTGATATTAATCACATTCCAATTAAATGTGACAATACAAGTACTATAAACCTTAGTAAAAATCCTATTAAGCATTATAGAACTAAGCATATTGACATTAGACATCATTTATTGCGTGAAAATGTGCAAAATGGTGATATTTCTTGATTTTGTTGATACTAATCATCAATTAGCAAACATCTTTACCAAGCCTCTTTGGGAGGAAAGATTGAATTTTATTAAGCATGAACTTGGTATGATTGATGGCTCAAGCATGTCTTAATCACTTTTTAAATTAATGAATTGATGTTTAGATTCTTATGTGATCATATGCTTAAGAAAAATTATTTTCAGCATCATGTATATATTCTATTTTAAAAGTATTTGCTTTAGCAAATTTACTTCACATACATGATATATTGTATTTCCCATTTACATGATCTCTATATTAATTTTATTTGATTTGGATTTATGTGGATTCATTCAATTTTTTTTTCAAAAGCCCTTATATTTTTCAAATTAATAATTAATTATTGAGCTAAATTCAACTAATTAATTATTTTAATTTAGCAAAAATATTTCTCCTCAACAAGATTTTTTTTAATATTTTTAATTCATTTTATGCAAGTTTCTGTTTGGATTATTTTTAGTATACTTTATGTATCTAAGTTTTGAGTTGTTTGTTTATTTTATAATTATGTTATGACAATTTACGCTCTTTTATTTTCTAGATATAAGACATGAGTTGTTAGTTTTATGTCTTGTCCACAATTGGTATTTTAATATCATTGTAGCTCTCTTTTTAATGCAATTTTATTTGCATTTTGACAAGGGAGAAGAAATATTTGAGTTTGTTTATTATTATTATTATTTTTTATTGTTTTTACGCATGAATATTGTTTATTATGTTTATACATGCATAATTAATGTTTAATTTATTCATGTATCAATTCCACTTAGGAATTGTTTTGATCTTTGATGAGGTATGAATATTTTTTTTAAGATTTGGTCTATCTTTGCTTTTGTCAAAGGAGGAAAAAATAATTGAGTTTGCATGCGTACTTAGTTAATTTCTTTTAAGGAAGAGAATTTTTTTTTTACAAAGATGTGTTTGTATTAGTGACAAAACTATGTGATAGTGTGTTCTTAATATCAATTTTTTTAATTCATTGAAATAGGGGGAGAAAATTGTTTGAATTTATTTCATACATAGTAATAATGTAAGTACGGCTAGTTTTATCCTTGTGATAAAAAGCCTTATTTTGCTTACTTTGTTTATATATGACATGAATTTTTTTTAATTTATGCATGACTATCAATTATGCTTATACCTGCAAAATTCATATTCATGTATAAATTCTTCTTAGGAATGGTTTTTATCTTTAAAAATGAAATGACTTTCATAAAGATTTTGAGTATCTTTACTTTTATTGTTTTGGTTCTTGATCTTTTATTCCCTTTAGTATTATTGGCTCCCTTAGTCTATTTCCCCTTATATCTCTCTCTTTTCTTTTTGTCTTTGACAAAGGGGGAGAAGAAGCTATGTGCTTAGAGGATAAATAATTATGTTTGTGATGCATTATAGTAGAACTATATACATATATGTTTGAAATTATTTCCTTCATGTTGTCTAACATTTTTTAATGATTATGTTATTATCATTTGTTATGTTAGGCCATGTTCTTGATAATATTTTTATGTTGTCCTTATTCTTGACAAGAAGGACAATCAAATTTATTTATATTTCTTATTATGTCCAAAAAGAAGGAGAAATAAAGAAATATATTTTATTAAAGGAATAAATTTGTTAAACTCTTATACATGCTATGATAATTCAATTATATACTCTGATACATGATAAATATTGAAATTATGCACATGTTAAGGGGGAGCAAAATACTTTCTCATTTTGCATCTATTTAATTTGAAAGGGGGAGCTATTTTAATTAGCATGATTATACATGTTATTTATTATCACACTCACACACATTATTTATTATCTTTTAAAATTGGTTGTCAAAGCTAAAAAGGGGGAGATTGTTGACCATTTGCATGATCAAACTCCAAATTTTGGACTTTGACAAAAAAATTTTATACTAATAATTTAACTTAAGTGCGTAGGGAATTATATACCAAACATATACCAAACATATACACTTTTGGATGAATAGTGACTTTTCGGGCAAATTGAACCTCTGAGATTCAAGAAGGCTTTTGACATCTTTAGAGCTCTTAAATGAGAAAATTAAATTTTTCACATTTGAATTAGACATCTTGAGCTTTGTGAATTGGGCTTATTTTTCAAAATCCAAGTTCATTTGGTTATGCAAATTTTGAATCAAAATCCACGTATACGTCTGCCATCTCAGACTGCATATCTTTCAGTATTTTGGACATATCTTGAGTTAAAAAAGTCCAATTAAGGTGATTCAAAATGATATGAAAAGATAAGTCAAATATATAAAACTTTTATGAATAAATTATGGGCAAATTAAACTTTCTTTAGGAGTAAAACATGGCTTCAATTTGTGTATAGTTATCTGACAGTATTCTGCATTCTACATTGCATTACTCTTAGTATTTTGGACATATCCTAAGCTAAAGAAGTCAAATTTAGGTGATGAAAAATGATATGGAAAGATAATTCCAATATCTACAGCTTTAATGAAGAAATTATAGGTAAATTAAAATTTCTTCAAGAGCAAATCATGGCTTTAACTTGGGTATAGCTGTCTGATAGTATTTTGCATTTCAAATTTCATAAATCATAGTATTTTGGACATATCCTAAGATAAAAGCATCCAATTTAAGTGATTAAAAATTATATGGAAAGATAATTCAAATATCTACAGCTTTTATGAAGAAAGTGTGGGCAAATTCAAATGTCTTGGGTAACTAATCATGGTTTCAATTCATGAATAGCTTTTTGTCAGTATCACTTTCAATGATTCAAAATATAGACGTTGGACACATGATTTGCACTTCCAATAGCTATATTTTCTTAGTATAAATACCTCTAGAGCTGAATTAAATTTAAGAAACTTATTTATCATTCATTATTTCTTAAGCATTCACTGAGCTCTCAAATTCTCTTAAACAATTCTTTGTTTGTATAACTCTTGTGAGAGTTGGGTGTGTGTTAGAAATAGAATTTCTCTTCATCTTAAATCTTGGGTTAGATTATAAGGGAAGTGAGATCTATTTCTAAAGGAATTGGTTTAAGTTTTGTCCATTGAAACACTTTGGTTTTGGTTTTTTGAGTGAGCCTTGAAAACTCATGTTGTAAGGTTATAAGAGTGAGCCATAAAACTCTTGTATAATCTTTATCTTATGAATAACATTGTGGGTGACTGAAAATCCTAACTTGGGGATAAGTTAGGTAGAGATGTAGGATTATTGTTGAATCCAAACTTCTTAAAGCTTTGTGTTCTTCATTCATCCTTCTCAACTTCTATTTAATTCTTGCAAAGAATTCTTTTAATTTCTTATTTTTATTTGATAGTCCTATTCTCCCCCCTGCCCTCTTGGACTCTTTTCAGTGCCTACATCCTTTGGGAAGAATGTTATTAGAAATTGATGGGTATATAAAATTAAGCAGCATGCCAACGTTACTATTAAATGCTGTAAGGCGACGTTGGTTGCACGAGGTTATACATAAGAGTATGGGTTGGATTACAGTGAAACTTTTAGTTTTGTTATGAAGCCAATGATTGTACATACAGTTCTCTTAATGGTAGTATCTAAAAGTTGGTCAGTTTGCTAGTTAGATGTCATTAATGCTTTTTTGAATGGAGACTTAGAAGAAGATGTTTACATGGTTTGACAAAATGGATTTGTTGATTAAAGCTTTCCTCATTATGTTTGTGAACTCTAAAAATCATTATATGGTCTTAAGTAGGCGCCACTTATATGGTTTTACAAGCTTAGTAATTTTTTATTGCCTATTGGATTTCATTGTTCATGTGTAGATCCTTCACTTTTCATTTACAAATAATATAGTCTATGTAGATTATGTACTCATTACTGGTAATGACTCTCAAGTGGTGTCTTCTTTGATTGAACAATTGTCTTTATCTTTTAAGCTTCGTGATCTTAGTCTACTGAATTGCTTTCTTGTCATTCAGGTATTTACCAAACCTATAGGTATGATTCTTTCTTAGTCCTTATATTTTTTTGCCATTATAAAACATATGGGAATGCAATAATGTAAACCCATATATAGATGGCGGGGTTTAGCACACGTCCAAGATTTTAGCAACCGCGACACTATTTGAGCTCGGGGCTCTAAAGAACACACTAACCACTGTCATAAAGATATGGCATGGAGCTGAGGAGTCACCACCTAGGGTAATAACTAGGACAAATCGAAAAGGTGGTACTCAATTCCCTAAAAGAAAGCTAGCACCATAACTAGGAGATTCTAGATACGGAATACCAACTTCTTTTAGTCTCGTGTTCTTTTAGAATTACTTTATGAATTACTATATTATCCTCTATTTACATGCAATTTCATATAAACCCTTATTCTAGCAATTAACTTCAAGGCAAACTAGTCATGAAAAATACAAGTAAATAATGCATTCAATATAACATATAATCCCTAAGTTTGTCTAATCTACATTAATTTTAATTAAATGAACTAAATCTACATGTTTTAATTTACAAGTGAGCTAAAGACTAATGGACCTAATTCCTTTTAATTTTAATTAAATGAACCTAGGTCTATTTATTTTAATTCTAAAAATGGGCCTAAATCTGCAAATTATGGAGATATTTAAATTAGTGGGCCTAATTATATATATTTTAATTCTAAAGTGACCTTAAATTTACAAGTTATGAAAAAGGCTTAAATTAAGTGAGCCTATGTCTAATTTACTAAATGGGCCTAAAAATCTAATTAATTATGGGCCTAAAATGAATTTTAATTAATTAAACCTAAAAAACCTAAATTTATTCAAGTGGATTGGAATCTAATATGGGCTTAAGGCTTAGAACACATAAAAATAAATAAAAAAGCCCAAAAACAAATAAAACATATTAAAACAATTAAATAAAAGATTAAACAACTAATTAATTATTCCTTCTAAAACCCTAATTTTCATTAACATGTAATCATAAATTAATATACATCTTCCATTGATTTTAATTAATGACCCAATTGAAAACCCTAATTTATATTTTTTGGGGTTGTATTAATTTTTTTTATTCTTAATAGGTTATTATAATAGCCCCAATAGTAGGAATAATTAGATTGTGTGTGGTTGCTTGTTTACAATTTTAATCAAAATTGCAGATTTTTTATCCATAAATTTTTTTAACATTTAATTATAGAAAGACCCCTAAAAGAATTTAAAATTTTCAATTAGGTCCTTAAAAATTATTATAATTCAGTCCTCAAAAAATATTAAAACCTTTCTTTGAAAAATGCATCCAGACTTCTGAGACTTCAAACTTTAAGTATTGACCTATTTATGATATTTTTGTCATTAGAGTTCTCTATCGCATCCATAATTCATCATCCTAAAATTAGGTGTTTACACCATCTCTACACCTATGCAGTTGGTAGTCAGTTGCAACATAATGGTGACTTCTTAGCCATGGAGGAAGCTTTGAAATATCAACAAATCTATGGCAGTCTTCAATATGCCACTCTTATTCATCATGATATTTTTTTTTATCAATCGCCTATGTCAATACATGCACAAGCCAATGCATGCTCATTTCTAATCCATTAAGTGAGTCTTACATTATTTATAAGTTACTATTCATGATGGTTTATTCATCACCAAAAGCTCATTTTTCACTCTGAATGTTTTCTTTGATGTTGATTGGGCAGACAATCTGGATGATCAAAAGTTGATAAGTAACTGCTTAATTTATCTTAGTCCTAACTTAATTGCTTGGAACTCGAAGAAATAATGTACAGTAGCTCGCTCCTCAACTGAGTATAAGTTCAAGGATGTAGCCAATCTGAGTGTTGAATGACATTGGTTAACTTCCTTGTTATTTGAGTTAGATGTTTAACTTTCTTATCCATAGTACGTGTAGTGCGATAATGTTGGAGCTATTTTTCTATTCACAAATCTTGTGTTTCATGCATTGGCTCAGCATGTCAAGGTCAACTATCACTTTATATGGCAATAAGTGTTATATAAGCTCCTTATAGTGTCATCTCTATCGTCCAAGGACCAGCTCACCGATATTCTAACAAAGCCTCTATCTTGCCAGTTGTTTTCTTATTTTAAAGGCAACCTTCAGTTGATTGCTTCTCCACCATCAACTTGTGGGGCATGTTAGAAAAATAATTATCATTATATCTTTAGTCATTCACTTGTATTAGACTTCTTAGCTAGTTGTATAATTATTAAGTGTATTGTCCATGTGTGTGTGTGTGTACACACATACACACACACACACATATGTATTATAATACTCATTAATTTTAACATACGATACAAATATTTTCCATAATTAGTTATTAACTTTCACTATCAGAATAACTATTGAAGAGGAGATGATGGAGCATATAAAAGATGCTACCACACCAAAGGAAGCTTGGGATTCTCTTGCTCTATGATTCTTAAAGAAGAATGATGTTAGACTTCAACTGTTGGAAAATGAACTAATGTCTAAGAATGATGTTAGACTTCAATTGTTGGAAAATGAACTAATGTCTATCTCATAATAGGATATGACAATTGGTTAGTATTTTTTCCAAGGTGAATTCCTTATTTTAGGAAATTTCTGAGTTAGATGAGGCATCCATAATGGCTAGCAATAGGATGAGGAGAATCATTATTCATGGACTACAACCACAGTACCATAGTTTTATGGTTGTAGTTAAAGGTTGACCCATATAACCATGTAATAAAGAGTTATAGAATTTATTGGCAAGTCAAGAAACTCTAGCAAAAAAATGGCTAGAATCTCCTTGAATATTGAATAGGTGGTGCTCTTTATCGTTAAGAAATTGCATTGTAGGAATAGAGGGAAGACACTAAGAAATGTCCAATTGGAAGGGGCTTAACAGAAGTAGCAACACAACAATCAACAGTCTAAGAATTCTAGACATCATAATGGTGAGTGTTTCAACTGTGGCAAGAAGGACAGTACACCAGAGATCATCAGTTTAAGAAAAGGTCTATTTAACACAATACATCAATTATAAGAAATCGCTAATAGGATGAACCAGCATGGGATGTTGAAGCATTATTTGTGGAAGCAATGCAAGTAGAAGAGTATTCTAATTCAAAGATTATGGAAGTTCCTAGCTTTACAAATACCACAATAGAAGAATAAGAGGAGCATACATCCAGTGCATTGAGTTCTCATAGAATTGATTATAAGAAGTGTTGGATCTTTGATTCTAGTTATTCCAATCACATGACAGGAGATAAAAGTAAGCTTTGTAATGCTTCAGAGTACAAAGGCAAGCTAGTTATGGTAACTATAAATAACTTGAAACTACCAATTACTCATATTAGTGACACGGTGATCACTTCCTATTCAATTCAATAATAAGTCCAATTAGAGGATGTATACAAATGAAGCAGGTCAAATTGTATACCCTAGTCTCTAAGACCTAGTATAGAGCAAGTAGGGTGTCAAACACTTGAGAATTTAGAGTAAACTTTGTATTAACCGAATAGAAACTAAGATGGATAAGTAAAGTAATATCAGAATAATAACAATCTATTGAAACTAATAAATAAATCTATATCACTAACTAACCACTAAAAATACTAAAGGAAATTACAGCAAAATACATGCATGAGAGAATTACAACTCAAAAGCAAATAAGAACTTTAAATTATTATTATCATATATTATATTAATTGGAAATTAGTTTATAGACTCCAAAATCAATTCTCATTGTCAATTAAAGGCATTTCCTCTTAGAGTCTACAACCACTCTCGTGTTGTTGTAGAGATAAGAGAAAATCAAAAAGATACTATACCAATTTTTAATTCCCCTAAGATAAATTCCTTGTCTCCAAGTGATATTCAATGCTTAAGTAATTTCAATTACATTCCACCAAATTACCCCAATTCTCTTTGTGAATACTTTGATTAAAAAGTTACATATGATGATTAAGCATACATAACACAATTTACACTAATTGAAATTAAATCATAAATAATATAAGATAAAAATGTAGTTCTTAAGATTGATTCATCATTACAATTCTCATACAAAGACTTAACCAAGATACATGATTAAAGAATAACAAGAGAGAATCAAATAAAACATAGAAAAAGGAAAATGAGAGAAAAGATTAAGTGAATAAAACCCTTTACTATGTCTTTTAAAGCTTGCTTAATGTAGAATAATCTTCTCTTGCTTCTTGGCTTTGTCTCCTTTTTGTTTGTCTTCACCAAAAACTAGAAATTTTACAATGATTTCTAAACAAAAACTAAATACTAATAATTTTCATCTCTTCCTCTTCAAACAACCTAAAGTTATGTTTTTATAGGTTTCTTAGGGGTACAATTTGTGTCCCTTTGAAAAATGTAAGAATGAAAGGATGCATTGAAAGGTTATGTTAGTGCCAACTCGGCACAGTAAGTATCTGTCATGAGTCTGTCAAATGGTGATGACTTGTGACTCTTCACTAGGGCTCTAACTTGACTTCACATGCTTCACGCTTCATTCTAAACAATTCCAAGTCCTTTCCATGCACTATTTGAGCCTAAAAATATATATCAAACACACATAATCAACATAAGGATAAATAAAGTAAAAATAACACTTGCATAATGAAATAAATACTACAAACAAAAAAAAATTAAAAAAAATCAAACCTTAACTACCCTAAAGAACCATACATATTTGCATTACATCAAACTCCCCCACACTTAGACCTTGCTTGCCTTCAAGCAAGAAATAAAGATTCAATATGGAAAATTTAACAAAATTTTCATCTCCTCCAAAACAAATGTAACTACCTTATCAAGTCAACTCACTTTTCTCATGGCATTTTTAGACATTTTATTCATAAATATATCTTTTAGACTTATTCTTTCTGAATGAATGTAACTAACAAGCATACTCAATTACTCATAACTTACTCAAAATACATCTACTTGTGACATTACACATCCCTTTCTGAAGGAATGTAACTAAGGAGCATACTCAATTACACATAACTTACTCAAGATACATCACATCAATAAGAATTATTTATTTTTTTCCTTTCTTTTTTTTAAGTTCTCATCCATTATTGAAAAGAAAGTTCCATGTGTATTATGGTTACAGTTTCCTTAAGGCTACTCAAATCTTTAAGAAAACCTAAGCTTAAATTCTTACCACCTTAGCCTTAAGCATAGTTAGTAAGTTGACTAAAGCATTCTTTAGATTTTAAAAATAATAAAAAGAGATAAAAAGAAAAACATATAACTTATACTAAATAAAACTTTAAACTTTTATCAATTAAGCATAAAAAACTAATTATCAACATAAAAACTTAACCTCAATCAAAATTAATAAGACTTATAAGATAACTACTTATTAAATATAGGAGAAAAATGAATGATTCAAAATATGCAAAATGTTGGCATAACACACAAACATAAAATAAAACACTAACATAAACAATAGATACTAATAATATCCCTTCCCCTACACTTAAAAATGCACATTGTCCGTAATATGATAATAATAAAGCAAGGAAAGGAAAGGAAAGTAGTACTCCCCTAGTCATTTATCGGGGTAGACAGTGGAGACTCAATGTGATATCTAGATTGTGCAAAGAATTGGTTCAACTTGTACTCTATTTTATGCTACCTATGATCAAGTTATAAATTCCTTGTTTCATGGCAAGTTGGTTATCCAAAATTTGATTCCAAATAAGTGGTATGGCACTTGAAGAACCATTGGGCTCACCCTGCATAGGATAGGTTAGTAAAGGCACATCACTAAATGGTGTAGGCATATGAGATTCCTCTAGATCCTCCTCCTTATTTTCTTCCATTTCTTGGGATTCATTAACTTATGGTGGTCATGCTATCTCACACCAACAAGAACATGTCCTTACTTGAATCAAGAAAAATGATGAATCAACAACTTCACCTCTCACAAAAGCTTGTTTAGTAAAGTAGGAACACTCAATTACACGAGTAAAATCATTAAGGTTAACATTCAAAGCTTTTGCAATAATAGTAACAACATGTCCAAGGGTAAGTAGAGCATATTTTCATGGAGCACAAGCCAATAATTAATTAAAAATCCAATGATTCCACCATGTTTTATATTGTGAATACACCATATTAAAAATAATTCTTGTGTAGAGACACGATTGAATTCAAATTTATGAAAAATGACACATATAATAACTTTATGTAACAACCAATATTTCAAATCCTTAATGAACTTAACTTTGCCTTTCTTAGGTTGAAATGGTGATTAAAAATTTGTTAAGAATGTCCAAAATTCATTTAAGTAAAATGATAGAGAGGGATCACACAAGCCATCCTTTTTAAAGCCAAAGACACATTGCATGAATGAATAGGTGAGTTGATGTTTGTTGCCTAACATTCAAAATTCTAGAATTTGTGTATTGGTTGGGTGTACATCCTAAGTCATGTAGAATTCAGTGATCAAATCAACATAAGTGCTCTCATGCATGGAATAAACTTCTTTAACCCACATGTTATTAGCATTTGATCAAAAGAGTCATGCATACCCATATTATTAATAAGGGAGTTAGGGACATACTTATAACCTACAATTTCTCTAAACTTGATATTGGTAAACTTAGCACCTTCTTCAAGTGATATGATAGGAAACTTAGCCTTTTAAGTTTATGATAAATCTTCCTCTTCTTAATGTCCTTCTTTAATATATGGTGTCTTGGAAGATGAACTCCTTGTCTTACCCATTTCAAAAGTCAAAACTAGAAGTTTAAGGATGTGTAGAGAATGAAGAAAAATTATTATAAGAGATGGCAATGAATGAGAGCAATAGACATAAAGAAGTAGAGGGAATGAAAAAGTGATAAAATGAATAAATGAATGGGGGATTTTAGTTAGGGTTGGAGAAAAAGGAAAATGAAAAGACTAATGAAAAAAATGAAAAGGCAAAGTGTGTAGGGAGAATATAAAGAATAGAGAATAAGAAAAAAAAAAACAAAAACCTATAGGATATATAAGTTGAATGGAAAAAGGATATGAAAAAGTGTAGTCAAAGTTATGTTTATATAGATATATTAGGGTAAGGGTGTAAGGTGATAGAATGATGGTGAAAGGTCATGAGAAATAATGAAAAGTCATGTAGAGTGGTGAAAAGTCATGACTTTTCTTGGAAAGGAAATAACTTTTCACTATTAGGGGTTATGTTTGTTTGGGAGATAATGAGAATAAAACAAGTCATTTAATAAAAAAAATTGTGTAATATATAAAAGTAATAAAGTTATGAGTATTAGAGATATATGTATACATTTATATATAAGTATTTAAGGGAAAATGAATTATGCTGACTCGTTCTGGTAACTCGCTGTCACGAGTCATCACTTAAAGATGACTCGACATAATTTGGTTCTATCACGAGTCAATCCACTTATGACCAAATGAAGGTTGAAAATTGAGCAATTTGACATGCAAGGCTAGCCATAATACACATAGAAATAAATACATAAACATATACTTCAGCAAACATATGAGTAACACAAAATTTATAAGCAAAAATATAATAAGAAAATAATCAAAAACCAAATATAAACTAGAAATAAAGATACTAATTATAAAAATGTGGATTCATGAAGTATAACTAAAAGAAAATAACATAAAATAAAAATAAAAATATGTAAAAATTACCTTGCTAAATTTTAAAGGTGTATAGCTTGACCTTATCGTCATTTAATTATGGTGTAGATAGAGAGATAGACCGGCTTGGAGCAATTTCTTCACCGATCAAGTAAGGATTGAGCCGATGTCCATTAACCTTGAATACTTTCCCTTTTTTAGCAGCAATATCTACACCATGAGGATAAGCTTTAATAATTGTGAAAGGTCTGAACCATCATGACTTCAATTTCCCCGAAAATAATTTGAGTCTTGAATTATAAAGGAGAACAAGCTCTCCTTCGTTAAATTCTTTCTTAGATAAGTGTTTGTCATGCCATAACTTGGTGTGCTCCTTATACAGCTTCACATTTTCATAAGCATTCATTCTTAATTGATTTAATTCATTGAGTTGAAGTAATCTTTTCTGACCGACCTTGATCAAGTCAAAATTCAATGCATTTGTTGTCCAATATGCCTTATACTCTAACTCAATGGGTAAATGACAAGACATTCCATAAATCAATTGGTAAGGAGTAAGGCCTAATGGAGTTTTAAGGGCTATCATATATGCCTATAAAGCATCATCTAGCTTTAATGATCAATCCTTTCTGAAGAAGATACAATTTTCTCAAGAATCGATTTAATCTCTTTATTACTTACCTCAACTTGTCCACTTGTTTGTGGGTGATACAGGATAACTATCTTATGTGTTACCCCAAAATTTTTTAGAAGAGCTTCTATCACATGATTACAAAAATGTGAACCTCCATAACTAATAAATGCTCTCGGAGTACTAAATCTAGGAAACATTACTTTCTTGAGCATCTTCTTGACCAGTTTAGCATCATTAGTAATGGTTAGCATTGCTTCCACCTATTTAGAAACATAATCAACCATAACTAAAATATACTTATTACCTAAAGAACTAGGAAATGGACCTATAAAGTCTATTCCCCAAACATAAAAAATCTCAACTTCAAGTATTCCTTTCAAAGGCATCACATGTTTCCTTGATATGTTACCCATTTTTTAACATCTATCACATGTGAGAACAAACTCTCTATCATCTTTAAATAAAGTTGGCCACCAAAACCTAGATTATAATACCTTAGATGCCATTTTTGTTGCACTAAAATGTCCTCCAACATAAAAGGAATGGCAATGTCTCAAAACATCTTAAGCTTCATCTTAAGGGATGCATCTCCGAATTAAACCATTTGTGCATCTCTTGTATAGTAATGGTTCCTCTTAATAGTAGGATTTGCTATTATGTAAGAATTTCTTTCATTGTCTATAATCCATTCCATAAGGAATAATACCACTCACAAGATAGTTAGCAATATATGCAAACCATGGAAGTTCCTTTGATGCCACCTTTAAGAGATGTTCACCATGAAATTTCTCATTAATAGGCACACCATCATCATGTTCCTATAACCCTTCCTAATTTAGTTTTGATAAATGATCTACAACCAGGTTTTCACTTCCTTTCTTGTCTCTCACCTCCCAATCAAACTCTTGAAGTATTAAAATCCATAGTAAGAGCTTAGGTTTTGCATCCTTCTTACTTAAAAGGTACTTAAGAGTAGTGTGGTTTGAATATACAATTACCTTTAGCCCCATAAGATACGCTTGAAACTTGTCAAATGCATATATGATAGTGAGCAACTCCTCTATAGTGGTGTAGTTAATTTGAGTATCATCAAGTAGTTTACTAGAATAGTAAATCACATAAGGAAAAATTACTAGAGTCACATATAATTTCAAATGGTTGCTCCCAATTAGGTGGTTGCAAAACTGGCACTGAAATAAAAGCTTCCTTCAAAGCCTCAAATGCATAAATACATGCGTTATCAAACTCAAACACAACATCTTTAGCAAGTAGTTCGCAAAATGGCTTTGCAATCTTGGAAAAATCTTTGACAAATCTCTGATAAAAACTCACATGTCTAAGAAAGCTTCTTATATCCTTGACACATTTTGGATGTGGAAAATTATCAATCACTTATATTTTTTCTTTGTCAACTTCAATACCTCTCTTTGATATCAAATGGCCAAGCATAATTCCTTCTTATGCCATAAAGTGACACTTTTCCCAATTCAAGACCAATCCATGCTCTTTACACCTATCAAGAACTTTGGAAAGATTTTCTAGAAAATTTGCAAAGTTAGATCTATAAACACTGAAATCATCCATAAAAACCTCTACACAATCGCCAAGTAAATCACTAAATATGGAAAACATGCATGTTTGAAAAGTTTAAGGTGCATTGCATAAACCAAAAGGCATACATCTAAAGGCAAAAGTACCGTATGGGCATGTAAATGTAGTTTTAGCTTAGTCCTTGGGATGAATAGGAATTTAGTAAAAACTACTAAGTCCATGTAAATAATAAAAAATATGAAAATTTAGTTAGTCTCTCAAGAACTTGGTCAATAATAAACAATGGAAAATGATCTTTTCTAGTTGGTTTATTCAATTTCCTATAATCTATACACATACGCCATCCCATGATAGTTCTAGTAGGTATCAAATCATTAGATTCATTCCTAACAATGGTTAAGCCTCCCTTCTTTGGAACAACTTGAACAGGGCTCACCCAATTGCTATCACTAATGGAATATATGATTCCATTATTAAGCAACTTAATCACTTCCTTTCTCACCACTTCTTTGAGAGTGGAATATATTTCAATGGAAGGTTTAGCATTATCCTCCAAAAGGATTCTATGCATACACAATTTTGAGGTAATGCCCTTCAAATCACTAATAGAATAACCAAGGGCATTCTTATGACTTAATAAAATATCATATAAGGCATCAACATCAATATTAGGTAAAGATGAATTTACAATGAAAGGGGAATCAGTATTAGAGTCAAGAAATGCATATCTTAGATTGGACGATAAAGGCTTGGGCTCTAGATTCACTTTTTCATTTGGTGTAGTCAACTTAGGATCATCATCCCTTCTTAAGGGTTCAAATCTTAAAATTCTATTGGAAAGTAGGTATGAAGTTACGTCCAAAATTTGATCACTAGTGTCATGGTTCGTATATGGCTCGATCAGATCTTGCTTTAGACATCCATGTATTACCTCATCAACACATTCATAAAAAAATATCAAGGGAATCAATTCTACTTGCTACTTTTACTGGTGTAGATTTCATTATCTTGAATACATCAAACTCTAATCACTCATTGTTCACTTCTTATGTAATCTTCCCTCTCTTCATATCTATAATTGCACTTGTCATTTCCAAAAATGGTCTACCAAACAAAATTGCAATCTCAAGGTCTTCTTCCATTTCCACAACAAAATAAGTTAGTATTACGAACTTCCCCACCTTAGTTGGCACATTTTCAAGAATGCCTAGTGGGTAGGTGATGGATTTATCCGCCATGGAAAGACAAATATTTGTACGTTTGAGTTCTCCTAAGTCAAGCCTCCTATAAAGGGAGTAAGGCATAAGGCTAACACTAGCTTTAATATCACACAAAGCTTAATCAAAATGAGTACCACCAATAAAAAAAGGAACTATAAAACAACCTAAATCTCCAAGTTTTGGTGGAGATTTGGAGTACATAGCTTTGGATTCTACAACAAGGGATACTAAACCATAGTCTTTAAGCTTATTCTTATGACTGATCATATCTTTCAAAACTTACCCCATGCTGACATATCTCTAATGGTATCCATAAATGGTATAGTGATAGTAATTTCCTTAAGATAATTAAGGAATTTGCTAAACTGCTTATCTAAGTTATGCCTTACGAACTTTTAAGGGAAAGGTAGTGCCTTAAGATCTACCTTTAGTTCATAATCTTTAGGCAAGTTAGCATCATCCTTTTTATTCTTCTCTGTACCCTCAATATTATTCTTGCTACTTACTTCCACCTCATCACTTCCCTTACTATCTTTAATTCCTACCACTTCATCATCATCAACCATTCTCTTATTTTTACTAACATCATTTTTAACCTCCTTTCCACTCCTTAAAGTGATTGCTTGACAAGTTTCTTTTAAGGCAAACTCCGGTTGGCTGGGAAGCTTTCCTAAGGGTTTGGTGTTGGAAGAGGAGGCTTGTTGAGCAATTTGAGTTTCAAGGATACGGTTGTGAGTAGCAATTTATTCAAGTTTGGAATGAAGTTGCTTAAATTACTCTTCACTTTATTTTTTGATGGCCATTTGTTTATTGACAAATTATTCCATAATATTTTCAAGGTTGGATTTGGGTTCAGTATGATTGAAGGGTTATTATTTCATGGGAAATCCTGGTGGGTTTTGAGGTTTGGTGTTTGGGTTAAATGGGGGGTTCAATTGTGAAGACGTATTTGACTATGAAAATGCTGGGTAGTTACTCCATTATGGATTACAACAATTTGAGTTTAACCCCATTTTTTGATTGAAGGCTCCTTGTATATAGCTTGCATCTTCATTAGAATTCATACTACATTGAGAGTATGAATGGGATCCTCCATACAACTCACAAGCAATATTATTACTTTCTAAAGAGTTAATTTAATATTTACTCACCATTCTTATGAGAGCATCTACTTTTGCATTCAATAGATTGATGTTATCAAGCTTTAAAACTCCTTTTGCTCTTACCATTATTGTCTCATCACCTATGTATCCTTGAGATGCAAGTTCTTTAACCAATGTAACGACTTCCCTAGCCATCTTATGCATCCATTTCCCACTTAAGGCTACTTTTATAATATTTTATTATCATCCATTAACCCATTATAGAAAATTTAAGGGAACATCCAATCCGGTAAGCCATGATGTGGACATTACCTTTATAGGTCTTTAAATCTTCCCAAGCTAAATATATTGTCTCACATTTATTTTGCTTAAAAGTTGTAATCTCATTATGAAATTTAGCTGTCTTATGTGGTGGAAAATATTTATGTAAAAATGCTTGCTTTAATTGGTCCCATATTGTGATTGATTCACTAGGCAAACTAGAAGCCACCTTTGTGCTTTCTCCTTGAATAAAAATAGGAAAAGCCTAAGCCTTATTGCATCATCAATTACACCATTGATCTTGAAGGTTGCTCATATATTAAGAAAAGTCAATATGTGAGCATATGAATCCTCTCCTTGCAAACCTCCAAACTAATTATTCTGCACCATTTGGATGATACTTGGCTTGATTTCAAAATTATTATTAGCAATGGTTGGGGCCGCAATCCCCCCAAAACCTAAGGATAAACATATATAAACACACATAATCAACATAAGAATAAAAGAAGTAAAAATTACACTTGCATAATCAAATAAATACCATAAACAAAATAAAAATAAAAGAAATCAAATTTTAACTACCTTAAAGAACCATACATATTTTCATTACATCAACAAAGTACAAGGTATGAAAAATAATCTTTTGTTAGTTTCATAGTTGACTGATTCTAATACACTAATAATGGCAGGATAAAAGGTGGATTCCATATATGTCTTGTTAGTAGAAGATGCTTATTTAAAGAAGACAAAAGGCAGCGATACAACTAACTTATGGCATGCATGACTGGGACATGTCAATTATCATAAGTTAAAGATGATGTTAAGTAATTCCTCATTATGAGGGATACCTAATCTTGATGTTTGTACTGATGCGATTTGTGCTGGATGTCAATATGGAAAGGTGCAATAACTTCCATATGAGGAGTCATCATTCAAAGCCAAATAACTACTAGAGTTAATTCACTATAATATGTTTGATAAAGTGAAGTAGTCATCAGTAAATGGTATGCACTACATGGTGACATTTATTGATGATTATTTGAGATATGTCTAGGTCTATTTCATAAAAGAAAAATATGAAACTTTAGTAAAATTTAAAGAATTCAAGCTAATGATTGAAAGTGAAGTTAGGAACAAAATCTAGTGCCTTCATACTAATAATAAGGTAGAATACATCTCTGATGAGTTCTCAAGTTATCTTGTCTAATGCAAGATTAAGTGGTAATTAACTTATCCAAACACACCACAATAAAATGGTGTTATAGAGAGAAAAAATAAGCATCTAGCATAAATATATAGGAGTATTTTGTATGCCAAGAATGTCCTTGAGATATTTTGGGTTGAAAGCATAAGAAGAGCAACTCATATAATCAACAGACTTCCTCAGTTGAAGATGGAATTTATGTCTCCAATTGAGAAGTTATTCAATATAAAACCTATGGCAAGCCACTTTAAAGTATTTGGTTGTGTGTGCTATGTATCTGTACCTGATCATCTACATAGCAAGTTTGATAAGAAGGCAATCAAATATTTCTAATGGGCTAAGATAAGAATAAAAAATGATGGAGATACTATGATCTTATAATTGGAAAATTTTATGTCTCATGAAATGTTGTATTTGATGAGACATCTTTATGGTGGACACCGTAATATGTTGTGCTTCCTCACTCTAATGAAGTAGAATAATTGCACACAAAATGTGAGCAGTAGTCAAAAGAAATTCAGCAAAGTTCAAAGCCTATCACACTATCTAAACTTCAATAAAGGCCATGGCAAACTGGTGTGTATCAAAGAATAAATGTTGAAGATTAAATAGAAGTGGAGATGTCAAAAGAACAATTACAAAATAGGAAAAATCACTGATACAATTGAGAAGATCCACCGGGATGAAAAAGAATAATCTTAAATATGTTAATGTTATAGTGACGGAAGAAGAAAAAGAACCAACATTTTTTGAGGAGGCATCACAAAAAGCTGAATGGATAAAATCCATGGAAGTGGAGATTAAAGCCCTTATTGAAAATCAAACTTTAGACTTAGTGCCAAACCTAGATATGTGAAGCCCATTTCATGCAAATGGGTTTACAAGATCGAGACTTGTCCATATGGTTTAAATGAGAGATAATAAGCTCATTTAGTAGCACAAGGATTCTCATAATAGTATGGATTAGAATATGATAAAATGTTTAGTCCAATGGCTAAGATTGCAATTGTTAATGTTTTACAAACACTCGTTGCAAGTAAATCTTAGAAATTGTGGCAAATGGATGTCAAAAATGCCTTTCTAAATGGAGAGTTGGTTGAGAAGTGTACATGGAGCAACCTAAAGGATTTAAAAACAATTTTAATCTTGATTATGTTTGTAAATTGAAGAAGGTTCTATACATGTTGAAGCAAGCCCCCAAAGCTTGGTATGGCAAGATTACTGAGTTTCTCATCCATTGTGGCTATGGAGTTACACTAGCTTATTCGAGTTTATTTGTCAAAGATTAAGAAGGAAAGCTAGCAATAATTATTATTTATGTTGATTATCTCATCGTCACTAGAGACAATGTTAATGAGATCCATTAGAGTAAGAAAAAATCTATGAATCTAGTTTCAAATGAAAGAACCTAGGGAGTTAAATCATTTTCTTAGATTAGAAGTGGAGCACATAAAGGATTATTCTTATGTCAAGAGAAATACATAAGAAATCTTCTCTAAAAGTATGGAATGCTTGACTATAAACCTCTTGCTCTTCTAATAGAGCTGAACTCCAAATTAAGCATTCCATAAGGCAAAGATTTGGAAGATTCAGTGATGTATTAGTAGATAGTTGATAGTTTGATATACTAATATTGACCAGGCTTAATATTGCACTTACAGTTGGAGTAGTCAGTCGGTTCATGCAAACTCTGAAAAAACCTCACTTAGAAACAATTTGAAGAATTTTGAGGTACATCAAAGGAACACTTAATTTGAGTTATTTTATAAAAGTAAAATGACTTGAAAATTAGAAAGATATTGTGATGCTAATGGTGTAAGTGATTATGATATATGGAGATTGATCACTTGTTGTGCATTTAGTTTAGGTTCTAGACTAGTTACTTAGTGTAGCAAAAGACAACCAACAATGTCACTCTCAATAATAGAGGTTGAGTATCATACAGTAATGATGGCAGCTCAAGAAAGTGTGTGGTTAGTACGGTTGTTGGAGAATTTACATCAACCAGTTGATTATCCAGTACTAATATATTGTAATAGTTAATCAACTATTTGATTAGTTGAGAACCTAGTGTTTCATGCTAAAATAAAGCATATGGAGTTGTAATATCATTTTATTCATGAAATAGCCTTAACAGGGGAAATCAAGGTAATCCAGGTGAATACAAAAGAACAACTGGCAGATATTTTCACTAAATGACTTAATAGTGAAAAATTAGAAAATTTTCTTAAAAAACTTGGCATGACTCCAAGAAAAGGGATTAAAGATATTAGTAACGAGGCGTAGTGTTGAAGTCTTTACTAGATTGTAATATATTTTGTATCAAATGAGTGTGAGAACTATTATGAGTGTGTGTGAGTGAGTGTGTCGTGAGTCATACAAAGTGAGGTGTGTGTAGTAGAGAAAAATATGAGTGTTGTAGTATGAGTGTTGTAATAAAGTGTTACGTGAAAATAACTTGTTTTAATTTTGTAATAGTGAAATATTTTAATGAAAAATATTTATTAGTTCACTATTTTAGTGTCCCATTTTTTACATGTTAATAATTACTTTTATTATTAATTTTTAATCTACTATAACTCGACATTATAGACTAGCTTCTTCATATATAACTATCTCCATCTTTATTAAATGCTAAAATGGCTTTTTATAGGAAATGACCTAGTAACAATTAGGATACCCTTGGTCATGATCATGAGCATCAATTAAATTAGTCATTAGATCCTTATTGTGACAGTTACAGGGCTGCTATGTGGATCATAAGTAGTGGTCATGATTGTGATCTTGATCATAAAGGTCACTGCCTCTTTCAGCTTCCATAAGATTCTAAAGTTATGGTTGTGAGCTTTATTTGTAAACTCCATCATGAACATGATCATTGTTATGATTGGAACAATAAGGGTCATTGCCTCTTTTGATCTTCAAGGTATTGTAAGTCATGCTCATTATCCTCATTTGTGACATGTGTCATGCTCACAATCATAGTTATGATTATATAAAGGATGCATGAGATCATCACTAAATTGAGAGCATGATGACTATATTTTGAGACATGTACTTTTTCACGTTATTGATATTTACAATGTGATTTCATGATTTCAGAAATAGAGGATGTAGAATGATGATATAAAATGAGCATAATAAAGCATATATTATTCACAGAGCATATAAGATTGCTAGTCTCATCACACAAGCACAATAGTATTCATAAATGTTGGTGATAGTAAAATAAAATGGAATGAGATAAAAATAAATGTGCTAAAATAACTGTGTGGTCCTCAAACTCGACTAAGCTTGTGTGACCTTTGAAGCTTTAGCTTCGAGAGAGATTATCAAGCTTTCCTCATCGAGAGGTTCAAAATGACAATAGAATGATGCAAGATTGTATACCTTTGAAGCATTCTTTGACAAAGATGAGGCTTAGTTTTGGGGAAAAGGGATCTAACAACCTAAGAGAAAGGTTGTTGGAGAGCAAAAACTATATGGAAAGGGGTTTTCAGTGCCTTCGATCAGACTGACTTTTGAGTGTGTGTATGTATTTCCACTTGCTCACCCTTCTAAAATGGGGTGTGTTGGGGTCTATTGATAGGGAAAATTGGGTAGAATAGGGTGGTAAGGGAGTGGTCATATGTGTATAATGAGGATTTTGTACATGGTCACATACGCATGTTTGTGCTTTCATGCTCACTTTGGCCTTCCATGCACATTTCCCGAGTTTTATGTGCACTAATTTGAGGTTGGTTCTTAGGGTTTTTGGGTCTTCTAAACACATTTTTATAGTTTGTTTTGCTAAATTCAGCCTCAATTTTAGCAAATGACACCTAAGGGAATTTACATGCACTTCTGAAAGATACGCACTGATACTCGGGTTGTGTTGGACCATTTCGGGACAAGTTTTAGTGGTTTTAGAGCCTTTCAGATATGTTTCTAAAGTTCATTTTATCAAAATTGATTTTCATTTTTTCACGAAGCTGGGTCCTGGTCTAATAAAATTTGCACCAGCCCAATGAGCTAAGTATTTTGAGAGGAGTTTTCTTGAAATAAACCTCTCATTGTTTTGATAATTCATATTTTGCAAGGTCAGAGCATAACTTAATGGCTCAATGATTGATTTTTGCACACTGGTAGGGTTGGTTAGGTTTTTTTAAGGTTGTACACTTTAGAGGTGTTATGAACGAGCAGACTCCAGTCATCTTGGGGATTCGTTTCATCATTGGACCTTTTTGGGGACAATCAAATTTGAGGTATGATAGTTGCCCCCTGCTTCACTTGTGTTACATAGCCACCTAGTGCTAGTGTTAATACATGCGAAGCAAAAGGCACAGATGCAAAAAATGTTTTAGTAGGAAGAGAGGTACTTACCTATGGGTTATCTTTAGACGTCTTGTCAAGATTTGATTGTTGTTGTTATGTTTAGTTTATTGTTGTTGTTCTGTGACTTGGTCATCACACAAGGTGCTATTTGGAACATATGCAAGCTTGTGATTCATACAAAGTACATTTGGGATTTATGCGACTATAACCTTCTAAGTTGTCACATAAATGAAGATGCTACTAAGCAAAAAGAGATGCAACTATAACCTTTTTAGGTGTCATGCAAATGAACACATGATTATAACCTTTTTAAGTGTCACGCGAATGACCATGCAACTATAACCTTCTTAGGTGTCACATGAATGAACATGAGATTATAACCTTTTTAGGTGTAACATGAATGAACATGTGATTATAACCTTCTTAGGTGTCACACGAATGAACATGCGACTATAACCTTTTTAGGTGTCATGTGAAATGAACATGCGATGGTGTCATGCAAATGAACATGCAACAATAACCTTCTTAGGTGTCATGTGAAATGAACATACGACTATAACCTTCTTAGGTCTCACGCAAAATGAACATGCAACTATAACCTTCTTAAATGTCACGTGAATGAACATGCAATTATAACCTTCTTAGGTGTCACACAAAATGAACATGCAATTTTAACCTTTTTAGGTGTCATGCTAAATGAAGATGCTACTAAGCAAATGAGAATGCTCCTAAGTAGTGTGGATGCTCATAAGCAATATGAGGATGCTTCTAAGTAGTGAAAGTGCTTTTAAGCAATGAAAAGATGCTTCTAAGCAGTGAAAGTGCATTTAAGCAATGTGAGAGTGCTTTTAAGCAATAAAAGTGCATATAAGCAATAAAAGTTCTTCTAAGCAGTGTGAGAGTGCTCCTAAGCAATGTGAAAATTTGAGAGTGCTACTAAACGATTTGAATGCTTCTATGAAATGTGACTGCTCTTAAGCAACATGAGAGTGCTTTTAAGCAATGTGAGAGTGCTCTTAAGTAATGTGAATGAGGTAGTAGTGATGATGTAGTGATGTTGCAACAATGATGCAGTAGTGATGCAATGATGATGCAGTAGTGATGAGGTAATGATGTCATTATTTTGATGATTTAGAGAGAGATATCCTTACAGTGAATTTTTCTTACTTTTCTTTTTTCATGCGGTGTTGAATTTTCTAAAAAAGGTAGTGCACGTGCAGTGTCTTTAGACAAATGGAATCCACATTAATGTACTTTTGTATGAGTTTGGTGTATGTCTTATGCTCAAATGGAAGTTTAAGACCATAGAAGTGAGTGTGCAAAGTCTTGAAGTACACATATAACCACAGAAGAGTGAATGGAAGGGGGATGTGCATATGACTACACGTGGGAGGCGTGCTGGTGCATGGTCACGCTCTTCCTCCCCTCTGGGCCTATTTAAATGACTATTTTGGAGGTATGGGGAGGCTTTGTCCATACTTCTTTAAGTGTTTTCTAATTTTTTTACCCTTTTTTGTGATTTGGGTGCTATCTTCTCTAGTTTTTGCTTTTGTACTTCTATTTTCTTCTATGTGAAATGGAGTTTCCCAACATTCTTAAGGGCTTGGAGGACATTTTTATTAATGTTGATGTTGAGGGTGACTTTACATAGGCCATTGGAGCTGGGACATCTGCTGTTGGGACTACCACATATGGTGCTCAGAGTTCTCAGCCATCCAAGCTTTCTCTGGGAGATATAATAGTTGTTGCTTATAGCTTAGAGACTTATGCTTAGGTGTGTCATCATCACAAGGTAGGTCCTTTTTTGCCCTTATTTTCTAAAGCTTATTCATGGGCTGCTTTGCTGTTTATTTTACTATATGAGGTTATTGTAGTTGTAGCTCTTGCTATAACTATCTGTCTAACTTTATTATAAATGTTGATAATTAATAACTCTTGCTTTATTTTCTTTTTATGATTGTCTGCTTGTTGTAATGCTTTTCTTTTTGGCCTTTGTTATTGTTTCAATCATGTTAAATGACAAAGAGAGAGATATGTTAGTATTTAGTAGACGTGCATATGTTTGATAGCGTACCTGTTATTTATAGCCTCGTAGGTATGTTCCTGTGCTGCCTGGTAGTTTCAATAAAGTTAGCATGTATTATATGGGTCTCTCGATGTGTGTGAAGTAGATGATTACACGGAAGGGCTTTGATGGAGTCATTTATGCATTATCTTATGACTCGTGTGTGTGTAGTCAAATTGCCATGTATGCATTGATAGAGTGGTGGATGGACACGATGCATACTTTCCATTTGCCTATCGGGGAGATGACTATTACCCCTTTGGATATTTTGTTGCTATCATGAGCTTGAGCTTTTCTAGAGAGCTCATTCCTTTAAGTGAGGAGGAGTGTTCCACTTTTTTGGTGAGAAGGCTCCTCATGATGGATTTTCTTGGGGTAGTCACACCTATGATGTATGGTTGCCTGTATCTTGCTTAATACATGGAGTTTGTTTCTTCCATGTGGACTTTGTATGATGGTCTTTTCTCAATAGAGTAGTTGGCTTGTTGCTTTTTGTTTTATTTGCTGAGTTGTGTTATCTTCCTAAACCATTATAGTACAAGTGATCTACAATTGTTGTCTATCTTGAGAGATTTTGATGGCTAGCCGAGCTATTGCTGGGGCATTGCTACCTTTGCTTATATGTACTTAGGCCTTGACATAGCATGTCATGGTGGCTCAAGGATTTGTGGATGCTTGTTCGTGCTGGACATAAGCAGGATTTTTATTGTCTGTTCTTTTACTTTTGGGTTTGTCATTTTTTACCCTCTAATTTTGATAAATCTAGACATATGAATTCAGTATTCTCCCTTGTCCATCCATCAAGCATTTCCAGGAGGATGGTTTCCTTCATTATTATTGCTGGATTAGGAAGGCTATTGATTTGATTGAAGATTGCATGGTAGCTCAGGACCATATAGGGAAGCTATCCCCCGATCAACTATGTCTGATTCCTATTATGTTGGTTGCTTCTTTCTTAGGGATCTTTTATTCATTCTTGCCCTTTGAGTAGATTTTTCTTCATTGGTGGGTGGCAAGGTCTCATTGGACGACAAAGATGGTGGTTGCATGGTAGCTCACGGAGAGCGTTACTCTCTGATCTCGTTGGTAGAGTGTGGTATTTGGGCAAGCGAGTCCATTATTGGTAGGATGGCCCATATATAAGGAGAGTACCCATTCCTCCCCTTAGTGACATGTTTTGGGGCAATGAGCTTTATAATGATGATCTTGTTGTTGTTATGATGGGATTCCCCTCTGAGAGCCTCATAGAGGGTGTGGGTTTGCCTTATGTTGATGTATTAATCCCTTAGCTGATTAATGTTATAGTTAGTGGGACCTTTCCTTCACCTCCACCTTCTTAGGTAGATACATCTCATCCTTCAAGTTTAAGGATAAGGCCATCACTCGGGTCATCAAGAGTTGCTTCTTTTGATTCAATAAGCCTTTATTCTTATTTTGGTGCAAGCATATAGCAAACTTTATTAGTAATAAATTGCAATTGATGTGAGTTGTGAGAACCTATCTCCAGTGACATCAGAGGAGATTCGGATCTCATTTTAAGGAGGATGAGGGCACATTTTGTACTAAGGTGACTACCCATACTAATGGTTTAGCTTTTGGCAGTACTATTCTTGGGGATTTTGCAGTTTAGCCATCTTTGTCTTTACTTGGGATGAATATTCTTTGTAGAGTTCATGTTCTCCACTTATTCTTGCATGTATTTCATTTATTTAGTGAGTGTTGGTTGACTTATTTGCTTGCTTCTGTAGATTCCTATCTCCTATGGTCAGTATTGTTATACTATTGCAAGGAGTGCACAATAATGCTTTTTTGAGTTTGCTACCACTCAGAGGGTATGCCTTTTTTATTGTACCTATTTATTTTATGCACATTTATTATGTATAAGTGTATGATATGCAATATATAATGCAGGTTGAGCAATATCTCACTAATCATGAATGGGAGCGGAAGCATGCAGCTTATCATGACCACATCAGTGAGTTGGAGTCACAATTATCATCCTTTACAATGAACGATGATGAGTGAGGACCAGAAGAGGGGATGCTTGAGTAGGATTAGTGCTTGCTTCTAATGGCAACCACGACTGATGTAGTTGTTTTAGGAGCTATGTGTAGGACTTTTGGCATGTGGTTTGCTTTGTTGCATCTTCTCGAGGTTATATACTCTAGTTATTGTATCTGGGTGTTTATCTTGCATCTTGTATAATGCTTGTACGATGATGATTACGTATGCTTCTTACTATGTGTCATTGGTGATGATGTTTGCCATTATTATTATCTGGCTATGTTCCCTTTTTTTTCCTAAGGCATCTCCTTTTAGAGCATTTTGCACTTAGCTAGGTTTTCTTTTTCTTCCCTTTTTTGCCTAGGGTGTCTCCTTTTAGAGCTGTTCATAACTAGCTGGGCTCTTTTTTTTTACAGCTTCGATGATAGTATCTAGTTTTGAGGAGAGAGCTCAGAGAAGATGGTAAGAACCATGGTCATGTAATGAAGGAAAATGCAAAGCATGCTTGATGCAATTCATGATGATAAAATGTGTTGCACTTTTTATAGACATTTTGCATAGATTGGCAATCATTTAAGAAAGGCAATGGTGCATTCATACAAATTTTGAATATGAGGTTACCCCTGTCCTTAACTAGTCTTCTCAGGTTTTCTAGTTAAGAATTTTCTCTCTTTCCCTAATTTTTGCTTGAGCTGCTATTTTTAGGTTTTTAACTCAGTAGGAAGTCCTTAACTTTTGCCTGAGCTGCCGTGCTTAGGTTTGTAACTCAGCGGGATGGTTTTTTTATGTCTTAGATGTATGTAAGCAGCCAATTTTGGGATGCAATTGTGCACGTGTGTGATGAAAGCCCCTGTGATGAAAATCTAATTCAAAATTGATCTCTGGTGTCAAGTTTCGTGATTTAAAGGACTAAATTGCAATATTTTATGGATTTAATTACAAAATTGGTTTTTTTAGGGATTTGATTGCAAAAATTAGAAACTTTCAAGGACCTTTTTTGTAATTTAATTTAAAAAATGATAATTGGTCGATCAACATTTAATGTTGACTAGCATTGTGTAATGTTGATCGATATTATGTAATGTTGACCAGCATTACATAATGCCAGTTAGCATTTGGCAATGCCAATCGACATTACAGGTTGAAAATCAGCATTTTGGAATGCCGATTTTAGCTAAAAAGTAAATTTTTATGCTGATTTCGTGATTTTTTACAGTAATTTTGTCTTTTTTCTAATTTTTCATTGGCTTAGGACACAATGTGTCCCTACATACTGAGTCTTTGATTTTTTCAAAACTTTATCTCTTCATCTTGGTTTCAATAATTAAAATGCCAACTTCCCTGCATGATCACAGGGGTTGGAGATTGATGGCTTTAAAAGCTAGAAGGGGAGGCTATGAAAACCATAGCGAGCTAGCTTGCGCGATATGAGTGAACTAGGTAGAGAGAAAGGAGGCAGAGTCTATACAAAATTAAAGAGAAAAAAACCTAATTAACTACTGAAAAAAAATATGTTCTTTTCTTTTAAAAGTCTAGAGATTATGAAAGAAAAAAGCAATAGAGCCAATCTCAAAACAATGATAATCCAAATCTGAGGGGCATTCAAATAGTATTTACACAACATCTTCTACTCTTTATTTTTTTATTCATGATTTGATTTTTTATTGTTTTATTTCTTAATTGATTAGTTATTAATTAATTTTTTTTTTGCATTTTTTTATTTTGATTGATGTTCTATGATACTCTGGAGGTAAGGTTGGAGATATGTGATTTTGGGCAATCACCATTGGAAGAATCCATGGATTAAGATATGTAAAACCCTCGTAGGATTTAGGATTTATGATTTCTGTGTTCTTTTAATTTGCTTTTGTTTTGGATTGTAATTATTTTGATTTTAATTTCTGCACAATAGTTTGTATTAGCCCCAATAGTGGAAAATAATAGAATTTTATATTCTTTGCACTAAAATTGATTAGTAATTTAGGTTTAATTGGGTAAAAATCAATTAAAATCAATGATGGGTGTAGATTAATTTAGGTTGCATGCAATTAAAATTAGGTTAGAAATAACTAAATGTATGTTTTTGATTCATTATTATCTTTAATTTGTTGTTTGGGCTTATTCGTATGTTTTTATTCTCTTTAGGCCCCAAGCCCAAGTTAGGTTCTAACCTATTTAATAAATAGGCTTTTAATTGCATTTTTAGGTTTAATTAATTTTAAAATCAATTTAGGCCTAATTAGATTAATTTAGACTTGGGCCCATTTTTAGGTTAACTAAAATTAATTTAGACTTAGCTCAGCTCATTAATTTCATTTTTTAAAAAATAAATAGACTTAGAATCACATCACTTAATTTAAAATTAAGTACATTAAGCCCACTAATTAATTTCTATTTTGTTTCTTAAAATTAATAGATTTAGGCCTATTTTTTAGAATTAAAACAAGTAGATTTAGACTCATTAATTATCTTAAAATTTAGACCCATCTCTAGTCCAATTCACTTGTAAATATGTAGAATTAGCTAATTTTAAATAAAATTAATCTAGTTTAGAATAGGGACGCTACCTTTTGTATGCATTTTTTACATGTAATTTTATGACTTGTTGCCTTTTTGGATTATATGGATGTTTAATTTGGGTTTAAATGAAATTGCATGTAATTAAAGAATAAGATAGTAATTCATAAAGTAATTCTAAATGAACACAAAACTAAGAGAAGTTAGTATTATGTTCTCAAAATCTCTTGGTTGTGGTACTAGCTTTCTTTTAAAGAATCGAGTACCAAATTTCTATTTGTCCCAATTATTACCTTGGGTGGCAACTCCTTATCTCCACACTATGTCTTTGTGACATAATAGTATGTTCCTTAGGGCCTTGAGCCCAAATAGTGTCACGGTTGCTAAAATCTTGAGCACTCACCAAACCCCACTATCTGTAGTGGTGACTCCACTAGGGATAAGAGATATTGATTCTACTTATGTTCTTCAGAATTATTTTATTGATTATTGTTTTATTCTTTGCATTCATTATGAATGTCCCTATTACCCCGATGGCATTGGATTATGATTCCATTATTCCACTAGCTTCAAGTAGTTATAAATTGGCAACCATCACTCTTAGCCTTAACTCAGTCCAAGAGAGATTACCGAGCTCATCAGACCAGAGTTTGTGACCTAAGTCTTAAAGGGTGGTAGTCTTCTCTCAAGTTGGTAAAGGATATTGGGCTCCTTTGACCTTAGCCTATAACTCAAGTCCTAAAGGAGGGCATTTTGCTAAGGGAACCTTGACTTTTTACCAGACCCTAAACACATATAATGACATAGTTACTTCCTCTAGGATCTACCAAAACTTACTTATATGATTTTTCCCATGAGGCATTTCTATATATAAAAGCCCAAGCCCATACTTTTGAAGTCCACTTGGGCCAATAAATATTGGGCTAGACCTTTATACTTAGAAATGTTGTTTCTATTCTTATTACCATATGGTATTTGTATTTATAAAAGCCCAGGCCCATACTTTTGAAGCCCTTTGGGATAATGAAGATTGGGCTAGACCTTAATACTTATTACCATGAGGTATTTCTATCTATAAAAGCCCAGGCCCATACTTTTAAAGCCCTTTGGGGTAATGATGATTGGGCTAGACCTATATACTTAGAAATGTTGTTTCTATGTTGATTACCATGAGGTATTTCTATCTATAAAAGTTAAGGCCCATACTTTTGAAGCCCTTTGGGGTAATAAAGATTGAGCTAGACCTTTATACATATAAATGCTACTTTACTACTTTAAGAGAGATCTAGCATGCACATCGGTCCTTGACATCCCCCGTTGATATTAAGACTAAGACCAAAAATCCTAGGATAAGAGACTCACCATTAAACACATTTGTAGGAGGATTAAGGTTGGAAGTATCTATGTCATACACTTGATTAATACTTGTTACTTGCTAATTGTTGTATAGCACGTGCATCACATATGCATGCATCTCATTCATCATACTAACACCTTGTTTTACAGCCATTATAGATACATCAGGGTCTTCTAGTATTTAGGGATGATAAGGTGGCAGACTAAAAACAGAGTCCTAAAGCCTTAGTAAAGGAAATCCTTAATAAACTAGATAAACTGGAAAGAAGCCCTATCAACCCCACTTTACTTAGAAGCTGAACCAACTCCACCTGAATATGAAAAAATGGAACAACAGCAAAGGAACTAGACCTTAGAATACATCAAAGGAGCTTTGATGGATGACATGAGGGCTATGATACAAGATGAGCTGAGACAAGCATTATCTGGACTAATGCAACCTACTACTATCATACCACCACCTGTAATTGAACAACCACATGTTGTCACTATTGTCCCACCTACTACTAATAATGCTGGGGGGCAACTTATTGCTTGAAACCCACCTATTGTTGATGTGAAGCATATGCGAGAACTACATGATAAAAAAGGTAAAGAGACAATCACTTGAACTGGTATAAGACCACGAGTCTAAGCATATACAAGCACTAATCTAGAAAATGTCCAAAATGGAAGAGCTGATCAGGGGATAAGGCATGGGGTATTCATTTCACTTCGATGACACACTGAAGATGGAAGATGTTAGGTTGTTTAACAAGTTCAAGATGCCACAACTATATAAATTTGATAGGATAGGAGATTCGAGGATTCATCTCAACCAGTACATAACAACCATGAGCACTACTAAAGCACCATTAGTAGTGATTACTAAGTTTTTTGTATTATCCTTAAAGGGAATGGCTGTAAACTGGTATTATAGGTTGGAAAAATCTGTGAGAGCTAATTGGAAAGAACTATGTATTGCCTTTTTAAGATAATATGATTATAACACCCAGTTTGAAGTGTCTATCAAAGATCTAGAACTAACAAAGCAGAAACCCAATGAATCTTTCTTTGATTTCCTTACTAAAGCAGGGCTGATGAAGAATAAGCTGGATGAGAAGGATCAGGTTAGGATGATAGTTTAGAATGTGTCACCTAATATGATTGAGAGGTTGCAGATGATGAACCCCAAAACTTTCATAGACCTGTATGATGATGTTTTACAAGCAGAAGAGATTTAGAATGACAAGAAAAGAAGCTCTAGAGGCACTAGAACCCAAAACTACCCAATCGGGGGTACACAATAGGGAAGTACTAGCAGAGCTGTGGAGGAGCGTGTAGTTTAACAACCTAAGAGATTCTCTAACTTCATCCAACCACTCTCCAAAGTCCTAGAATGATTGATCTAGAAAGGCTTACTCTAACCCTTAACCTTCTCTAAACCACCTAACCCAAATGTCCTATGCTATGACCCCAATAGCCACTACAAGTTTCACTAAATATCTGGCCACTCCATAGACACCTATAGTCACCTCAAACATAAGATCCAAAACCTAATAGACTATGTAAAAATCATAAACCTTGAAAAATCCAACTCTAACCTAAACACTAGAAACAAGCCTTTCCCTGACTACTAAAATGTCCCACAACCGGCCACCATGATGATTAACTCAGGAGTGAGCAAAGAAGAAGTGATAAACTCCTTTGAAAACCTAAACCCTACAGCTAATGGAGAATCTCCTAATGGCTCTAAAGGAGTTGAGGATTTTATGGGGTGGCCCTCAAGGAAATTTGACTATAAGGTCTTATATTCCAAACTGGCCTCTACAGATATTCCAATTCAATCAATTGTGCCCTCAAGATGGGGTGATGATTTTAATGATAAAAAAGAATCCAAAACCCCATAACAACCAAGAGCTTAGGATTTATTAAGGCAGTATTGAGGAAAATTTGATTATAGGGTGTTCTATTCAAAGCTTACTTCTGGTAATATACCTCTTGAGGGGATTTTGCCCGTAGGATGGGGTGATGAATTTGGTGATGGCTAGCAAAAGAAGAGAATAAGGAGTCTCCAACTCCCGAATAGAGGCTTAAGGAATTACTGAGAGCACATCTGGGAAAGCTTAGCATAGAGGGAAAGGAAACATGCACAGTAGAAGTATGGAAGGGTAGAAAGGGAAACAAAATCATCAGAGTTATAAACATCTGGTATGACTCTGATGAAGAGAGTCCTATTGGTTTGGATGTGTGGAGTGATGACCCCAAAGTGAATCATGTCACTAGAAGTGGGAGGAATTACAAGGCAACAAAAAGAAGATTCAGAGAGTTATAGGAAGAGAAGAGATAGATGATGTAGAAATAGAAGAAAGGGAAAAGGAAGACCTAATTCTAGAACAACTAAAGAAGGCTAAGGCAAATGTCAGTATCTGGGAACTACAAATGCACTCAGGTAGCCATAGAAGAGCTCTAATGAAAGCTCTGTTGAACATGAACATTGAAATAGCAGCCACAAGGCTATGGTAGCAAAGGTTATAGAAAAAAAACATGGGCTGATAACCTTCTCAGATAATGACTTGCCTTTAGAAGGAGGAAATCATAACAAGGCACTGTTTTTCCCAACTAAAGTAAAAGGGAAAAGAACTAACTTTGCAATGGTTGATGAAGATTCTGCTATTAATGTATGCCCATTGAAGATCTTGCCTAACTTAGGTTTGAAAGCTGAAGACTTGATAGATTCAAACCTCATAATCAAAGCCTATAATGATAGCATTAGGAATGTGGAAGGGACATTACAAGCTCTAGTTAAAATAGGACTTTGTGGAATCAACCATTGAGTTTACCATGCTGGATATACTAGTTACTTATGCCTTGTTATTAGGAAGGCCATGGTTCCATGTTCTGGGAGGGGTACCCTCGATTGTGCACCAGAAGATAAAATTCCTTCATGAAGGAGATGTAGTGACAATCAAAGCAGGAACCAATGCAATTGTGTCCGCCATACTAGAAAAACATAAATAAGTGTGTGTTCCTCCCAAATTTCAAAATTCTAGGATATTTGATAAGACTGAGATAGACCCAAAGGTTGTAAAAATGATGGAGAGCATGAATTACCAACCTAGATAGGGGCTATACAAGAATGAGCAAGGAAGTCCTAAGCTACCAGAATTCAAGAGTCAAAATGACACTAAAGGATTAGGGTGTGCTGAGATAGGATCTACTAGCAGAAGGGCAAGAAAGAAGGAAAAGGCCAAGAGAAATAAGCCAATTGGAGAGTTAGGCCGTTAAGTGAGAATTTCATCAAGCCAAGAGAGGGAAACTACCATCTTAGTGCTAAGGAGTTCGTTAATGTCACTGGCAAAAATGGTTCCTGGGTTTGAGATTTTCAAGGACCATATTATAGAAAACTTATTCGAGAGCAACAATGAAGAAGTGATGAAGTAAGTAATTAAAAGAATGGGGAATGCTGTTGTCGAAGAGCTACTATGTTTGCCACCTGAAGAGGAGCCACCCCATGATTTAGCTACTCTTATTAATGATAGCTTTACTAATTTTTTTATAAAGAAACTAATGTAATAACTTATGATCTCTATGAGGATGAAAATTATGTTTTTTCCATGGTCAATGATATGAATGCCGATTTTGCTTACTTGTGTGATGTGCATCCTCACAGTTTTGTGCATTATAATTTTGATTATTCATGCATTTTTGACATTAGTTCAATTCAATTTGATTCATTTAATGTGAACATGAATGATAATCCAAAGAACATTTCTATATTACATGATATAACTCCTAAAGAGAGGGAAAATTTTGAGAAATACTAAAAAAAGGAGGTAGTATTTGCTTGGACCTATAAAGACATGCCAGGTTTAGACAGGGACATTACAAAGCATCACATTCCAACTCATTTTGAAATAAAACCAATTAAACAAAAATTGCATAGGCTTATGCTAAAATGGATTGAAAATATAAGAGAGAAATTGCTAAACAAATTCAGGCCAACTTTTTAAAGGTAGTAGATTATCCCTAATGGCTAGCAAATATAGTCTCCGTACCCAAGAAAAATGGTAAGGTGCAAATGTGTGTTAATTTCAGGGATTTAAATAATGCATATCCGAAGGATGACTTCCCTTTACCTCACATCGATATGATAGTGGATAGTGCGATGTACTCCTTCATGGATGGGTTTTCTGGGTATAATTAGATAATGATGGCAGTTATGGATAAGATCAAGAGAGCTTTCATAACAGAATGAGGGACATATTGCTACAAGGTTATGCCTTTCAGGTTGAAGAATGCAGGTGCAACATATCAAAGGGTAGCCATCACTTTTTTCCATGACATGATGCATAAAGAAGTGGAGGTATATGTAGATGATATGATGGTTAAGTCAAAAATAAGAGAGGGGCATTTTGAAGCACTAGACAAATTCTTGGCACACATTAAGAGGTATAATTTAAAGCTCAACTTGAAGAAATGCATTTTCAAAATTACTTTAGGGAAGTTGTTGGGGCATGTAGTCAGTAGTAAAGGAATCGAAGTGGATCTAGATAAAGTGAAAGTCATTTAGGAAATGCTAGCCCCAAGGATAAAGAAAAAAGTGAAAGGGTTTATTGGCAGCTTACAATATATTAGCAGGTTTATTTCAAAGCTTACTAATATTTGTGACCTAATCTTCAAGTTTCTAAGAAAAGATCAACCTGTAGAGTGGAATGATGATTGTTAAAGGGCCTTTAATAAGATAAAGGAGTATCTCACTAATCCACGTGTACTTAAACCACTGAGGCTAGGTAAACCCTTAATCCTATATTTGGCTCTAAAAGAAAAGGCAATAGGGGCAATGTTAGCATAAGAAGGGTTGGATGGGATAGAGCATGCAGTGTATTACCTCAATAAGAAGTTTCTACTGTATGAAGAAAAGTATGATTTGGTAGAGAAGACATTTGTGATAATGATCTAAGCAATAAGGAAATTGAGGCATTACTTTCAACCTTATAGGGTTCATGCCATTTAGAAAATAGACCCTTTAAGATACTTACTATAGGCACCTACTCTAATTGGAAGGATGTCTCAATGGCTCATTCTCCTAATTGAATTTGATATAGAGTACATTACTATGAAGGTTATTAAGGGAAGGGTAGTAGCAGAATTCCTAGCTCAAAATGCAGTAGAGGGCGATGAATAGTAGAGCTTAGAATTCCCATATTAGAATCTAGCAGTTGTAAAGCATCAAGATTAGAAGCTTTATTTTGATGGTGCAGTAAACAACAAAAGAGCTGGGTTAGGAGCGATCCTTATTATGCTAAAAGGTGAAACCATACCAATGGCCAAGAAGCTAGATTTCAAAGTAACCAATAATATGGCTGAGTATGAAGCATGCATTCATGGAGTAGAAGCGACAATGGTAGCTTCAGCAAAGGACATATTAGTAAATGGGGATTCTATGTTGGTTAGCAGCCAAGCTAATGAGGAATAGGAAGTGAAAGAGGAAAAGCTAAAACCCTACATCTGCTATTTGAAAGCTTTAACAAAGAATTTCACCAAGTGTCTCTTTATCCATCTATCAAGAGATGACAATCAAATGGTAGATGCATTACTCTCTTTAATGTGGGATGGTGTGATTGGGTTGACTATGAGGTCGTTAGTAATCATGAAATCAAAGGCTTCATGTTATAGGGGTAAGTAGATTATAGGAATTCATATAGGGCCTCAAGAGAAGCCATGGTTTTATGATGTTCAAAGGTTCATTGAGGAAGGAAAATATCCAGAGGCCACTTCAAAAGAAAGATATGCCCTGTGTGTTCTTGCACATAATTTTGCAAGTCACAATAGGGCATTATATAAGAGAATACTGAATGGAATGCAGCTCAGATGTCTAAAGAAAATTGAAGTAGAAAAGGTGATGATAGAGGTTCATGTAGGAGCTTACAATTCTTATATGAATGGGATAATCCTAGCAAAGAAGATAATTAAATAGGGATGCTACTGGATGAGCATGGAAAAGGATTGTATTAGAACCATGAGGCAATGCCATCAGTGTTAGATCTATGGGAACCTCAACCGCCTTTCTCCAATGGTGCTGAATAGTTTATCATCTCCTTGGCCTTTTATGAGGTGGCAGATTGATATCATAGGAGAAATAAAGCCAACAACATCGAATGGACAAAAGTACATAGTTGTGGCAATTGATTACTTCTCTAGATGGGTAGAGGCTCTTAATGCTCTAAAGGCAAAATAGATGGCCCAATTTATTGAGAAGAATCTCATTTGAAAATATGGGGTTCCACAACGTATAGTGTTAGACAATGGAGTTCAGTTTCAAGCAGAAATGGCAGAGTCATTATAAAAGTATGGGATCAAGCATCATAAGTCTTCACCATATCGACCTCGGGCTAATGGAGCAGTGGAAGTAGCAAATAAAAATATCAAGAAAATCCTATATAAGATGGTAAAAACTTACAAGGATTAGTTTGAGTTTCTTCTCTTTGCCTTGTGGGGATATAGAACTACAGCTAGAACTGCCACAGGCCAAACTCCGTTCTCCCTGGTGTACGGTTATGAAGCAATTTTGCCAATTAAAACTAAGATCAAGTCTCTAAGAGTAGTTATGGAGGCCAAAATTCTTGAGAGTGAATGGGCATGGAAAAGATATGATCATTTGGTGTCTCTATATGAGAAGAGGATGAATGCTTTGTTTCATACCTAGATATACCAAAAGAGGATATCAAGGGCATTTGACAAGAAGGTAAAGCTGGGGAAAAGAAAAGCTAGGGATATGGTACTAAAACAATCTAAAGTAATGGTGTTCAATCCATAAGGAAAGTTTAGACCAAACTGGGAAGGACCATACTTAGTCAAGTCAGTTATGCCAAAGGGAGCTACCAAGATATCATATCTTGAAGGGAATGAGTTCATGAAGATTATTAACCTAGATCACCTCAAGAAATACTATCTATAAAAATAAATAAAAGTAGTATTAAGGAAATAAAATTTTGTTGACTAGAAAACTTGAAAAGGCTAGTCATGCAACAATTAGGACATTCCTATTGTTTAGAAAACCTATAAAGGGCTAGCAGGCAAAAATTAGGAAAAAAATAAAATAAAAGAGGTCCCCCTGATTAGAAAACCCGTAAAGGGCTGGTTAAGTAAAAATTAGGGAAATAAAATATAAGCAAAAAATATTCATTTAAAAAATCCACAAGGAGTAGCTGCTAACAGAAGTTATGTCATGTGATGTAGGAAATCTACTCGTTTTTGCCCTAATTAATGAATCTTATTGAAATTGAAATTTTGTTATGACATTGCATGTTCTATCTTATTTATAAAACATAAGCACTAGAAAGGAAAACATAACATAAAAGATTAAGACTAGCTTTATAAGACCATTTTGTTCTAGTGGCACTTATGTTTCTTCTTCTGAGAATCATCATATAAAGCCTAGGTCCTTTTGTATCTAGAAAATCCACATGGCTATGTAGCTTGTATCATGACCTAGATTTCAAAAGTAAAAATAAGAAGCCCACTAAGTTGAAAACCCGAAAGGGCGGCTTAGGTAAAAGTTCAAGCATAAAATAAAATAAAATTCACTTAGGACCATCTATTCATCCAAGTTTAATTTCAAGAAAGGGAAATTTGAAATAGATCAGTACAAGAAGGTAGCCTAACATAACTACAAATCAGAGATGAAGATAGCCTGGAATCAGTCATCCCAGACTCCACTATCAGGCCATAGGCTCCATCCTCTGCTAGGGTCATCATGATGATAAGTATCTAGAGGCTTGACAAATGAAGTACCAATGCTATAGGGGTCCATGCGCATGTCTGCAAGCCATCAATGAAGCATCTCATTCTCCTACTCTAGATCCCTAGAATAACTCTGCACATATAGGAAACATCATATCATATGCATTTCATGCATACCATGCATACATTTGCATAATAAGTGTATATGCTTACTCACTAACAATTTGTGACCTACATGGTAAATAACCTCTAAAATCATGAGAGTCCATTCAAATACTCTGCCTATGTCCGAGCAACCTATTTTTTAAAGTTGTACTAACATCAATACCAAGTGCAAAGGTAATACAAGAAATAAGTCAGACAAACTCATATGAGAAGTATCTGCTGGAGAAAAGCTGGGGAGCTGAACATCACCAAAATGTATCTGCTGCTCAACTGGAGCCTAAAGAGTAGGAGCCCAATAGATCATGGATCTTTCAAGAAAGGGAACATCACCAAAAACAACACCAACAAAAGCTCCCTCATAGCTAGTCCCAACATACCGAGTGCGTTGTACACGGCTAGGACTGGGCTCGGGGACCTCAGGTGCAATCTCAGGCTCAGGGGCAGCCTCACTCTCCTGCGCATTCTCAAACCCCTTATCAGCCCCAGCCGCCTCCTCCATCACTTCATCAACAGGGGAGCGAACCTCCTCAATATGTGAAAAGTAAACTATAAGAAAAGAAGTGGTTGAAGAGTTCCAGAAAAGAAATGATTAGAAGTTACCTCAGCCTAGTCAATAGGAACCTATTCCAAGAGGTTCTCATAGACCAATTATTAGTAATGACGGGACCGCTCTAGAAAAATCATGGCATCATAACCCTATAATGCCTCCCTTAACTTTGAACCTATTAGCTAAGAACTATAAAGCATCGAGCGGGGGACAATAATAGGAATACGACATCGAGAAGGTCTAGAGCACCACCAGTATACCCGCTCTCCTAAATACCACATCCGACAACTATAACCAGGGAGCAAAACACTCATCTCCTCAAGTCGTACTACGACATCTATGAAATCATATCACTGGATGTCATTAGCTCCCTCTACCCAATCATAATAGATCTTCAAAATCAAGATTAATTAAGTTTAACTTGTATTAAGTCATTAAGTACTAATGATTTTATTTTCTTACCAGGTCCCACTTGATGATGTTCAGCTAATCATGGTAGGTTTGAAAAATATTCCTGACACTTGCTAGATAGGAAGAGCCCCATCCCTATATCAGGGCAAGACTCATGTCAGGGCTGATAGCCTCAAAGCCATGAATCAGCCTAATCTCTATGCTCCATATCTGAAAGAGAGAATAAGTTAACAAAAAGAAAGAAAAGGAATATAGAATAAGAGAAATGAAAAGGGGACAGACGCATATGTAGGACTTGCTAGAAGCCTCATATGGTAACAGCGCCTCTATAGATAATGTCCAGTCTATAATACATATAAGCCAATGCGGTAGATCCCCAATCAAGGGTGACAACTCGAACTAAGTCTCGAAGAGGGTCGAGAAGGGCAATGCTAACCTCGTGACTAGTCTCATAGAAAAGGGTTATGCCAAGCAATATTAAAAGGAGACACCTCGCCTTATGGGAAATCTAACGAGGAGTGGTGGTAGGAAGGTGCCTGAATCTCTCAATTAATGATATAAGAAGAACATTCTTCTTATTCTTCCACGTTGGAGCAAACCTAATCAAATCTTGTACATACTAACTCCACACATGCTCAAGAAGACTGCAGTAACTGATACCGAAGGAAATGGAAGTCCCTCTGAAGAAATAAATAGAAATGAGGAAGTGTTACCTCATTACCCATGTCTATGCACCTATGAAGGTAAAGGCGAGTCAAAGGAAGCATAGGAGAACCATCTCAAAGTCCAAGGTTGTTATGAGAAAAATAAAGAGGCACAATGGCTGGGTCAGTTGGAATCTCTGCTCCTTTGTACAAATTGTGTTGTGGGTCAGCCATAGGATCCGACATATCATGAATCGAACTTCATATGAGCAAGAAATCAAAAGAAGAAAATCAAAGAAAAAAGAGAAAGAAATGGAGAGGGAAATGAAAGATTAGCATAAAAAATAAGGAGGGATGCTTCTTATAAATGAAAAATATCCATTTTGGTCCCTTGTCTATGCATGCATTCAAAATCAAGTTTTTCTTTTCAATTTCATCCATAATTGCATCTTGATTAGGATTTGATTACTAATTAATTCATTCAACTCATGTCATCAATTAATTAATTATTATTAATTGCATATGTATTTAAATTCTAAATTTTTCTATCAAGTACAAAATTCAATTTTGCATTTTTACATGCATCATTTTAAATCAAAAGATTTCAAAATTCATTTCGTGCTACACAGTAGCTAAAACATAAATTTCAAAATTATCATGTTCTGTGTTGCATAGTAGTCGGAACATGAATTTTAAATTCAATATGTTATGTGCTTTAATAGCATATATAACATCAAAATTTTCAAACCATTTATCATTAGACACTACACAATAGTTATAGTATCATTGATAGACGTTCCACAGGAATTATAGCACATTTTTCAAATCATGAATTGCTAAATGTCCCGCAGGGAATATAGCAAAATTTTAAATCATCAAATTGCTAGACATTCCATAAGAACTATAGCACTTCTTTCAAATCAAGGCTCGTTAGATGTCTCACGGGGAATATAGCAAGAATCATTGCATTCATTTTGTTAAAACGTCCCATGGGGAATATAATGAAATCCACTCTCACTAGATAGCCTAAAAGGAATATAGTGCAGTTCACTAGACACTACACAGTAGTTATGACATTATTGCTAGATGTTTTATAAGAGCTATAGCATTTTCTCAAATTATGAAATGCTAAACGTCCCATAAGGAATATAGCGAAACTCATTTGCATATGTCTCACTAGACATTTATAGGAAATATAGTGAAGTATGCTAAACATAGCATCTTGCTTAAACTTGCTCAGCAATTTAAGCATCAACAGGTCAATTAGGATACAATGAAGTACCCTAATTTTTTATTTTGAAATTGTGTGCTACTATTGCTTTATCGCAATTTGTCAAGAAAACAACGACAAAGGGGGGCAACTGTAAGCACCCAATTTTCGGGATGCAATTATGCACATGTACGATGAAAGCCCCTATGATGAAAATCTAATTGAGTTGATCTCTGGTATCGAGTTTCATGATTTAAAGGAATAAATTGCAATGTTTTATGGATTTAATTACAAAATTGGGTTTTTAGGGATTTGATTGCAAAAATTAGAAACTTCCAATGACATTTTTTGTAATTTAATATAAAAAAATTAAAATTGGTCGTCCAATATTATATAATGCCAATTGACATTATATAATGCCAATCGACATTACGGGTTGAAAATCGGCATTCTAGAATGCCTATTTTTGTGAAAAAGTGATTTTTTACATTGATTTTGTCTTTTTTTCTAATTTTTCATTAGCTTAGGACACCACATGTCCTTTTGTACTAAGTCTTTATGTTTTTTCAAAACTTTATCTCTTGATCTTGATTTCAAAAATTAAAAAGCCAACTTCCCTGCATGATCACAGAGGTTGGAGGTTGACAGGTCTGGCTTTAAAAGGTAGAAGGGCAAGATATGAAAACCCTAATGAGCTAGCTTGCGAGATAAAAGTGACCTAGCTAGAGAGAAAGGAGGCAGAGTTCGTAAAAAATCAGAGAGGAAAAAAAAGCCTAATTAGCTACTGGAAAAAAATACATTATTTTTCTCTTAAAAGTCTAAAAGATCAAGAAATAAAAAACCAATATAGTCAATCTCAAAACGGTGACAATCCAAATCTAGGGGGCATTTAAATAGCATTTGCACAACATCTTCTACTCTTTTTTATTATTATTGATTTGATTTTTTATTGCTTTATTTCTTAATTGAGTAGTTACTAATTATTTTTTTTTGTGTTTTTTTTTATTTTGATTAATGTTCTATGGTATTCTGGAGGTGAGGTTGGAGATATGTGATTTTAGGCAGTGACCATTGGAAGAATCCATGAAATGCCATGGATTAAGATCTATGAAACCCCTGTAGGATTTAGGATTTATGATTTCTATGTTCTTTTAATTTGCTTTTGTTTTGGATTGTAATTAATTTAATTTTAACTTATGCACAGTAGTTTGTAATAGCCCTAATAGTAGGAAATAGTAGAATCTTATATGTAGAATTAGCTAATTTTAAATAAAATTAATCTAGTTAATTTTATATGTAGAATAAGCTAATTTTAAATAATTATGTGGAATTAGCTAATTTTAAATAAAATTAATCTAGTTTAGATATAGGGACGCTGCCTTTTGTATGCATTTTTTACATGTAATTTTAAGACCTGTTGTCTTTTTAGGTTAGATGGATGTTTAATTTGGGTTTACATAAAAATGCATGTAATTAGAGAATAAGATAGTAATTCATAAAGTAATTCTAAATGAACACGAGGCTAAGTGAAGTTAGTATTCCGTTCCCAGAATTTCCTGGTTGTGGTGCTAGCTTTGTTTTAGAGAATCGAGTACCACCTTTCAATTTGTCCCAGTTATTACCCAGGGTGGTGACTACTCATCTCCATGCTATCTCTTCATGACACAGTAGTGTGTTCCCCAGGCCCTAAGCCCAATCAATGTCAAGATTACTAAAATCTTGGGCTCACGCTAAACCCCATTGTCTATATCATAGTACTTATTTAGGCAGTCTATATTAGTAGGTTCAGAGAATTCATTACCTTCAGAATCCATCAGCTTGACTACTTGTTTTAATAGGACATGTTTGACTAGGTATGGGCCTTCTTAGTTCATTCTGAATCTCCCTCTAGGGTCTAGAACAATCTATCTTATTTGCTTTAGCACCCAGTCTCTTGCTTTCACACTCTTCTGTTTTAATCTTCTATTGAAGATCTTGGCTAGTCGAGCCTAATACAATTGTGTGTGGTATAAAGCCTTGAGCCTTTGGTTGTTTAAAAGAGTGAGATTATCATGCCTCTATTGAGCCCACTATACTTATGGAAATTCAGATTTGATTGCTACTACCTAAAGAGAGTTTATCTTTGTTAGAAGGAATACTCCTAATCCATACATTAATGAGAAAGGAGTTTCTCTTGTTGAAGTTCTAACTGTTGTTCAGTACCCCCATAAGGCATATGGCAATCTATCTACCCAATCTTGGTAAGTCTAAGTCATCTTTGACAAGATCTTTTTTATGTTCTTATTTATAGCTTCAACAACCCTATTTGCTTATGGTCGATAAGGAGAAGATTTATGATGTTCCACCTTATAACTCCTTAGTAGCTCTCTAACTTCCCCTTGTAATTGGACACTGTTGTCAGAGATGATGTGGTAGGGGATCCTATATCGATAGAACATGTTCATTTGATGAAGTTAGCCACTTGCTTGGCTCCTATCTTTATAAATGATTATGCTTTGACCAATTTTATAAAGTAGCCCCCTACCACTAAGATGAACCTGTGTCCGCTTGAGGTTGTTGGGTGGATTTACCCAATTATGTCTAGTCCCTATCTTGAGAAGGGCCATGGAAAGGAGATATAGTGTAGTTCTGTTAGGGAAAGGAGACTAAAATTCTTATGGAACTGACAATTATGGCATTTCCTTACAAATTTGATGCAGTCTTCCATTATCGTCATCCAAAAGAACCCTTATTTGATTAGCTTCTTAGCCGGGATTGCTCCATTCATGTGTGGACCATAAACACCCTCTTATACTTCTTCTGCTGCACTTGCAACCTCAGTTTCATCTATACATCAAAGTTGTAAACCATCTGAGGTTCTCTTATATAACACACCCTAGTGTGATGTGAATTTTGATGCTAGTTGTCGAATGGCTACTTTGTCTCTTTAATTTACTTGATCAGGATAGGCTCTTTCCTTTAGATATTGCTGGATATCGTAGAACCTAGGCTTTTTAGCTACTTCTATCTTTGCTATTCTGTAGTCTTCATGATAAGATTTTCCTGATCTAAGTAGAATTAGAGGCTTCATAAGCATTTTGGATGGTCCTTCTGATACTAATGCTAGGGAAGCAAGTGCATCTACCATCTAGTTGTGATTCCTAAGGAGATGAATGAATTTGTATTTTTGAAAGGACATGGTAAGTAGCCTCAAGTGGTCCAAATATGTCTTTAAGTGCTACTCTTTCAGTTCTCACTCTTTCATGGCATGATTGATTACTATCATGGAATCTCTGAAGATTTTGACTTTTATGATATCTAGGGCTATCAATGCTTCTATTATGAGTGTGCATGCCTCATATTCTACTTCATTGTTTATGACTATGAACTCAAGCTTTTTAGCAATTGATATTACTTTACCTTTTAGAGATTCTAGTATGACATTGATTCCTACACTGAACTGATTGACTACTCTGTCAAAGTACATGCGCCATCCTTAAATCCCAATGGCTAAGCTGAGGTCGTCTAGGAAGTCTAGTTAGATTTCTTCTGAGTCTGGAATGGACTTGAGAGTTAGAAATTCAACCACTGCTCTCCCTTTTATTGCCTTCTTAGTCAGATATTGCATGTTGAATTCTGTTAGCAGTATGAGCCACTTGGCAAGTTTCCTCACTAAAGAGGGAGCTTTATTGAGTTACTTCATAGGGTCCATTTTAGACACTGCCTGAATTATGTAGGATTGAAAGTAGCGTTTGAGTTTCTTCTTTGCCCATACCATTGCCAAGCATATCTGTTCAACTTGGCTATACTTATCCTCATATGGTAGCGTCATCTTACTCAAGTGGTAGACTACATGTTTTGCTTTCATTTCTCCCTCATGGGCTAACATTGCTCGATTGTATTCCCTTCGATGGCCAGATATAAGGTTAGATGTATCCCTAGTTTATGTGGTATTAGAATCAGTGGGTTGGCTAGGTAGCTTCTGATCTTGTCAAATTATAGTTGACACTATTTGTTCCATTCAACTGATAGATCTTTTCTGAGTAGCTTGAAGATCGATTCACACACTATTGTCAACTTAGCAATGAAACTGCTGATAAACTATAGTTTCCCTAAAACCCCTCTAATTTCTTTCTCTATTTTTGACATTGGCATCTCTCTAATGGTTGTTGCTTTGTCTGGATCCATTTCAATCCCATTCTAACTGACAACATACCCCAACATCTTTCTTAAAGTAACCTCGAATACACATTTCTTTAGATTTAGCCTAAGACTATACTTTTTGACCCTTATGAAGAAGTTTTTAAGATCAAAGGGGTGTTCTTCCCTAGTTTTTTACTTGACCATCATGTCATTTATGTATACCTCCCTTATTTGTGTATCATGTCATGGAAAATTATAGTTGCCATTCTCTAGTAGGATGCCCATGTGTTGTTTAGTCCAAAAAGGCATTACTTTATGGTAGTAAGTACCCCATTATATTATGAAAGCTATCTTTGGTTTATTAATAATTGCCATTAGGATCTAATTGTACCTAGAGAATCCAACCATGAAGGAGTACATTGCACATATGGCAGTGCTGTCAACTAGTATATCTATGTGGGGTAATGGGAAATCATCTTTCGGGCAGGCCTTGTTTAGATCTTTATAATCGATTTAGATTCTAACCCTTTCGTCTTTCTTCAGTACTAGTACCATATTTACTAACCATTATGGATAGTCTACTACTTCTTGGAATTTTGCCTTGATTTATTTCTTAATGTCTTTTTTCACTAGTTAGGCCCATTCTAATTTAAGTCTTCTTAGTTTTTTCTTTACCAATTTGCACCCTTCTTTGGTAGAAATGAGGTGTTGAGCAATGTCTCTGTCAATACTAGGCATATCGTCGTATGTCCAGACAAATACTTTTCAATAATTTATTAATATTTTTTTAATTTCTCTCCTCTCTTTAGGGGTAACATCTTTCAAAATATGCAAAATGTGTGGTTCATATTCCATGCCAATGTTAAATGATTAAGTGCATATGGAATGAATGTCAAATATGCTAATCTTTTGATCAATGCAATGCACACTACCATCAAGAAAGACATCAAACAAGTAAGCAAAATCATATTTCATTACATTAACTTTAGAATTCATTACATCATCATTTTCAAGCAAAGAAAAAGTACAGAGATCATCATATGCAATGTCTTTAAAAAGGATGTCATTAATGCTCGATTCGAGCATGGCAACAGCTTGAGCATGATTAATAGCTTCACTCTTATATTCTATCTCCATATTTATCATCAGTTCATAAATCTTTGTCTCAGTGATCATAACTAGTAAGTGTTTCTCTTTAAAGGTGTCATGGAAGATCTTGAACCTCGATTTCTTGATTCCGTTGCCCATCCATTCCTCAGCTTGTCCTTGATAGACTCGGGTTGAGCTTTTAACCACAAAAGAGGTTAGTTTCATAGCTCTAATATCCTTTTTAGGATTGTACCCTAGACCATTTATGTTGGTCTATCCTTGGAAGTTTGGGAATTCTGTGATTCTAATGTTTCTTTCTCCTAATCCTGTTCCAGGTAGATATTGCATCTTCTTCATTATAGCTGCAACTTTAGGATCGAGATGACTGTCACTGATCATAGAAACCTAGAATCCTAGTGGGATCACATTCAGATAGACAATAATTTTATTTGTTTTAGCAGGGATGGTAATGACCTTTCCATTTAAAGGAAGCACATAGTCATGCGATGCACTATGGACACCATGAAATATAAGGTACATGACTATGTACTTGCAGAACATAATTGTGTGATATCTCGTGCTTGAACTTGGATTTGCACACATGTTGATATTTTGTTCATAATTTGAGATACAGATATCCGAATAAGGTGATAAAAAATGGTTTAGCAAGATAAGAGATAAGGCTACAACCTTTCTAAGGACATTTAGAGTTGATTCAGTCATTTTTTAGGACTAAAATTGGATTGAAATCATTAATGAATGGTTGTATAAGTGTCCTAGTTTCATTATGATTTGGTTTATTTGAAACCTAATTCTATTTCAACTTAAGCAAGGATGCATTTAAGTTATATAAGAGGCTCTTGGACCAAGAGGAGATGTTTTATTCTACATCATATTCACTCATTAGAGGTCAAGTTTTTCAAGGATCTGAGAAGGAGATTTTCAACATTTGAAGGTGTGATTCACATTAAAAAATTAAAGACTTTTATTCTTTTTTTAATTCTTATTTTCTCATTATTTTTTTAGAATTTTTCCTACTATTGTTCTTTTATACATAAACATGTTAGGCTATGTTTTTATTATGTACTAAGAATGATCTTAGTAGCTTTAGGTATGTATTAATTAAAACTTTTTGCTTAATCAAAGTGTGAGCGACCTTATGGTTTATTTTTTTAGGATGTCTAGTGGGTCTTTCTATTTCCGAGGGACATGGAAAATTTACCGAATATGGATAAATGATTAGTCTTCGAGGGACGAGATTCTTTGATTTTATAAAGTTGCCACTCAAATTTTAGAAAATCTGGAAAAGAAAAGGACAACATCGGGTCACTTATCGAGTATTATCCCCAGTAGAGATTTCCAAGTTTAGGGGATCACTTCTCTTTTTTAACTATTTCTCATCATATGATATTCGATGTATAGCTACCGCAACACCCTAGTTTCGATAATGACAGTTTGTATGGAAATCATACAGTGCATCAGATAGTATAAGATAGTAAAGCTAAAATTTTTATTACATTGCTTTCCTGATAAAATACTTATGAAAGGGAAAAGATTGTGAAAAAGTAAATCTAATTTGGATATGATTGATCTGTAAGATTAATATGACCATTCACACAGCTTGCTCAATTTCATGAATAATAGGATGATCATGCATGCTTATAGTGATTATTTATGAAATGATAATGTGATGATAATATAAAGGATGCATGAGGTCATCATTGGATTGAGAGCATGATAACTTTATTTCAAGACATGAACTTTTTCACGTTATTAATATTTATAATGTGATTCCATGGTTTCGAAAATAGATGATGCATGATAATGATATGAAATGAGCATGATAAAGCATATATTATTCACATAGCATACAAGATTACCAGTATCATCACACATGCACAACAGTATTCCCAAATGCTGACGATAATAAAATAAAATGCAATGCGATAAAAATAAATGTGTTAAAATAATTGTGTGGTCCTCAAACTCGACTAAGCTTGTGTGAGCTTTGAAGCTTTAGCTTCGAGAGATTATCAAGCTTTCTATATTAAGAGGTTCAAGATGACAATAGAATGATGCTAGATTGTATTCCTTTAAAGTACACTTTGACAAAGATGAGGCTTGGTTTGGTGGAAAAGGGATCTAACAACCTAAGGGAAAAGGCTATGGGAGAGCAAAAACTATTTAGAAAGGGGTTTCCAACGCCTTCGATCGAACTGACTTTTGAGTGTGTGTGTGTTTGTTTTCGCTTGCTCCCCCCTCCAAAATGGGGTGTGAAGGGGTCTATTTATAGGGAAAATTAGGTAGAATAGGGTGGTAGGGGCATGGTCACATGCATATAATGAGTATTTTGCATGTGACCATGCTAAGTGTGCGTGGTCACGTGCTTGGTGCTTGGCCAGGCATGCACATGTGTGCTTTCAAGTGCACTTTGGCCTTCCACTAACACTTCCTGGGTTTTACACGCACTATTTCAAAGTTGGTTCCTAGGGTTTTGGGGTCTTCTAGACATCTTTCCAAAGTTCATTTTGCTAAATTTGGCCTTAATTTTAGCCTGTGACACCTAGGGGCATTTATAGGCACTTATGAGTGATATGAATTGATACTCATATTGTGTTGGACTATTTTGGGGCCACTTTCAGAGGTTTTGGAGCCTTTTAGATATGTTTTCAAAGTTTTTTTTTTCACAATCAATTTCCATTTTTTCACAAAGCTGGGTCCCGATCTAATGAAATTCACTTCAGCCTAACGACTGAGTATTCTAAGAGATTTTTTTTTAAATAAACCTCTTATTGTTTCGATAATTCATACTTTTCAAGGTTAGAGCACAACTTAATGCTCAGTGATCAATTTTTATGCACTAGTGAGGTCGGTTAGGTTTTTTTAAGGTTGCACACTTTAGAGGTGTTATGAACTAGTAGACTTTAGTCATCTCAGGGATTCATTTCATCATTGGACCTTTTTAGGGACAGTCAAATTTAAGGTATGACACAAAGTCTAATTTCTTGCATATGATTTTAATTCTTTATGATATTCAATGTTTGGTTGTGCATGCTTTGTTATATTAAGACCGAGAGGTGATGCATGCTTTATGTTTAAGGGTTAACTTGAATATTTACATAAGTTGCTTCGAGACGAAGAAGAGATTAATAACTTAACATCTAGTTTAAAGTTTATTAAGTTCAATTGAGTTAAGAGTCCTTTTAAATACTTAATATTTCATGAATTTTCCTTATGCTTAAATTTAATTAAAGATTTATCAGTTTGACTCAAGGAGGCGAGAGTCCATGAGTTTAAACTATCAATTGAATCAATTAAATTGTCTTTTAATTGCTTGAGAGAGAATTATAACATTATTAGTGGTAAGCATCATATGCAGAGAATTTAGATTGGGCTAAGCAAAGTTTGTTTAATTAATATAAAAACATCAAAGTGAAAAGTGAATTTCTAGTACATGTTTTCATTATAATTATTTTTTCTAAATTAGTTTGCATTGATTTAAGTTAGTTTTATTATGAGTAGTTATTCAGTTTTAATTTAAGATTCAAACTTTGAATTTTTAATTATTTTTTTAATAAATAATTAAGTAATTGAATTAATACTTGACTACTAATCTCTATGGGAATAATACTTATACTTTATCTACTATATTACTTGAGTGATCTGCATCCTTATGGTTAGCACCAATTAATATGTTTATAGCTATTGAAGAGTTCCCACCAAGGAATAACTTGCACCAAAATTGAGGGATAAGTTTTTGTTATGACCACAACCTCAAACATATGATTACAACAACCTCTACTTCAGCATTAAGTGATTTCACTAGTTGTCTAGGTCGGTTACAACTTGGTTAATGCATGAGAAAACATCATGGCATGACCTGGAATGTATTTTTAACCCCTTCCAAAAATTATAATAACATAGAAATAAGCATCTTTAAGTGTCATTAACCATTGGATTTGCATTTTTACATATTATAGTTATTAGAGGTGTAATAAGGACAATTACTAGATGTAATGACTATCAATGAAAATTAAATCTTATGTAAATGTATTTAGATTAAGTGTGTGTACTTGGTTTTGAAATCAATGTAAATAAGATCAATACTTCTTTGTATGAGAGCTTAGAGAACTTAATGTAGTCTTATGGATGATTAAAGAAAGTAAAAGTGTTTAGTCTTTAGCTATTTAACAATCTGTTATTATTAAACTTATGAATTTATAATGAACAAGGTTCGCAATGTATGCATCTATTAATCTATATTTTTAGACTATAGATTGTGGCATCTAAAAAATTTTATAGTCTATTTTTTATTGATTCAAGGGGTCAAGGTTTCCATGATAGCCTTGGTTGTTTGGGCTACCAAAGAAAAGGTGAAAGTTGAATGTCTAAATTGGAATATGATTTGAACTTTCCTTTAAAGTGTGAGTTAAGGTTCAAATGACCTAGGGTATTAATTTTCATTCCACATGTATCATAGTTTTTTAGCTATCAAGGCTTATAGTGGCTCAAATTCACCATTTTCCATCAAGACCCTAATAGCCACTAGCTACAGCATATCTACTTAAAGCTAGAGATCCTTCTTAGTCAACTTCCTCATTAACTCCCATTAGTGATGATGTTCATTCATTTTGGACTCTTCATTTACATACACATCCTTCTTAGTCTTCACCTTCTCATCTTATTAGTACTACCACTCATCCCCCTCAGCTGATAGCCTCTATAGCCTCTGTAGAGTTAGGACGTATAATTATATGGACACTCATAAGTATTAGCAATGACAAGTTCAAACAATTATAAAATTTCATTTAATTACCATATGTAAATGTTTATGTTTTTTATATAAATAATATGACATGATTATTTTTATTAATAGATTTTTTCTAGATAGTTATTTTATAAGTACATATATTACATAAAAGACACATTAAAGGTACCATAAAGATGAGCATATACAGAATAATGTGCCTATCACATTTCAAAAAAAAACTTACTTGATGTAGTTCAAGGTAAATATCTTTAATATGTATATGTGTGTATTAACTGAAATTTAAACTTTCTAAATGCAGAAGGCATATTATTGGCTTGAATCTAAGGAGGGACAGATTTACCATATGTGGTAGATTGTCTATGGGACACAATACAACAAAATGTTATACAATTTAGGAATGAAGGAGGTTAAGCTAGACAGATTACCTTGAATTAAGGAAAGATGTATGAGGCTCATGAAGGTTCTGGAAGTGTTAAAGGATCATCATGCAAAGGAGCATTAAAAGATGATTGCCTCAAATTATGGAAATGATAGGCACATGACCATGTGCCTAAACACGCATGGTAGTGTGCCCCGCTGACAGAGAATTCAAATTTGAATTTTAATTACTGAATTTGGGGGATTTGATGGAGATCTGAAAGGAAATAATCAAGAGGTTGAAGGCTAGGGTTTCATGTGTGTGTAGCCCCCAAAAACAAAATATTATTTCATTTTTTTTATTTTTTACAATTACAATTTTTCTTTTATCATTTTTTCTTGGAGAACAAAGACAACTTCTTATTCATGTTGGTTTGGAGATTGAGCATAAGGATTGAAGAATAATAAGCCTTCTATTGCCAATGGAGTTTTTCTAAATATTTGTTATTTTCATTTTTACTTTTCAATTAATTATGATGTTTAAGTTTTTTTATTCTTCTTCTTTATCTTTTGTTATTAACATGAGTAGCTAAGTTCTTTTTTAGGGTTTTATTACAATTCAACCATATGAATATTGTAATTAATCCTAAACCATTAACCTGAATCCTTTAATTATTTTTGAACTTAATATCTTCATAGGATTGATTAAACTTTGATTGAATATATGTACACAATGAAACTTAATTGAAAGATAAGCTCCACTTGATACAAACAATAACTTATTAAATGCTTTCTTAGCTGAGAGACATTAAAGCAACTAATATTGATTAAAAGCTTATAGCTTAAAATTGAGTTAAAGAACACTTAGTAAGTGAGAGTTATGAATCTAAGGTGTTAATTTACTTGGTTAATTGTGGGTTTATTTAAGAGGAAAACCTAGGATTCCTTAGATACCTTCAAATTGGATTAAGATTAGGTATGGCTTAGGTAGTAATTGATCTTAAAAAATAGTTGAATTGGTAATAAGAACCCTAGCTTTTTAAATTGATTATTGATTAATTCATATTTCTTTATTTAATTTTAGTTAAATTCAAGACACCATTTTTCGTTGTTTAAATAAATAAGCACAATTAGTAATACAATATTCAATTTGCAATCTCTATGGGATTTATATTTTTGTTACTTTGATGACTTTGTATGCTTATGGAATCACATGTCAAGTTTTTGGCACTGATACCAGGGATTGCCAAAATTGATATTATTGAGAATTTTATGTTGTTCGATTTAGACTTTCTTTTAGTGATTATGTGAGTGGTTTTTCAGGGATTTGAGTAGTACTTGTATATAACACATGGTGCAAGCAGACGGGCAGCCCAGTTAATACCACTTAATTTAAAGTTTAAGAGGACAATTTACAAAAAGAGAAGATAGAATAATAGCAGAATGAATAGAGGAGAAGAGGAAAGAGACGTGCCTCCAATTGAATGAGTAGCATAAAATGGGAAAAATGGGCAAAATGGCTAAAGAACTATAAAGGACTTTACGGGTCCCAATGTCTAAGGTGATCAAACTCTGATTGTGAGGCTAGCGGTAGCAGCAAACAACTTCAAAATCAAACTGACCATGATCCAAATGATCCAAAACTCATAATTCAATGGGTTGCTATATAAGGATCTGATTAGTCACATTACTTAATTTTTAAAGTATTACTCAACCTTCAAGATGAATGGAATGCAACCTGAAGTAATTCGATTGATCCATTTTCCATTTTCATTGATGGACAGGATTAAGAGGTGGTTCACAAGCTTGCTACCCAACTCCAAAAACACTTGTCAACAACTTTACACAGCTGTCTTTAACAAGTACTTCCCACTAGCTGAAGTACTCAAAATTAGAAATGAATTCAACTCTTTTTATCAAAGAGAGGATGAGAGATTTTATAAGTGTCAAGATAGATTCAAAAATCTTTAGAGACAGTGTCCACCATAATTGATTCCTTTATAGGATTTGGTGTAGTCTTTCTATAAAAGAGTCAATTCTACAGTCAAGGTGAATATAGATGCATTTTCTAAAGGAACTATTATATCAAAGACACCTAAGGATGCTTTAGAGCTTTTTGATGAAATGGTTAACATGCAAAGCCTTTGGTTTAATGAGAGGGCTATTATGAAGATAGGGGGAGCAGTTGAAGTTGATAGCTTGACAATGCTAAATGCAAAAATGGATGCTTTATCCAATAGGATAGATAATGCAATTTCTAGCTTATCTTCTTCTTATGAATTATGTCAAGGTGGTAATTCTACTATTAAGTGCCAAATGATGTAAAGACCAATAATGGAGAATGTTAACTATGTGAACAACTTTAAGGGATAGTAGAACCAAGTGCATGGAAACACATATAACCCTAGTTGGAGAAGTCATCTTAATTTCTCCTGGAGGAATCAGAAGATAACCAGTAGAGGCCACAAGCACCACAAAGTTTTAAAGGGCAGAATGCACAACATCACAAACCTAATTTTAAGCACGAAAAATGTTAATCTTCAGGGACTTCTTTAAAGAGCAAGTTGGAGAAGTTCATGGATGTGATGTTTACAAAAATGAGCCAACAAGATGAGGCTATAAAGAGGTTAGAGGGAAGATTTGGGCAAATGTACCAAGACACTCAACTCATGTTCCATAATCATTCTTCCTTTGTCTATAATTTAGAGGTGCAAATGGGGTAATTGGCAAACTCTTTGTCAATGAGAACTCTAGGTTCATTGCCAAGCAACATTAAAAAGAAACCAATAGAGCAGTTGAAGGCTACTACCTTAAGAAATGGAACAATTAAAAGCAAGTATGGAATATGAGAAGGAAAAGAAGAAGGAAGAGGAGAAGGAACAAGTAGATGAGTGGGCTAAAGTGCAAGTATAAAAAGAGTTAAAAGTTGAGAATAAAAATGAGGAGTATCAACACCACCACTAATGAAGCCATATAAACCTCTAGTCCCATATCCTCAAAAGTTGAAGTAATAGGAGCTTAACCAACAATTTGTAAAATTTTTAGAGAGGTTTAAGGAACTCCACATTAATATGTTTCTTATTGAATGTCTTTTTAAATGCCAAAATATGTCAAGTTTTTAAAAGAGCTAATTTCCAATAAAAGGAAGTTACAAGATTTTGAGATAATCACACTCACAAAGCAGTGTAATGCAATCATCTTAAATAAACTTCCTTTGTAAAGGAAGCATCCAAGGAGTCTCACTATTCCATGTTCTGTTGGAAATTTAAATTTTTAAAGAGCTTTATGTGAATCAGGAGCTTCTATTAATCTTATGCCTTTATTTTTTTATAAGAAAATAAGGCTAGGAGAAGCAAATCTAATTATAGCTTGCATACAGGATAGTGAAGGAACTAGCAGACATAGTTGAAGATGTGATAGCAAGGGCTGGGAAATTCATTTTTCCAATTGATTTTATAGTCATTGACATTGAAGAGGATAAGGAGGTCCCATTAATCCTTGGTATGCCTTTTCTTTACACTATAAGAATAATTATTGATGTTTATGATGGAAATCTCACATTGAGAGTGGGGGATGAAAGTTGTAAGTTTAATGTCTACTAAGGTATAAAATATCCTTATGATGAGGATTTTTGTTTGAGATTTTATGTTGTTGATGAATGTGCGAATGAAGTCCAATGATGGAGGTTGGCAAAATCTATGGAAATTAAAAATATTAAGAAGTGTTTTTAGGTACAATCCTCTTATGATGAAGTACACCTTAAACACCAACCTTATATGCCACACACCTAATTACCAAACATTGAACCCACACCACCCATAACTATAAAACCACTAAACTTAGACTTGAAACCTTTACTCTAATATTTAAGGTACACTTTTTTAGGAGAAGATCAAACACTACTTATGATTATATCCTCTAAACTCAACAAAGATCAAGAGGATTTGTTAGTGGACATGCTAAAGAGAAGAGTAAAAGTAATTAGTTGGCAAGTTTTTGACATTAGAGTCATAAGTTTGTTTTATTGCATGTACAAGATCTTGATGGAGGAAGGACACAGGCCAACTACTAAAATTCAGAGGAGGCTCAACCTAAACATGCAAGAAGTGGTGAAGCTTCTTGATGCAAGGATCATTTACCCGATCTCAACAGTTCTTAGGTGAGCCCAATACAATGTGTATGAAAGAAGGGTGGAATAACCATTATGAAAAACGAGGAAGGGGAGTTGATTCCTACAAGAGTTATGAGTGGATGGAGGGTGTGCATTGATTACAAAAATTTGAATGCATCCACAAGAAAATACCACTTCATATTACATTTCATTGATCAAATATTGGAGCAGATAGCATGACATGCTTTTTATTATTTTCTGGATGGATACTCAAGTTACAATAAGATTGCAATAGCTTTAAAAGATAAAGAGAAAACCACTTTTACATGTCCTTATAGGACATTCACACATAGGAGGATGCCATTTGGATTATGTAATGCTCATATGACATTCTAGAGATGTATGATGGCCATATTTGCAAATTCAATAGAGGAGAACATGGATGATTTTTTAGTCTATGGAAACCTATTTAAGGGATGTCTAAACAACTTGGAGAATGTTCTTCTATGATATAAAGAAATAAACTTGGTGATAAATTGGGAAAAGTGTCATTTCATGGTAGATGAAGGAATTGTTCTAGGACACAAAATTTCTGCTCAAGGGATTGAAGTTGATAAAGCAAAGGTGGAGGTAGTAGAGAAGCTATAATATCCCATAAATGTGAAGGGAATCAAAAGCTTTCTTAGACATATAGGCTTCTATAGGTGGTTCGTTAAGGATTTTTCAAAAATCTCTAAACCCCTTTGTAAGTTACTTGAAAAAGATTCACCTTTTGATTTTCCTGATGATTATAAATTGGCTTTTCATAAATTAAAGGAAACCCTTATCTTAGCTCCTACAGTGATGGCATTTGATTGGAATTTACCACTCGCATTAATGTTTGATGCAAGTGATCACACAATAGTAGTTGTGCTTGGTCAATGAAAGGAGAACAAACTATATATGATCTACTATGCAAGCTAGACATTGAATGATACATAGCTGAATTATGTTACTACAGAGAATGAGATGTTGGTAGTCATTTTTTCTTTTAAAAAATAAAAATCCTATCTCCTTAGCTCTAAGGTTTTTATATACATATATAATATAGCATTAAAATATCTAATGAACAAGAAAGATCCCAAACTAAGGCTCATTAGATGTGTGTTATGTTAGTGATATGAACTAGGTCAATCATTTGATTATGCATTGACTTTCTTATTTTATTAATAAAGAGGTATTTCATTATCATTTGATTTTATGATAAATATATGAATGGTTAATTCTTACTAAGGCCATCAAGTATGTGACTTGATAGTAAAACCCTTAGATTAAAATAAGAGTTCTATTATAATTATCCTTAGCCATTTATTAATTATATAAATGTTAAAGTATTAAGGCTAGTATGATGTTGACTGATGATTATGTTTTACTAATCATGAATATGAGAAATTAAGTCAACTCATAGGTACATGATGAGAGATCATGTACTGGATTGACCCACTATAAGAATACTATATAGAATATTGTCATAAGTATTTCTCATCACAGTAATTTTATTTCGGACCTTTGACCTTGAAATCATCATGGATTTCTACATAGCTATTTTATGTTTTGACACATTCTAACATTATCTTTAATCAGACGATTAGATAGGATGTTGTTGGATATGAAATTAGTTATGTGAGGAATGTGAGTGATTTAGAAGGAATTAATCCCTCATTAATATGAGAAAGATATCTATGGGCCCCTTGATAAGATAGACTAAAGCAAAATGCATGGCCATGCTGAGATGAATTGATAAAGAGTTATCATTTTCAGTCTACTTGGAATCAAGTCATAATATTGAACTATATAAGGATGACATTCTATGCCTTATGTTCAATTAAGATATCATTTGATAAAGGGATGATAAAATTCATTGTAATTAGATTATGTCAGATTATTGACTTCACATGACTTGGGTAGTCATAATGTCTTGCTAGAGGCCACTTATGACTTGTAGGCCTAAATAGAGATTTAGGCCCACTGCCAATGTTATGTGAACCTACAGGGTCACACACTTAGAATAAGCCTAAAATAATTATGGGTTTAATAAGCCCAAAATAAACTCTATGGAAATAAATAATTCAAGTGTTTTATTTATTTATTTATTTAAGATAAATGTTATTTTAAATAAATAAATAAATAAGATATTATTTCTGATTTATTTTTAAAACAAAATCAAAATATAATAAATGGAAATTACTGAAAAGGTCTTTGGTAGGTGAAACCCTAATTTGGAGTCTATAAATATGTTATATTCTCTAGGGTTTAACAGTTTTATTTTTCCTTGCCTCCAAAAATGATTTTCTCTCTTCCTAGAAAACAAACATAGAGTCTTTCTTTTGTTCTTGATTTATGAGACAATCAAAAAGGTTGCTAGCACACATTCCAATTCATTTTGTAAAGGGTTTTTCGTGTGGATACCTATAGAGGACGCATCCTTTTAGAGACGTCTTGATCCGAACAACCAAAGTAAAAAGCTTGAGGTAGGTGTCACCGGTGTGAATCTCCTCTCATCCTTCTAGAAAATCTTACCTCTTCTACATTTTAGTGAGATTCTTGAAATTCTAGATTTAGTCAAGTAGTCAAATTACATGGATCCAGGTTTGGGAACGTGATAAAATATTAATTTTTCCACTACGTTTGTATCATGAAACCCCAACATGCTATTGTTGCAAGAGTTTGAAATTAAGATTAGAGATAAAAAGGGATCTAAAAATATATTAGCTAGTCATATTTCGAGACTAGATGTAAAGTAAGAGGAAAGGGATAATCAAGAGCCTATCTATGAGCAACTTGTATGTTTGTGTTTTTTGGGATGTGTAGTGGGTCTTTCCATTTTCGAGGGACATGGCAACTTTATCGAATAGGGACAAGTGATTAGTCTCAGGGAGATAAGATGCTTTTGATTTTATGGAGTCATTACCTAATTTTTAGAAAATTAGGAAAAGAAAGGGACAACATTGGTTCACTCAACGAGTATTGTCCCCAATAGAGATTTTTTGGTTCATGGGATTTTCTATACTTTTTGACTCTTTCTCATTATATGATATTCAATGTATAGCTACTACAACATCCTAGTTTTGATAATCATAGTTTGTATAGCATTCACATAGTACATTAGATAGTGGAAGATGAAAAAGGAAAGATTGCAGAAAGATAAATCTAATATGATTGATATATAAGGATAACACAACCATTTACACAACTTGCTCAATGAATGATAGGATGATCATGCTTATGGTGATTATTCATGCTATAATGATGAATGCTGATAATATACAGGATTCATGAGGTCATCACTACACCAAGGGCATAATGACTCTATTCTGGGACATAAACTTTTGCACGTTATTGATATTTACGGTGTGATTTCATGATTTCAGAAATAGAGGATGCAGAATGATAATGTGATATGAGTATAATAAAACATATATTATTCACATAGCATACAAGATTACTAGTCTCATCACATTAGCACAATAGTATTCCGAAATGCTAATGATAGTAAAATAAAATGCAATGCGATAAAATAAACGTGCTAAAATAATTGTGTGGTCTTCAAACTCGACTAAGCTTGTGTGAGTTTTGAAGCTTTAGCTTCGAGAGATTATTAAGCTCTTGTTATAATAGAATGATGCTAGATTGTATACCTTTGAAGTGTGCTTTGACAAAGATGAGGCTTGGTTTAGTGGAAAGGGGATCAAATAACCTAAGAAAAAGGTTGTGGGAGAGAAAAAATTATCTAGAAAGGGGTTTCCAACACCTTCGATTGGATTGATTTTTGAGTGTGTGTATGTTTCTACTTGCCCTCCTCCAAAATGGTGTGTGAAGGGGTCTATTTATAAGGAAAATTAGGTAGAATAGGGTGGTAGGGGCATGGTCATATGTGTAAAATGAGGTTTTTGCACGTGGCCACACTAAGTGCTTGTGGTTGTGCATAGTTTATGCTTTCACACGCACTTTGTCGCTCTACGTGCTCTTCCCATGTTTTATGTGCACTATTTAGATGTTAGTTCTTAGGGTTTTTAGGCCTTTTAGATGCATTTTTGGAGTCCATTTTTCCAAATTCAGCCTTAATTTTAGCACATGACACCTAAAGGTGTTTACGCACACATCTGAGCGATACGTGCTGATACTCGGATTGTGTTAGACCATTATGGGACCACTTTTAAAGGTTTTGGAGCCTTCTGGACGTGTTTCTAAAGTCCATTTTATCAAAATTAATTTTTTTTCATGAAGATGGGTCCCAATCTAATAAAATGCGCATCGACCTAATGAGCTAAGTATTTTAAGAGGAGTTTTCTCAAAATAAAATGTCTTATTGTTCCGATAATTTATATTTCGTAAGGTCAGAGCACAATATAATAGCTTGATGATCCATTTTGCACACTAGTGGGGTCAGTTAGTTTTTTTTAAGGTTACACACTTCAAAGGAATTATAAATTAGCAAACTCTAGTCATCTCGGGGATTCGTTTCATCATTGGACATTTTTTAGGACAGTAAAATTTAAGGTGTGATAGTTGCCCTCTGCTTCATATGTATTGCATAGCCGTTTAGCACTAGCATTAATACACATAAAGCAAAATGCAAAGATGCCAAAAAAAATTGTTTTAGTAAGGAGAGAGGTACTTACTTATGGATTATCTTAAGACATCTTACCAAGATTTGACTGTTGTTGTTACATTTTGTTTGTTGTTGTTGTTCTATGACTTGATCATCACATAAGGTGCTATTTAGGACCTATGCAAGCTTGTGATTCATGCAAAGTACATTAATATTTATGCGACTATAACCTTCTTAAGTGTCATGCAAATGAAGATGCCACTAAGAAAAAATAGATGTGATCATAACCTTCTTGGGTGTCATGCAAATGAACATGTTATTAAGAAAAATATGGATGCGACTATAACCTTTTTAGGTGTCATGGAAATGAACATGCGATTATAACCTTCTTAGGTGTCACATGAATGAACATACGACTATAACCTTTTCAGGTGTCACGTGAAAGATCATGCGATTATAACTTTCTTAGGTGTCATGCAAATGAACATGCAATTATAACATTTTCAAGTGTCACACGAAATGATCATGCAAATATAACCTTCTTAAGTGTCATAGAAAATGAGGATGCTACTAAGCAAATTAGAGTGCTCCTAAGCAATGTGGATGCTCCTAAGTAATGTGAATGCTCCTAAGCAATGTGAATGCTCCTAAGCAATATGGGTGCTTCTAAGCAATGTGAGAGTGCTTCCAAGTGATCTGGGTGCTTCTAAGAAATGTGAGTGCTTCTAAGAAATATGAGTACTTCTAAGCAATGTGAGTGCTTCTAAGCAATGTGTGAGTGCTTTTAAGTAGTGAAAGTGCTTATAAGGGATGTGAATGCTTCTAAGCAATGTGAAGCGATGTGAGAGTGCTTTTAAGTGACGAGAATGCTTCTAGGCAATGTGAGAGTGCTTCTAAGTAATGTGAATAAGGTAGTAGTGATGATGCAATGATGATGTAGTGATTATGCAATAAGGATACAGTAATGATACAATAATAGTATAATAATCATGCAATGATGATGTAGTAATGATGCCATTATTTGTTATGTTGAGGATGTTATTTTGATGATTTGGAGTAAGATATCCTTATAGTGAATTTGCCTTGCTCTTCTTCTTTTGTAGGATGTTAAGTTTCTTGAAGAAAATGATGCACACATAGTGTCTTTAGATAGATGGAGTCCTTATCAGTGTACCTTTGTGTGAGTTTGGCAAATTTCTTATGCTCAAATGGAAGTTTAGGACTGTAGAAGTGAGTGCGTAAAGTCTTAAATTGCACATAAGACCATAAAAGAGTGCATGGAAGGGGAAATGTGCATGTGAGGTGCATGCATATGGTCACATGCTTGCCCACCTCTGGAATTATTTAAATGGGTTTTTTAGATATCTTGGGAGGCTTCGTCTGGACTTCTTTGAGTCTTTTCTCACTTTTCTTGACCCTTTTTGTGTCTTAGGTGCTATATGCTCTATTTTTTCTTTTGTACTTCCATTTTCTTTTATATAAAATGGAATTCCCCAACATTCTTGAGGGTCTAAAAGACATTTTTATTGATGTTGATGTTAATCTTGAGGGTGACTTTGCAGAGGCCACTAGAGTTGGGATGTCTACTGCAGGGACTAGCATATTTGGTGCTTAAAGTTCTTAGCCATCTAGTCTTTCATAAGGAGATCTGATCCTTGTTATTTTTAGCTTGGAGACTTATGCTTGGGCCATCGTTATGAGGTAGGTCCTTCTTTGCCCTTATTTTCTGAAGCTTGTCCATTGGTTGCTTTACTGTTTATTTTATTGTATAAGGTCATTGTAGTTGTAGCTCTATAGCTCTTGCTGTAACTATCAGTCTAGTCATAGCTTTATTATGATTGTCTGCTAGTGCTTACCACAATGCTTTTCTTTTTGGCTTTTATTGTTTTGAACCTATTAAGTGATAGAAAGAGAGATGTGTTAGTATTTAGTAGTTGTGTAAATATTTAATAGCGTACCTATTGTGTATAGCCTCATAGGTATGTCACTATACTGCTTGGTAGTTTCAATAAGGTCAACATGTATTATCAAGGTCTCTCGATGTGTGTGAAGAAGATGGTTGCCAGGAAGGGCTTTGATAGGATGACTGATGCATTATCTTATGACTCGTATGCATCGAGTCAGATTGCCATGTATGCATTGATAGAGTGGTGGATGGACATGACGCATGCTTTCCATCTGCCTGTTAGGGAGATTACTATTACCCTATTGGATTTTTCCATTATTACCAGCTTGAGCTTTTCTAGAGAGCCCATTCCTTTTAGTAAGGAGGAGTGTTCTACTTCTGTGGCGAGGAGGCACCTCATGATGGATTTGTTTAGGGTAGTCACACCTATAAAGCCTAGTTTCTTGTATCTTGCTCGATACATAGAGTTTTTTTTCTTCCATGCAGGCTTTGTATAATGATGGTCTTGTCTCAGCAAAGCAGCTGGCTAACTACTTTTTGTTTTATTTACTGAGTGATGTTATCTTCCTGAACCCTTCGAGTATGAGTGATCTGTGATTGCAATCTATCTTGAGAGATCTGCATAGCTTGTTAAGCTATTGATGGGGTATTGCTACCTTTGCTTATATATACTCAAGACTTGACACAACATGCCGAGGTGGCTAAAGGATCTGTGAATGCTTATTTGTGCTGCACATAAGTAGGAGTTTTGTTGTCTGTTCTTTTGCTTTTGGTTTATTATTTTTTACTCCCTGATTTTGACAGATCTGGGCATATGAGTTTAGGATTCTCTCCTGTCTGCTCATCAAGCATTTCTAGGAAGATGGCTTCCCTCGTTATCCTTGCTGGATCAGGAAGACTACCGATTTGATTAAGGAATGCACAGTAACTCGAGACCATATGAGGAAGTTGTCCACTGATCAGGTATGTCTAATTCCTATTGTGTTGGCTATTCCTTTCTTAATGGTCTTTTATTCATTATTTCTCTTTGAGCATATCTTTCTTCGGTGGTGAGTTGCAAGGTCTCATTGGATGACAAAGATGGTGGCTATATGGTAGCTAACAAAGAGACGAGTGTTGCTCTCTAGCCTCATCAGTAGAGTGTGGTATTTAGGCGAGCAAGTCCATCATTGGTGGGATGGCCCATATATGAGGAGAGTTCCTGCTCCTCCCCATAGTGACATATTCTAGGGCCATGAGCTTTATGGTGATTATCTTGATGCTGTTATGATGGGATTCCCCTTTAAATGCCTCTTGGAGAGTGCATGTTTGCCTTATGTTGATGTATTAATCCCTCAACTGATTGATGTCATAGCTAGTGGGACCTTTCCTTCACCTTTGCCTTCTCAAGTAGATGCATCTCATCCTTCAGGTTCAGGGATTAGGCCATTATACGGGTCATCAAGAGTCACTTCTTCTAATCTAGTATGCCTTTATTCCTATTTTAGTGCAAGCATGTAGTAAACTTTATTAGTAATAATCTATAATTGATGTGAGATGTGAGAACTTATATGTAGTGACATTAAAAGAGATCTAGATCTCATTTTGAGGAGGATAAGGGTATGTTCTATACTGAGTTGACTGCCTATATGAGTGGTGTGGCTTCTAGTAGTACTATTCTTAAGGATTTGATAGTTTAGCCATCTTTGTCTTTACTTGGGACGAATATCCTGGCTTCCCTTAATCGGGTGTTGCTCCTACTGATGTTACCCATGTTCATGTTCTCTACTTATTATTGCATGTGTTCCATTTATTTAGTGAGCGATGGTTGACTTATTTGCTTGCTTTTGTAGATTCTTGTCTCCTCTAGTAAATACTGGTATATTGTTGTAGGGAGTGCGCAGTAGTGCTTTTTAGAGTTTGCTACTACTCAAAGGGTATGCCTTCTTTATTGTACCTATTTAGTTTATGTACATGTTTTATGTTTGAGTGTATGATATGCAATATGTAATGCAGGTTGAGCACTATCTCGCTATTCTTGAATGGCAGTGAGAGTGTCTAGCTTATCGTGACCACATTAGTGAGTTGGAGTCACGACTATTGTCCTTTGTGATTAATAGTGATTAGTTAGGATCATACGAGGGGGATTCTTGAGCAGGATTAGTGCTTGCTTCTAATGGCAGCCATGGCTGATGTAGTTGTTTTAGGAGCTAGGTGTAGGACTTTTGGCCTATGTTTTGTTTTATTGTATCATTTTCCTGAGGTTATGGACTATGGGTGTTGTATATGGGCATTTATCCTGCATGTTGTATGATGCTTGTATGATGATGATTGTATATGCTTCTTGTTGTGTATCATTGATGACGATGTTTACCATTACTATCATTTACCTTTTTTCCCTTTTTTGCCTAAGGCGTCTCCTTTTGGAGCTTTTCGCACTTAATTAAGTTATCTTTTTCTTCCCTTTCTTGTCTAGGGTGTCTCCTTTTAGAGCTTTTCACACCTAGGTGGGCATTTTTTTACTATAGGATAGTGGCTGATCTCAAAGAGTGAGCTTAGAGAGGATGGTAAGAACCATGGTCATGTAATGAAAGAAAATGAAAAACATGCTTGATACAATTCATGATGATAAAATGTGTTGCACTTTTTAAAGACATTTTTCATAAATTGGCAATCATTCTCATTTCATTGTAATCATTTAAGAAAAGCACAGGTGCATTCATACAAATTTCAAATTTTAGGTTACCCATGTCCTTAACTAGCCTTCTCAGATTTTCTAGTTAAGCATTTTCTCTCTTTCCCCAATTTTTGTTTGAGCTGCCATTATTTGGTTTTTAACTTAATAAGAAGTCCCTAACTTTTACCTGAGCTACCATCTCTAGTTTTTCAACTTAGCAGGATGATTTTTATTTTGTGCCTTAGACGTAATACTTCTTTAGGTGGTCTGTATTGATAGGTTCAAAGAATTCATTGCCTTCAAAATCCGTCAACATGACTGCTCCTTTTGCTAAGACATGTTTAACTAGGTCTAGGCCTCCCCAGTTTGGTCTAAATTTCCCTTTAGGGTTCAGAACATTATGTCTTATTTGCTTTAGTACCCAATCTCCTGCTTTCACACTCTTGTGTTTTATTCTTCTGTTGAAAGACTTAGCTAGTTAAGCCTGATACAACTGTGTGTGGTATAGAGCCTTAAGTCTTTGGCCATTTAAGAGAGTGAGGTTTCATGCCATTATACTTCTAGCAATTCAGATTTGATTACTACCAGCAGAGACTTGATCCCTATTTCGATTAGAAGAACTACTTATGATTCATACACTAGTGAGAAAGGTGTTACTCCAATTGAAGTTTTAACTATTGTTTGGTACTCCTATAAGGCATGTGGTAATTTTTCTCCCCAATCTTGGTATGTCTAAGTCATCTTTGACAAGATCTTTTTTATGTTCTTATTTGCAACTTCGACGGTCTTATTTGCTTATGGTCGGTGAGGAGAAGATTTGTAATGTTCCACTTTATAACTCCTTAGTAGTTCTCTAACTTACCTTTGGAAATGGACACCATTGTTAGAGATGATCTGATGGGGAATGCCATATCGATAGAATAGGTTTCTTTTGATGAACTTAGCCACTTGCTTGGCTCCTATCCTTGCAAATGATTATGCTTTAACCCATTTTTTAAAGTAGTCCACTGCCACTAGGATGAACTTGCATCCGTTTGAGGCTATCGAGTGGATTTCTCCAATTATGTCTAGTCCCTATGCTGAGAAGGGCCATGAAGAGGAGATGTAGTGTAGCTCTATTAGGGGAAGGGGACTGACATTCCCATGGATCTAACACTTATGACATTTCCTTACAAATTTGATGCAGTCTTACATCATAATCATCTAGAAGAACACTTGTCTGATTAGGCCATGATTGCTTCATTCATGTGTAGACCACAAACACCCTCATGTCCTTCTTCCACTGCTCTTATAGCTTCAGTTTTATCTAGACATCGAAGTTGTAAACCATCTGAGGTTCTCCTGTATAACACACCCTAGTGCGATGTGAATTTTGATGCTAGTCGTTAAATGACTACTTTGTTTCTTTTATCTGCTTGATCAGGATAGGCTCGTTCCTTCAGATATCATTATATGTCATAGAACCATGGATTTTTAGCTACTTCTGTCTTTGCTATTCTACAGTCTTTATGACAAGGTGTTCTTAATCTAAGCAGAATCAAAGGCTTCATGGGCATTTTGGATGGTCCTTCCAATACTGATGCTAGGGAAGCAAGTGCATCTACCATCTGGTTGTGATTCCTTGGGAGTTTAATGAATCTTCATTTTCAAAAGGACATGGTAAGTAGCCTCAAGTGGTCTATATAAGGCTTTAAGCACTGCTCTTTCAGTTCCCACTCTTCTATGGCATGATTGATTACTAGCACATAATCTTTAAAGATTTCAATTTTTGTGATATCTAAGGCTACCGGTGATTTTATTCCAAATGTGCATGCCTCATATTTTTCTTCGTTATTTGTGACTCTAAGCTTGATCTTTTTAGCAATTAGTACTACTTCACCTTCTGGAGATTATAGTATAACACTGATTCCTGCAATAAACTAATTGACTACTCCGTCAAAGTACATGCACCATCCTTGGATCTCAATGGCTATGTTGAGGTCATCTAGTAAGTCCAATTAGATTTCTTCTGAGTCTGTAATGGGGTTGAGAGCTAGAAATTCAGCCACTGCTCTCCCTTTTATTGCCTTCTTAGTCAGATATTGCACGTTAGATTCTGTTAGCAATACGAGCCACTTGGTAAGTTTCCCCACTAGAGAGGGAGCTTTATAGAGATACTTCATAGGGTCTATTTTAGACATGGCCTGAATTCTATAGGATTCAAAGTAGTGTCTGAGTTTCTTCATTGCCCATACCATTGCCATGCATATCTATTCGACTTGGTTGTACTTCTCCTCATATGGCAGCATCTTTTTGCTTAAGTAGTAGACTACGTATTCTACTTTCATTTCTCTATCTTGGGCTAACATTGCACCGATTGCATTCCCTTCGATGGCCATGTATAGGGTTAGAGGTATCATTGGTTTAGGTGGTCTTAGAACTTATAGGTTGGCTAGGTAGCTTCTGATCTTGTCAAATGCTAGTTGACATTATTCATTCTATTTAACTGACTAATCTTTTTTTAGTAGCTTGAAGATTGGTTCACACACTACTGTTAACTTAGCGATGAATCTACTGATAAACTATAGTTTCCTTAGGAACCCTCTAATTTCTTTCTCTATTTTTGGCACTAGCATCTCTTTGATGGCTTTTACTTTGTCTAGATCCATTTCAATTTTGTTTTAACTAAAAATATAGCCAATCATCTTTCTTGAAGTAACCCCAAATACACATTTCTTTAGATTTAGTCTAAGATTGTACTTTTTGACCCTTCTGAGGAACTTTTCGAGATCAAAGGGGTGTTCTTTCCTACTTTTTGACTTAACCATCATGTTATTGATGTATACCTCCACTTCTTTATGTATCATGTTATGGGACATTGCAGTCACCATTCTCTGGTAGGTTGCCCCTATGTTCTTTAGTCCAAAAGGCATTACTCTCTAGCAATAAGTACCCCATTCTATTATGAAAGTTGTCTTTGCTTTATTGACAATGGCCATTAGGATCTTATTGTACCAAGAGAATCCATCCTTAAAGGAGTACATTGCACATATGGCGGTGTTGTCAACCAGTTTTTCTATGCGGGGTAATGGGAAATCATCATTTAGGCAAGCCTTATTCAAATCTTTATAATCGATGTAGATTCTAACCCTTCTATCTTTCTTTGGTACTAGTACCACATTTGTTAACCATTCTAGATAGTCTACTACATGTAGGAATTTTTCCTTGATCTATTTCTAGATGTCCTCATTCACTAGTTGGGCCCATTCTGGTATGAGTCTTCTCAGTTTCTACTTTACCAGTTTGCACCCTTCTTTGGTATGAATGAGGTGTTAAACAATGTCTCTGTCCATACCAAGCATATCGTCATATGTCCAGGCAAATACTTTTGAATATTTTATTAATATTTTTTCAATTTCTCTCCTCTCTTCAGGGTTAATATCTTTTGAAATATGCAGAATGCGTGGTTCGGATTCCATGCCAATCTTAAATGATTCAATGCATATGGAATGAATGTCAAATATGCTAATGTTTTTATCAATGCAATGCACACTACCATTAGGAAAGACATAAAACAAGTAAGCAAAATTAGATTTCATTGCATTAACTTTAGAATTCATTACATCATCCTTTTAAACAAAGAAAAAGTATAAAGATCATCATCAGCAATGTCTTCAAATAGGATGTGATGCATCAATGCTCAATTTGAGGATGATTGATAGCTTCACTCTCAAATTCTATGTCCATGTTTTTCATTAGTTTATAGATGCCAATCTCGGTGATCATGTCTGGTAAGTGCTTCTCCTTAAGGGTGTCATTGAAGATCTTGAACCCCGGTTTCTTAATTTCATTGCTCATCCATTCCTTAGCTTGTCCTTGATAGACATGGGCTGAGCTTTCAGCCATAAAAGAGGTTGATTTCTTAGCCATAGTATCCTTTTTAGCATCGTACCCTAGACCATTTCTGTTTTAGGATTAACATGACTGTCACTGATCACAGAAACCTAGAATCCTAATGGGACTACATTCAGATAGGCAATAATATTGTTCATTTCAGTAGGGATGGTAATGACCTTTCCATTTAGAGGGAACTTGATCTTTTGATGCACAGTGGAAGGTATGCCCCTAGTGGGTGGAACCAAGGTCTTCTTAGCAATAGGGTAAAAGTTAGAGGGATGTCCAGGATGGTAAATTCTATTTTTTATTCGATATCTCCCACTATAACTTATGGTTTGAAAGTGCTAATGACTGGCTTCTTTGAATTATTGTAGGCTTGTATGACCACATTGGATTCTTCCAGGTTTTCAACATTCATCCTGAACTTATATAGCAACCTCAAGGGTAAACATTAATGGTAGACCCATCATCTACCATAACACATGGGGTCTTCTTAGTCCTAACAATTGCCTATATGAAGAGAGGACAATTATGGACTCTTCCCTCGAGGGGTAAATCTTCATATGAAAAGGTGATTGCATTGGAAGGAGCATTCATTAGAGAGGTTATCATCTCACAAGGTGAAGCATCAGTGGCAATTTTTTATTTATATAATGCTCTAACTAAAGCATCTCTATGCTTCTTGGAGGCCATGAGTAGGTCCTAAATACTGGCTTATGCTTGAGTTTTCTTGAGTTATTTGAGGATAGTGCCTTCCTCTTTGATCGGAGCTTGATCTCTTACTACTTCTTTCTCCTTAAAGGGTTCCTTCTCTTTCTCAAAAGGCCGATATACCCACTCGCTATGAGATACATGATTAACTTCCAATTAGGGCTTCTTAGCTACTTGCTTACCTACTTTTATACTACTATTCTAGTCCCAGACAATAATTTTAAGATCATCAGAGTCATACCATATCTCTATCCTCATGACTTGCAATTTTTAAAGTTGAATAGTACTGATCATCCCATTTTCCTTGTCAAATTCTTCTCCCTATTATGAGGGTACTATGTCTTCTAAGAGTGCGCAGGTAGTAGAAGGTGCTATATACTTGACTTTGTAGTCGAACTTCCTAAATGGTTGGCTTAGTAAATCCCATATCTCATGGTCACTACTAAAATTTTTGTCTATGTCTACTTCTTCTTAGTAAGGGCAATCAATCACTTCACCATTCATAGGAAGAGTTCTATCCTTGGCTCTTTTTTGCATCATCAAGTGGGGAAGGAACTTTTCAAGCATTGGAATTTTTTCAAAGGTAGAAGAGCATTGCTCATCTTGACTAGAATCATGCAAGTCAAGATGGGATTTGAGGGTTTATCCTATGAGGGCTTATCTTGGGTTTCTTGTATGGCTTAGATTGACTATTCAACCAAATCTTTCGATAGATTATAGGAGATCATACTAATGGTTGGTGGAGGCATATTTTTATAGTTTAGGAGAGGATTAGTTTTGATACTGGGTCATTTTTCTAGGTCATCAATTTTTCCAGAGTCAATGAGTTCTTGGATTGTACTTTTGAGAGTTCTAAATGTATTAACAGTGTGGCCAGGCATATGGTGAAAGTCGCAAAATAAGTTTTAGTTAATTTAAGGTGGTAGTGGGTTTGGAAGAGGCCTAGGCTCTTTAGCTGTATGAGGTTCTTTTATTGAAGTCTCTAGAATACTTTGGATAGTGGGAGGATAAAGTTTGAGAATTTTCTTAGTGGTCTAATGGTATTAATAGATGGTGAGTTATGGGTATTGGGTTGGATCAAGTTTATTTCTGTGACTCGAGTGAAGGTGTTTTGGATGTTTGGTTGGGTATTATGGCAAAAAGTGTTTCTGGCTTGCTAAGGTTCCTCATCCTTAATATTGATCCCAATCTGATGGAGAACTCTGAAGTCAACATAATGGGCAAATCATCTACTTTCTAAAGTATGATAGTGCCCCTTTAATTATTAGCTCTATTTGTTCATCCTCAGGAGGATGGTTTCTTATCTTGACTGTCTTTCACCATAATCTGATGACATAATCAAAAAAAGTTTCACTAGGCTTTTGCTTTATAATTTCAAGGTCCCTTCAAGTGATGTCTAACTAAGTGTTGTATTCATACTGCTTGATAAACTTCTGAGTTAGCAGTAGCCAATCGCTTTTGATTTCATCTTCGAGGTCAAAGAACCATGCCCTCAGTCCTTCCTCTAGTGATGTGAACAAGAATCGAACAATCTATGATTTTTTAAGCTTTATGGCAGCCATGAAAGTAGCATATTGCCTTAGATGGACCCTCAAATCTCCTATTCCATCAAACTTAGCAAAGTTTAGTAGTTTAAAATCATCTGGGATTAGCTCATCTTTAAACAGTTCTAGGTCAATGAAGCTTTTAGATCTATGAGTTCCCTTCTCTTTGAAGGCAAATTCCAACTGAGCCATCCTGTTTGCCAATAATTTAACCTCCCTTATTGTTTCAAGATTGGTCATGTTAGGAATTTTTGCAGCTTTTGGTGCATTCTCGAGATCTTGGTAGTAGCCATTGTCATCATCAACTTGTACTAAAGTGCGAGGGATTCCTTTTTCCTTATCTACCCTTGAGTGAATAGATGCAGAGGCTTCACTCAATGGTGTGCCATTCCCATCTTAGGCATTTTTGGCTTTGATTTGGGCTTAGAGGATTTCAACTATGGTGCCATCAGTGAGCAACTTTTGGATCCCCTCTTTTAGTTTGTCTTTGAATTGTTAATAGGAGGTATTTTCTTGGTCACTCATGTTTGAATGTCATATTCCTTTACATTTATTAGGGTTAGCTAAATGAATGATGCATAATGTGTGCCTGTAAAAGAAAAGGGTGAGCATGTATGCATGAAGTGGATGTAAAATCCTAAAATGAAAGATGATTATTCCTATAAGAAACAGTGGTTAGTACGTGCTATCCATATGTATGTGATGTATGCATGATTAAAGTTGGTTAGTTTTCCTACACAGTGACCAAACCAATCACAAGCAAGCTCTCACTTCTAACATTATTTCTCCATGAGGTTATTCTGTCTCCTTCCTAGATGGGTTTTGAACCTATAGTCATTAAGGGACTATGGTTTTGCTCTTAGAACTAGACTGTTTCAATTTATATTGGTCAGAACTAAAGAGCAAATTAAGGAATGATACCTGAATGTGCTTAAGGTAATCATATAATGTCAATGTGAGGGTTAATTGTTGGGCTTCAAATCATGTCTAAAGCCCATATACACCCATATGCATAGGACCAAGGTCAATCAAAAGGAGTCTGAGTTCTTATCCCCATATCAATATTCGATATGTTTACAATGAGTCATGAAAGTATAGTTTGATAGTTTACAGTTTGATTTTGCTAACATAAAGGTCCATAATCTAGTTGGGTTCCTAATATATTCATTTAATCTAATAAGGATAAATGGATGATATATTGTAGGTTCCATCATCGAGGGATTTCATTATTTGTTAATTTGCATATATTATTCAGGCTAAAGTACATGATTCTTATCATTCCTTATGCTTCGGGCTCACACAAAGTATATAAGAATCACATGGTCTTGAGCATACATTTTCTATGAAAATTGACATTACAACATCAATTAATGATAGACACTATAAGGGTCATGTCATTTATAAGTGTCAGGTCAAACAGATAGCGTTAGGATAAGGATAGCATGCATAGCTTGCTGAAATCCTAGTGGATGTTGCTACTAGTTTATCTACACGAGCTTAGTCAGGGTGAAAGTCTAAGGATTCCTTTAGTGAGAATGCCACATATGACTAGGGTTATAGACTCTAGTCAGTGAATCTAGCATTCTTTTGATAACTCAGTCACCCTGCTTAAGGACTTGGGTTACAGACTCTAGTCAGATGAGTATAACAAATGAACGAGTAAAGACTAAAGGTGATAATAACGTATCTTCGTCGCCCTGTGACTCAAGTGGAATCATGGTAGTGATGTCATTTAGTATTATCGAGACTTTTAGGGACAAGTGGTGCACGTGTGATGTGTAGTGAAAATGCAGTGGTGAAGGGCTCAATACGATTGAGTATTGCATAATGAGTAATAGTCATTTTCAAGTTGATCCCTCTTACTTAGAAGTCCCCAATGGAGTTGCCACTGTGATCAACCTGTATGTTTGTTTTATTTAGGATGTGTAGCAGGTCTTTCCATTTCTAAGGGACATGGCAACGTTAATGAATAGGGATAAGTGATTGGTCTTGGTAGGATAAGTTGCTTTTGATTTTGTTGAGTCACCACCCAATTTTTAGAAAATCAGGAAAAGAAAGAGACAACATTGGGTCACTCAGTGAGTATTGTCCCCAATAAAGATTTTTAGGTTCAGGGGATCGCATCTACTTTTTGAATACTTCTCATTTAATGATATTTGATGTATAGCTATCATAACACCCTAGTTATGGTAATGATAGTTTGTATAGCATTCACATAGTACAATAAATAGTGGAAGATAATAAAGCTGAAAATTTTATTACATCACTTTCTTGATAAAATACATATGAAAAAGGAAAGATTGCAAAAAGATAAATCTAATATGATTGATTTACAAGGACAACATGACCATTTACACAGCTTGCTTAGATGAATGATAGGATGATCATGCTTACAATAATTATTTATGCTATGATGATGAATAATGATAATATAAAGAATGCATGAGGTCATCATTGAACTGAGAGTATGATGACTCTATTTTAGAACATGAACTTTTTCATGTTATTGATATTTATAGTGTGATTTCATGATTTTAGAAAAAGAGGATGCAGAATGATGATGTGAAATGCGCATAATAAAGCATATATTATTCACATAGCATACAAGATTGACAGTCTCATCACACCAGCACAACAATATTCCTAAATGTTAGTGATATGCACTATGTCAATCATGTATGACCATATTTTGCATTTTTCATTATCATTTTATGTTATGATAATTAAATGAATAGTAAATTCTTACTAAGGTCATCAAATATGTGACTTGCTAGTAAACCCCTTAGATTAAATATGAGTTCTATTCAAATTATCCGTAGTCATAACAATTTATTATGGCTAGTATGGTATTGATTGATGATTATGTTTTTATTAATCATGAATATAAGATATTAAGTCAACTAGTAGGTACTTATTTAACAAACAAAGTGCTGGAATGACCCATCATGAGAATATTACATAGATAATTGTCATAAGTAATTCTCATCCTAGTAATATTGGCTTAGTCCTTTGACCTTGAAATCACCATGGCTTTCTACATAACTATTTTATATTTTGACATAATCTTACATTATCTTTAACCAAATGATAAAATAGGTTGTTGTTGCTTATAAAACGAGTTATATGAGAAATGTGAGTGATTGAGAAGGAATTTGTCCCTCATTTAATATGACTAAGATATTTATGGGCCCTTTGATAAGATCAACTGAGGAAAATGCATGTGCATGCTAAATTAAATTAATAAAGAGTTATCATTCTCAATCTACTTGGAATAAAGAAATTATATGATTGAATTCTATAAGGATGACATAATCTATGTGTAGATAACGGGGTTTAGCGTGCACCCAAGATTTTAGTAACCATGACACTGTTTAGGCTCAGGGCCTTAAGGAACACACTACTATGCCACAAAGTCATATTGTGAAGAAGAGGAGTCACCACCCAGGGTAATAACTAGGATAATTCAATTGGCGGTACTCGATTCTCTAAAAGAAAGTTAGCACCGCAACCAAGAGATTCTGGGAACGAAATAATAACTTCTCTTAGTCTCATGTTCATTTAGAATTACTTTATAAATTATTACTTCATTCTCTAATTACATGCAATTTTATTAAACCATATTTGAACATCCATCTAACCCTAAGGCATCTAGTTAATAAAATCACATATAAAAATGCATTCAAGCACATTGTCCCTAAGTCTAAACTAGGTTAATTTTATTGAAAGTTAATTAGATTTACAAATTTTATTTACAAATGAAAATGGACTAAAGGTGGGCCTACATTGTTATTAGTTAGTGAGCTTAAGTCTATTGATTTCAATTATCTATAAATTTTTAAAGAAATTGGATTTTATAAGTGAGCCTAAGTCCATTTGTTTTAAAATGAGAAGTGGACCTAAGTCTATTTATTTTTAAAAAAGAAATGAAATTAGATGCGTTGAGCTAAGTCTAAATTAATTTTAGTTAATCTAAAAATGGGCCTAAGTCTAAATTAACCTAATGGGCCTAAATTGATTTTAATTAATTAACATAAACCAATTTAAGCATATTTTATTTAGTGGGTTTGAACCTATCATGGGCTTAGGGCCCAAAAAGCTAAAAGCTCTAAAAACAAAACCTAAATAAAAATCATAACAAAATCATATCAAACACAAGATTTATGTGATTTTCTAAAACCCTATATCAATATACATGCAACCCTAAATTAATCTACATATATCATTGATTTTAATTGATTTTTAGCCAATTGAACCTAAATTACTAATTCATTTTAAAAGCAGAAAAGTAAAATTTTACTATTCCCACTATTGGGGTTATTACAATATTCTATATACTGAAAATTAAAATTAATTATAAACCCAAATTAATTAACACATAAAATGAAGAAAAAAATAATAAATGCAGAAACATCAAACCCTAAATCACATTTTAGAATCCATGGCATTTCATGGATCTTCTATTTGATTTATGGATATCTGACAATGACCTCATCAATCCCCAATTGGATTCTAAAAGGAAAACACAAAAAAAAAAAATTCAAAGAAATCACATTAGCCAAATGAGTAAAATAAAAAAATAACAATTAAAGGAAATTAAGTTAAAAAGAAAATCAAAAGACAAGAGAAAATGGAAATAAGATGTTGTGCATATGCTCTTGGATGGCCCCTTAGATTGGGATTGTCACCATTTTTAAACTCGTTGTTTGATTCTAGACAAGGACTGATTGTATTCAAAGACAAATTGTTCTTTTCAAAGCCTTTAAATAATAGTATTAAGAATCTAGGGTTTTGAGAAATAAAAGAAATCAAGATTTTAAGTGTTGTGCAAGTTTTCTTTTTAGTATCATCTTTAGTTTTTCACAATTCTAAGGTTTTCGCGATAGTAGGGTTTTTTTTTTATGACATCCCCCTCCTCACTCATGCAGTCTCTGCCTTTTAAAAGTAGAGACTTGCAAGCTGACCTTCCTTAATTCAAGGAAACAAACTTTATTTATTTAATTTTCAAAAAAAATTACGCATTTTAACCATGTTATCTGCTAATAAAAAATAAATAAAATAAATTTTTAACCAATCAAAAAAGAGAAAATTTGACAAAAAAAATAAAAAAAACAGGATTTTTCATGCATCAGCATTGTGCAATGTCAATCTTCAAAAAAAATTTAACTTTTAATTACCAAAAGACCACTAAAAACTTTATTTTTTACAATCAAATCCTAAAAACATTGCAATTTATTCCCTAAAGTCCAAAAAACTAACAACCAAGTTCAATTTTTGAAATAAATTTCATCATGGGGGCTTATGTCGCAATTGTGCACAATTACATCCTGAAATTAGGTGCTTACACTATACCTTATATTCAATCAAGTTATCATGTGACAAACAGACTAGAATATTCATTGTATATAGGTTATGTCGAATTATTAACTTCATATGACTTGGGTAGTCATAATGTCTTGCTATAGGCCACTTATGACTTGTAGAGATTTAAGGCCCATTGTCAACGTCATGTGAACCTATAAGGTCACATACTTTGAACAAGCCCAAAACGAATATGGGTTTAACAAGCCTAAATAAGCTCTATGGAAATAAATAAATAAAATATTTATTTATTTATTTAGGGTGAAGGTTATCTTAAATAAATATAATATTATTTTTGATTTAATTTTAAATAAAATAAGAAAAAGAAAAAGTGATAAATTACCAAAAGGTTGTTTGGCAAGTGAAACCTTAATTTAAATGTCTATACTCATTATTCTGCCACCAAATGCATTTTCTCTCTTTTAGAAAACAAAACATAGAGTTCATTTTAATTTTTGATTTGTGAGAAATCAAAAGAAAGTGCTAGCACATAAATATTAATTTTCAAAATCAAGGGCTATTCATATGGACACCTATGGAGGACGGGTTCTTTTGGAGATGTCTCAAATTCAAACTGCTAGATTAAAAGCTCAAGGTAGAGTGTGATCGGAGTGAACCTCCTCTAATTTTTATTGCCTCTTTTGCATTTGTGGTAAGAAAATGAAAACCTTAGATTTAATTAATCAATCAAATTACTTGGATCTGGGTTCGGGTTTGTGATTCAAATTTTATTTTTTTACTACGTATGGAATCTCAAAACCCAACACCAAATGCTGGCGACAGTAAAATAAAATGCAATATGATAAAATAAACATGCTAAAATAATTATGTGGTCCTTATACTTGACTAAGCTTGTGTGAGTTTTAAAGCTTTAGCTTTGAGAGATTATCAAGCTTTCCTTATTGAGAGGTTCAAAATGATAGCAGAATGATACTAAATTGTATACCTTTGAAGTATACTTTGACAAAGATGAGGCTTGGTTTAGTGGAAAAGGGATCTAATAACCTAAAGGAAAGGCTGTGGGAGAGAAAAAATTATATGGAAAGGGGTTTCCAATGCCTTCAATCAGACTGATTTTTGAGTGTGTGTGTGTTTCTATTTACCCCCCCTCTAAAATGGGGTGTGAAAGGGTCTATTTGTAAGGAAAATTAGGTAGAATAGGTTGGTAGGGGTGTGGTCACAAGTGTAAAATGAGGTTTTTATGCATGGCCATGCCAAGTGCGTGTGGTCGTGCATAGTGTGCATGTGGTCGCATATAGCACACACATGTGCACTTTCACATGCACTTTGATGCTCTATGCGCTCTTCCTAGGTTTTACGCATGTTATTCTAGGGTTGGTCCCTAGGGTTTTTGGGCCTTCCAAATGCATTTCCAGAGTTCGTTTTACTAAATTTGGTCTCAATTTTAGCACATAACACCTATGGGTGTTTACTCACACTTTTAAGTAATACGTGCTAATACTCGAGTTGTGTTGGACCATTATGGGACCACTTCTAGGGGTTTTGGAGCCTTTTAGATGTGTTTTTTAAGTCCGTTTTGTCAAAATTGGTGTCTATTTTTTCACGAAGTCGAGTCCCGATCTAACGAAATGTGCACTAGCCTAATGAACTGAGTATTCCGAGAGGATTTTTCCCAAAATAAAACCTCTCATTGTTTTGATAATTCATATTTCACAAGGTTAGAGCATAACTTAATGGCTCAGTGATCAATTTTGAACACTAATGGGGTCAGTTAGGTTTTTTTAAGGTTGTACACTTCAAAGGCATTACAAATTAGCAGACTATAGTTATCTCAGGGATTTATTTCATCATTGAACCTTTTTATGGATACTCAAATTTAAGGATCTATAGATGCTTGTTCATGCTGGACATGAGTAGGAGTTCTGTTGTTTGCTCATTTGCTTTTGGGTTTGTTATTTCTAACCCTTTAATTTTAACATATCTAGGCATATGAGTTCAAGATTCTCCCTCGTCTGTACATCGAGCATTTCTAGGAGAATGGTTTTCCTTGTTATTCTTACTAGATTAGGAAGACTACTTATTTGATTGAGGAATGCACGATAGCTTAAGACCATATGGGGAAGTTATCCCCCGATCAAGTATGTCTGATTCTTATTGTGTTGGTTATTTCTTTCTTAGGGATCTTTTATTCATTATTGCCCTTTCAGCAGATCTTTCTTCGCTAGTGGGTGGCGAGGTCTCATTGGATGGCAGAGATGGTGGTTGCATGGCAGCTGATAGAGAGATGAGTGTTGCTCTCTATCCTCATCAGTAGAGTATAGTATTTGGTTGAGCATGTCCATCATTGGTAAGATGGCCCATATATGTGGAGTGTTCCCATCCCTCCCCTTAGTGACATGTTTTGGGGTCACGAGCTTTGTGCTGATGATCTTACTATTGTTATGATGGGATTCCCCTCTGAGAGCCTCTTGGAGAGTGTAGGTTTTCCTTATGTTGATGTATTGATCCCTCAACTGATTAATGCCATAGCTAGTTGGACCTTTCCTTCACCTCCACCTTCTTAAGGAGATGCATCTCATCCTTCGAGTTTAAGGATTAGGCCATCACATAGGTTGTCGAGAGTCGGTTCTTCTAATATGGTAAGCCTTTATTCTAATTTTATTAAAAGCATATAGCAAACTTTATTAGTAATAAACTGTAACTAACGTGAGTTGTGAGAACTTATCTGCAACGACATCAAAGGACATTCGAATCTCATTTTAAGGAGGATGAGGGAACGTTTCTTACTAAAGCAACTACCCATGCCAGTGGTATGGCTTCTAGTAGTACTATTCTTAGGGACTTGACAATTCAACCATCTTTGTCTTTACTTAGGATGGATATCCTTGGTAGAGTAGTGAGCTTCGATTTACCTAAACCTGGATTTCCTCAATTGAGTGTTGCTCCTACTAATGCTACCCATGTTCATATTCTCCACTTATTCTTACCTGTGTTTCATTTATTTAGTGAGTGGTGATTGACTTGTTTGCTTGCTTTTGTAGATTCCTGTGTCCTCTAGTTAATACTAGTATACTATTATAGGGAGTGCACAATAGTGCTTTTTACAGTTTGCTACCACTCAAAGGGTTTTCTTTCTTTACTGTACTTATTTATTTTATGCACATGTTTTATGTATGAGTGTATGATATGCAATATGTAATGTAGGTTAAGCACTATCTCACTAGTCTTGAATGGGAGTGAGAGCATGCAGTTTACCATGATAACATCAATGAGCTAGAGTCACGACTATCATCCTTTGCGATGAATGATGATGAGTTAGGCTCATATGAGGGGGATTCTTGAGCAAGATTAATGCTTACTTTTGATGGTAGCCACAACCGATGTAGTTTTTTTAAGAGATAGGTGTAGGAATTATGCCTTGTGGTTTTCTTTATTGTATTATTTTCCTGAGGTTATAGACTCTAGGTGTTGTTTCTAGGCATTTGTCCAGCATGTTGTATGATACATGTACAATGGTGACTATATATGCTTCCTGTTGTGTATCATTGATGATGATGTTTGCCATTATTATCATCTGCCTTTTTTACCTTTTTTGCCTAAGGCGTCTCCTTTTAGAGCTTTTGCCACTTAGCTGGGTTTTCTTTTTCTTCCCTTTTTTGCCTAGGACGTCTCCTTTCAGAGCTTTTCACACCTAAATGGGCTTTTTTTTACAACTTCAACAATAGTAGCTGGTCTCCAAGAGAGAGCTCAGAGAAGATGGTAAGAACCATGGTCATGTAATGAAGGAAAACGCAAAGCATGCTTGATGCAATTCATGATAATAAAATGTGTTACACTTTTCAAAGGCATGTTGCATAAATTGGTATCATCCTCATTTTGCCATAATCATTTAAGAAGAGTACAGGTCCATTTGTATAAATTTTGAACTTGAGGTTACCCTATCTTTAACTAGCCTTCTTAAGTTTTATAGTTAAGTATTTTTCTCTCTTTCCTTAATTTTTGCCTAAGCTGCCCATTTTAGGTTTTCAACTCACTAGGATGATGATTTTTTTCCTTAGATGTAGTACTTCTCCAGACAGTCTATAATGACAGGTTCAGAGGATTCATTGAGTTTAGAATCCATCAACTTGACTGCTCCTTTTGATAAGACATGTTTTGACCAGGTATAAGTCGTCCTAGTTCGGTCTAAATTTCCCTCTAGGGTCCATAACATTCTGTCTTATTTGCTTTAGCACCCAATCTCCTACTTTCACACTCTTGTGTTTTACTCTTCTGTTGAAGGACTTCGCTAGTTAAGCCTTATACAACTGTGTGTGCTATAGAGCCTTGAGCCTTTGGTTGTCTAAGAGAGTGAGATTGTCATGCCTCTATTGAGTCCATTGTACATATGGTAATTCAGATTTGATTGTTACCTAAAGATACTTAATCTCTATTTTAATTGGAAGGACTGTTTATGATCCATACACTAATAAGAAAGGAGTTGCTCATGTTGAAGTTATGACTATTGTTTAGTACCCCCATAAGGCATATGGCAATCTGTCTACCCAATCCCGGTAAGTTTGAGTCATCTTTTATAAGATCTTTTTTATGTTCTTATTTGCAGCTTCAACAGCCCCATTTGCGTATGGTCGGTAAGGAGATTATTTATGATGTTCCACCTTATAACTTCTTAGTAGCTCTCTAACTTCCCCTTGGAATTAGACACCATTGTTAGAGATGATGTGATGGGGGATCCCATATCAATAGAACAAGTTTCTTTTAATGAACTTAGCCACTTACCTAGCTTATATCCTTGTAAATGATTCTGCTTTGACCCATTTTGTAAAGTAGTCCACTACCACTAAGATGAACATGTGTTCATTTGAGGCTGTCGAGTGGATTTCCCCAATTATGTCTAGTCCCCATACTAAGAAGGGCCATGGAGAGGAGATGTAGTGTAGTTCTATTAGGGGAAGGTGGCTAACATTCTCGTGGATCTAAGACTTATGGTATTTCTTTACAAATTTGACATAGCCTTCCATTATTGTCATCTAAAAGAACCCTTATCTGATTAGCTTCTTAGCCAAGATTGCTCCATTCATGTGTGGACCATAAACACCCTTATGTACTTCTTCTACTTCTCTTGCAGCCTCAATTTTATCTAGACATCAGAGTTGTAAACCATATAAGGTTCTTCTATATAACACACCCTAGTGCGATGTGAATTTTAACGCTAGTCATCAAATGACTACTTTTTCTCTTTTATCTGCTTAATCAGGATAGGCTCATTCCTTTAGATATCTTTAGATGTCATAGAGCTAGGGCTTTTCAACTGCTTCTTTCTTTGCTATCTTATAGTTTTATGATAAGGTTGTCTCTATTTGAGTAGAATCAAAGGCTTTATGGGCATTTTGGATGGTCCTTCCTATATTGATGCTAGGGAAGCAAATGCATTTCCCATCTGATTGTGATTTATGGGGAGATGAATTAATTTGCATTTTCAAAAGGACATGCTGAGTAGATTCAGGTGGTCCAGATAAGGTTTTAAGTGCTGCTCTTTTAGTTCCCACTATTATATGGCATGACTAATTACTAGCATGGAATATCTGAAAATTTCAACTTCTATGACATCTAAGACTATCAGTACTTTTATTTTGAGTGTGCATGGCTTGTATTCTACTTCATTGTTTGTGACTCTGAACTCAAGCTTTTTAGAAATTGGCACTACTTCACCTTCTAGAGATTGTAGTATAACATTGATTCATGTGCCGAACTAATTAACTGCTCTGTCAAAGTACATGCTCCATCCTTAGATCTCAATGGTTAAGCTGAGGTCATATGGGAAGCTCAGTTGGATTTCTCCTAAGTCTAGAATAGGGTTGGGAGCTAGAAATTTAGCCACTACCCTCCTTTTTACTACCTTCTTAATCAGATATTGCATGTCAAATTCTATTAGCAATACGAGCCACTTGGCAAGTTTCCCCATTAGAGAAGGAGATTCGTAGAGGTACTCCATTGGGTCCATTTTAGACATGACTTGAATTCTGTAGGATTGAAAGTAGTGTCTGAGTTTCTTCATTACCCATACCATTGCTAGGCATATTTATTCGACTTGGATATACTTTTCCTCATATGGCAGCATCTTCTTGCTCAAGTTGTAGACTACGTGTTCTGCTTTCACTTCTCCTACTTGGGCTAACATTGCATTGATTGAATTCTATATAATAGCCAGATATATGGTTAGAGGTATCCCTGACTTAGGTGGTCTTAGAACCAATGGGTTGGCTAGGTAGCTTTTGATCTTGTCAAATGCTAGCTCACACTGTTCATTCCATTCAACCGACTGATCTTTTTTTTGTAGCTTGAAGATTGGTTCACAAATTATTGTTAACTTAGTGATGAATTTGCTAATAAACTATAGTTTCCTTAAAAACCCTTTGGTTTCTTTCTCTGTTTTTGGCACTGGAATCTCTCTAATGGCTTTTGCTTTATTTGGATCCATTTTAATCTTGTTCTGACCGACAACATGCCCTAGTATCTTTCCTCAAGTAACCTCGAATATGGATTTCTTTGAATTTACCCTGAGACTATACTTTTTGACCCTTCTAAGGAACTTTTCAAGATCATAGGGGTATTCTTTTCTAGTTCTTGACTTGACTATCTTATCGTCAATGTATACCTCCCCTTCTTTGTGTATCATGTTATAGAACATTATAGTCACCATTCTTTAGTAGGTTTTCCCTGTGTTCGTTAATCCAAAAGGCATTAATCTAAAGTAGTAAGTACCCCCATTCTGTTATGAAAGCTATCTTTGCTTTATTGATAATGGCCATTAGGATCTGATTATACTTAGAGAATCCATCCATGATGGAGTACATTGTGCATATGGCGGCTCTATCAACTAGTATGTCTATATAGGGTAGAAGGAAATCATCCTTCAGACAAGCCTTTTTTAAATCTCTATAGTCAACACAAATTCTAACCCTTCCATATTTCTTCGCTACTGGCACCACATTTGCTAACCATTCTGGATAGTAACCTCTAGGAATTTTTCCTTGATCTATTTCTCAATGTCCTCTTTCACTAGTTGGGCTCCTTCTGGTTTGAGTCTTCTCAATTTCTACTTTACCGGTTTGCACCCTTCTTTGGTAGGAATTAAGTGTTGAGCAATGTTTCTGTCAATACTAGGCATATTATTGTACATCTAGGTAAATACTTTTGAATATTTTATTAATATTTCTCTCCTCTCTTCAGGGGTAACATCTTTCAAAATATGCAAAATTTGTGGTTTAGATTCCATGCCAATGTTAAATGATTCAATGCATATGAAATGAATGTTAAATATACTAATGTTTAAATCAATGCAATCACACTACCATCAAGAAATACATCAAACAAGTAGGCAAACTTATATTTGATTGCATTAACTTTAGAGTTCATTACGTCATCAATTTCAAACAACGAAAAGTATAAAGATCGTCATTAATAATGTCTTCAAACAGGATGTCCTCAATGCTCAATTCGAGGATGGCAGCAGCTTGAGCATGATTGATAGCTTCACTCTCATATTCTATCTCCATGTTTTTCATCAATTCATAGATGTCCGTCTCGATCATCATATCTTGTAAGTGTTTCTGCTTAAAGGTGTCATTGAAGATCTCAAACCCCGATTTCTTGATTACGTTGCTCACCCACTTCTCAACTTGTCCTTGGTAGACTTAGGTTTCATGAACATCTTGGATTGATTGTTCAACAAGGTCTTCTAGTAGATTGGAGGAGATCAAGCTAATGGTTGGTGGAGGTATGTTTTTATAGTTTATGAGGATTGGTCTCGATATTGGGTCATTTTTTTAGGTCATTGACTTTTCCAGAGTCAATGAGTTTTTGGATTGCATTTTTTAGAGTTTTGCATGTATCAGTGGTGTGGCCGGGCATCTAGTGAAAGTGGCAAAACAAGTTTTGGTTAATTTGAGGTGGTAGTAGGTTTGGAAGAGGCTTAGGTTCTTGTGGTTGTAGGATGCTCTTTTATTGTAGCCTATGGAATACTTTGGATAGTGGAAGGTTAAAGTTTTAGAATTTTCTTGGTGGTTTAATGACATTGATAAATGGTGAGTTATGGGTGTTGGGTTGGATCATGTTTATTTCTGTAGCTTAGGTGAAGGTGTTTTGGATGTTTGGTTGGGTATTGTAGCAAAAAGTGTTTTTGGCTTACTAAGGTTCCTCATCCTTAATTTTGATCCTAGCCTGATAGAGATCTCTGAAGTCAAGATAATGAGCAAGGAGCATCTATTTTCTGAAGTGTGGTAGTGCCCCTTCGATTATTAGCTTTATTTATTCATCCTTAGGAGGATGATTTCTCATCTTGACTACCTTTCCTCGATATCTGGTAATATAATCAGAGAAAGCTTTACCAAGTTTCTGCCTTATGGTCTCAAGGTCCCTTTAAGTGATATCTAACTGCATGTTGTATTTATACTGCTCGATAAACTTTTGAGTTAGCAATAGCCAATTGCTTTTGATTTCTTCTTCAAGGTCAAAGAACCATGTCCTTGATCCTTCCCCTAGTGATGTGAAGAAGAATCAAACAATCTATGATTTTGTAAGCTTTATGGCAACCATAAAGGTAGTATATTGCCTTAGATGAACCCTCAAATTTCTTATTCTATCAAACTTAGCAAAGTTTGGTAGCTTAAAATCATCTGGAAGTGGCTCATCTTTGAACAATGCTAGGTCAATGAAGCTTTTGGAGCCATGAGTTCCCTTGTCTTTGAAGGTGAATTCCAATTAAGCTATCCTATTGGCTAATAGTTTAACCTCCGGCTTAGTCATTTCAGTAATTTTGTAGCTTTTGGTGCATTCTTGAGATCATGGTAGTAGCCATTGTCATCATTAGCTTGAAATAAAGTGTGGGGAATTCCTTTTGCCTTATTTACCATCAGGTGAACAAATGCAGAGGCTTCACTCAGTGGCATGCTATTCCCATCTCGGGCACTTTTGGCTTTGATTTGGGCTTGGAGGATTTTAGCTACGATGCCATCAGCGAGCAACTTTTAGATCCCCTTTTTATCTTATCTTTGAATTACTGACAAGAGGTATCTTCTTAGTCACTCATGTTTGAATGTCATATTCCTGTGCATTTATTAGGGTTAGTTAAATGAATGATGCATGACGTGTGCCTATAAAAGAAAAGGGTGTGCGTGCATGCATAGAGTGGATGCAAAAATCCTATGATGAAAAAAATGATTATTCTTGCAAGACACAGTGGTTAGTACATGCTATTTACATGCATATGATGCATGCATGATTAAAGCTGGTTAGTTTTCCTACACAATGAATAAACCAATCACAAGCAAGATCTTGCTTTTAACCTTATTTCTCCACGACGTCATTCAGTCTCTTTCCTATATGGGTTTTGAACCTATAGTCATCAGGGGACTATGGTTCCCCTTTCAAAACTAGGCTATTTTGATTTATAATGGTCAGAACCAAAGGGTAAACTGAGGAACAATACTTAAATATTCTTGAGGTAATCACATGATGTTAATATAAGGGTCAATTGTCAGGCTTCAAATGATGTCCAGAGCCCACATGCGCCTATATGCATAAGGCCAAGGTCAATCAAAGGGAGTTCGAGTTCTTGCCCCCACATAGATATTCAATATATTTACCGTGAGTCATAAAAGTATCATTTGATAGTTTATAGTTTGATTTTACCGATATAAAGGTCCACAATCTAGCTGGGTTCCTAACCCATTCATTTGATATGATGAGGATAAATGGACAACATCTTATAGGTTTTGTCATCGAGGGATGTCATTATGTGTTAATTTGCACAGACTATTCCAACTAAGGTACATGATTCTTATCATTCCATATGCTTTTGGCTCACACAAAGTATATGAGAATCACATGGTCTTGAGCATAAACTTTCTATAAAAATTGATATTATGACGCCATTCGATGATAGACACTATGAGGGTCATGTCAATTATTAATATCAGGTCAAACAGACATCGTTAGGGCAAGGATAGCATGCATAGCTTGGTGGAATCATAGTGGATATTATTACTGGCTTATCTATATGAACTAAGTTAGGGTGAAAGGCTAAGGGTACCTTTAGCGAGAATGCCCCCACATGACTAGGGTTACAAACTCCGATCAGTGATTCTAGCATTCTTTTGATAACTTAGTTGCCCCCCTTTAAGACTTGGGTTATAGGCTCTAGTTAAATGAGCCCCATGAATGCACGAGTAAAGACTAATGGTGATAATACCATATCTTTTTCACCCTGTGATTCGAGTGGAATCATGGTGGCGATGTCATTTAGTATTATCGAGGTTTTTAAGGACAAGCAGTGCATGTGTGATGTGTAGTGCAAATGCAGTAATGAGGGGCTCTATATGATTGAGTATTACATAATGAGAAATAGTCATTTTCAAGTTGATCCCTCTTACTTAGAAGTCCTTAGTGGAGTCGCCATTATGCGCGACCTTTGTTATTTGTTTATTTTGTTTGGGACATGTAGCTGGTTTTTTCATTTTCAAGGGACATGGTAACTTTACCAAATATGGACAAGCGATTGGTCTCAAGGGGATTAACGCTTTTGATTTTATGGAGTCGCCACCTAATTTTTAAAAAATTAGGAAAAGATAAAGACAACATCAGGTCACTCAGTGAGTACTATCCCAAACAAAGATTTTTGGGTTTAGGGGATCACATATACTTTTTGACTATTTCTTATTATATGATATTCAGTGTATAGCTACCGCAACACACTAGTTTTGGTAATGAAAATTTATATAACATTCACACAGTACATCATATAGTACAAGATAATAAAGCTAAAAATTTTATTACATCTCTTTCTTGACATAATACATATAAAAAAGGAAAGATTGTAGAAAGATATAATATGAACCCTAAAAGGGATCAACAACGCCTGAATATGAAGAATTCAAGCTAATTAGCTTAATTTCTTATTCTGAAATTAATTAGCTTGATTGGACGAATTTTGATTTATTTTCCTATTTTGGAGTCAATAAGGAAGATTCAAGAAGATTCTAGAAGATGTGAGAAGATTCAAGAATATTCCAAGTCAAAGTCAACAAGTCAAAGTCAAATAGTCAATAAGTCAAAGTCAATGGTCAATGGTCAACATATGACATGGCATGCTTTAATGCTTAGTTGTCATGAGTTGTCAATTTTGACTTTTCAAAGATGAGTTGTCATTAGTTGTCCTATTTTAAAGGAAATCTCCTTAATTAAGGATTTTCCTATATAGGTATCTTTAGGAATAAGGAATAGAACCTTTTTCTTTAAGGATTAGGTTGTTTACATGCCTGTATAAGGGCTAACCCTATGACATACGAATTTAAGAAAGATTGAAATATTAAAAGTGAGGTTTTTCCTTAAACTTTGTTCTTTTGAAACTTTGCAAGTTTACTTGAATTGTTTCACTTTTACCTTTCATTATAATTGCTAGGTTAGATTAAACTTAGAATTGTGTGATTATTCATCTTATAATAGCTAAGTATCTTGCTTCACTTTAATAAGCAAGGGGTTTAGCTCCATCTTCACAACCTTATCTTGACGATCTTGGGCAACAATTTCAAAGTTAGATGCGCGTTCTATCTCTATTATAGGTAGGGTTCGTATCAATTTGGTATCAAAGCCAAACTTCAAGGTTTGGTTACGTATCCTTTAATTTTCATGCATTATCTATTCTTTTCTTCTTCTTAATTCTTCACAAATTGAAAAAAAACAAAAAAAAAATTTGAGTGAAACACGAGAGCATTCACATCCTTGAGTGTAAACACGTAAGGGAGTGCTTTACGAGGGATTTTTTTTTCAATATCTATTCAAAACTATTTTTTTTAGCATGGACATGCCTTATTTTCTTGGTGGGGATGATCCTTTTGTTTACTTGAAATGGGTGCAACAAATGGAGGAGATATTTGATTCTCTTCAAATAAGTGATTTTAAAAAGTGTAGACTTGCTTCTAATAAATTTATGGGTCATGCAGCTATATGGTAGGAAGATTTGATGGTACATGAGGTTAGAAATTAGGAGTTAATGAAAAGGTTAATGTCTAGATATTTCATTCCTCATGATGTTAGGAATAAATTTTATCTTAAATTAGAAAGACTTAAACAAGGTGATGTTTTAACTGTTGATGATTACGCTAAAAATTTTAAGTTTTTTGTAATTGCAAGTGATTTAGGTGAATCTGAAGGACAAAATATTACAAGATTCATAAATGGGCTTAAGAGTGAAATTAGACAAGATCTTATGTTTGTGGTACAATTAAGCTGCAATTATACCATAAACATAAGATCTTGTCTAATTTCACTCTTAAGCCCATTTATGAATCTTGTAATTTTTTGTCCTTCAGATTCACCTAAATCACTTGCAATTACAAAAAACTTAAACTTTTTAGTGTAATCATCAATAGTTAAAACATCACCTTGTTTAAGTCTTTCTAATTTAAGATAAAATTTATTCCTAACATCATGAGGAATGAAATATCTAGACATTAACCTTTTCATTAACTCCCAATTTCTAACCTCATGTACCATCAAATCTTCCCACCATATTGCTGCATGACCCACAAATTTATTAGAAGCAAGTCTACACTTTTTAAAATCACTTATTTGAAGAGAATCAAATATCTCCTCCATTTGTTGCACCCATTTCAAGTAAACAAAAGGATCATCCCCACCAAGAAAATAAGGCATGTCCATGCTAAAAAAAATAGTTTTGAATAGATATTGAAAAAAAAATTCCTCACAAAGCACTCCCTTACGTGTTTACACTCAAGGATGTGAATGCTCTCGTGTTTCACTCAAATTTTTTTTTTTATTTTTTTTCAATTTATGAAGAATTAAGAAGAAGAAAAGAATAGATAATGCACGAAAATTAAAGGATACGTAACCAAACCTTGAAGTTTGGCTTGGATACCAAACTGATACGAACCCTGCCTATAACAGAGATAGAACGCGCATCTAACTTTGAAATCATTGCCCAAGATCGTCAAGATAAGGTTGTGAAGATGGAGCTAAACCCCTTGCTTATTAAAGTGAAGCAAGATACTTAGCTATTATAAGATGAACAATTACACAATTCTAAGTTTAATCTAACCTAGCAATTGTAATGAAAGGTAGAAGTGAAACAATTCAAGTAAACTTGCAAAGTTTCAAAAGAACAAAGTTTAAGGAAAAACCTCACTTTTAATATTTCAATCTTTCTTAAATTCGTATGTCATAGGGTTAGCCCTTATACAGGCATGTAAACAACCTAATCCTTAAAGGAAAAGGTTCTATTCCTTATTCTCAAAGATACCTATATAGGAAAATCCTTAATTAAGGAGATTTCCTTTAAAATAGGACAACTAATGACAACTCATCTTTGAAAAGTCAAAATTGACAACTCATTACAATTCATGACAACTAAGCATTAAAGCATGCCATGTCATATGTTGACCATTGACCATTGACTTTGACTTGTTGACTATTTGACTTTGACTTTGACTTGTTGACTTTGACTTGGAATATTCTTGAATCTTCTCACATCTTCTTGAATCTTCCTTATTGACTCCAAAATAGGAAAATAAATCAAAATTCATGCAATCAAGCTAATTAATTTCAGAGTAAGAAATTAAGCTAATTAGCTTGAATTCTTCATATTCAGGCGTTGTTGATCCCTTTTAGGGTTCATATTAAGATAAATCTAATATGATTGATCTACAAGGATAACACGACCATTCACACAACTTGCTCAACTTCATGAATAATAGGATGATCGTGCATGCTTGCAATGATTATTTATGCTTTGATAATGTATGGTAATAATATAAAGGATGCATGAGGCCATCACTAGACTGAGAACATGATGACTCTATTCCAAGACATGAACTTTTTCACATTATTGATATTTATGATGTGATTTCATGATTTTGGAAATAGAGGATGTAAAATGATGATATGAAATGAGCATAATAAAGCATATATTATTCACATAACATACAAGATTACCAGTCTTATCACACAAGCACAATAATATTCCTAAATGCTGGCGATAGTAAAACAAAATGCAATGCGATAAAAATAAACGTGCTAAAATAATTGTGTGGTCCTTAGACTCAACTAAGCTTGTATAAGCTTTAAAGATTTAGCTTCGAGAGATTATCAAGCTTTCCTCGTTGAGAGGTTCAAAATGACAATAGAATGATGCTAAATTGTATACCTTTTAAGCATGCTTTGATAAAGATGAGGCTTGGTTTGGTGGAAAAAGGATCTAACAACCTAAAGGAAAGGCTATGGGAGAGCAAAAATTATCTAGAAAAGGGTTTCTAAAGCCTTCAATTGGGCTGATTTTTAAGTGTATGTGTGTTTCTACATTCTCCTCCCTCCAAAATAGGGTGTAAAGGGGTCTATTTATAGGGAAAATTAGGTAGAATAGGGTGGTAAGGGTGTGGCTATGTGCATATAACGAGGATTTTACGTGTGGCCATGCTAAGTGCAAGTGGTCACGCACTTGGCACGTGGCTACACACACACATGTGTGCTTTCACATGCACTTTAATGCTTTACGCACACTTCTCAGGTTTTACGCACATTGTTCTAGGGTTAGTTCTTGGGGTTTTTGGGCCTCTTGCATTCATTTTCGGAGTCCATTTTGCCAAATTTAGCCTCAATTTTAGCACATGACACCTAGGGTCGTTTATGTGCACTTCTGAGCAAAACGCACTAATACTCTAGTTATGTTGGATCACTTTCAGTGGTTTTGGAGCCTTCCAGATGTGTTTCTGATGTCCATTTTGTCAAAATCAATTTTCATTTTTTCATGAAGTTGAGTCCCGGTCTAACGAAATGCACATAAGCCCAATAAGCTGAGTATTTTGAGAGGAGTTTTCTTGAAATAAACCTCTCATTGTTCTGATAATTATATTTTATAAGGTTAGAGTACAACTTAATTGTTTAATGAGCAATTTTGCACACTGGTGGAGTCTGTTAGGATTTTTAAGGTTGCACACTTTAGAAGTGTTACGAACGAGTAAACTTTAGTCATCTCTAGGATTCATTTCATCATTGGACCTTTTTAGGGACAGTCAAATTTGAGGTATGACATTAGGGTTTCTCCAAATGAGTTATTTTTGTTGTGGTGCTTGAAAACTAACATAAAGGTGTGTAGTACATACTTTTTTTATGTTCTATATGGCGTGTTATGCAGGCTATAAAAAGCATTGCTATTGATGGGGCATATTATCACTAGTTTGGCATTGTATTTTGCTCTATTCGAATTTGCCAAACACTAATTGCAGCCACTATAAGTTGAATCCCTAGAAGAAGACTACCCTACTAAGGTTGAAATAATTATGGAATTCAATAAGCTTCATGAAGTCATTTTAAGGAGATGTTATTTGATACATTAAATGATGATGCAACATGGTAAAGTCCCTTTACCTCTTAAAATTATAGAGAAAGAAGCTAATGGAAGTGAAAGCCAAGCAAGAAAGAGAAGGAGCATCAAAGGATGAAGTGAAGGAATCATGGAGAAAATCAAGGAGCTTATGGATATCTCTGACAACATGATTGGGAATATGATCTTGGACTTGTCTCTTGAGGTGGAGAAATTTAAGAAGCATTGTGAAGTTAGGGCTGAAAAGTTAAAACCTTAAATAGATGAAATATTTTATATACTCCCTTAAAGAAAAAGGTCTAAAATAATTAATGAGGCAGCAAATGATATCACTATTGTCCCATTCACTTCCCTACCATGTGCATAAAAATGAGGGAAGTACATTATTCTTTAGTTTAGTTTTATTTTCTTTTCTTTTCATGTGTGTTTAATTTTTTTTATTTAGAGTTATACATGTGTTAGTTTAATTTCTGTGTTGTTTATACATTACTCTCACACTTGAATTATTGCAACCTATTCACATATAGAATCTTATTCATTAAAGTTTAGTTTTCTTGAAGAAATTTTTTAATCTTCCTTTAATGATTTGTTTGGACTTTTTAAATTATGAGAGTAATTTGTGGTTAGGAATTTTTACATTTTAATGAACTTAATGATTACTTTTCTATTGAATAAATGAATTTAGGTACTTGCTGCTTCAGAAAATGTTTGTAAGTAGGAATTTGAATCTAACTTTAGAGTGGTTGAATTCTCATGTACTTTGGTTTATTTTTTAAATAAATGAGATGGTGTGTAAAACACACTTTTTAGGAGCTGAATTTGACTCCTTATACTCCAGTGATCTTTTTATCATAAGAGTATTCAAAAGATCCTTTTTGGAGGTATCCACACTGAGTAGTGCATGAAAGGTGAGGGATATTGAAATTAGGAAGACTTTGATTGAATAAAAGATTTTAAAACCTTATATGTGCTAAATTTTTAACTTCCTAAATTGTTAGAATGATTCGTATTTGATTCCATTTTTCTTGATTTTCAACTATTTGCTTCTATAATTTCAATAGAAAAGTATGCTCTTCAAATGATAACAATGCATTCTTGACCTCATATTACTATTTTAATTTTGAGTTTTTAAGCTTTTTATTAAAGGAAGATTGAGGTAGTTAGTCAAGTTAAAGCTAGTTAATGAGCATGATTCTTAGGGTGAATATATTGTATTCAAGTTTTGCTTGAGGAAAAGCAAACATTCAAGTGTGGGAGAATTTGATGAGTATGAGAAATGCATTATTTTAAGCATGAAACATGTTAGGAATAAGTGTCAATTTAGTTGCATTTGTCTCTTTTGTTGCGTTTTTGTTTAGTTAAGTGTATGTGTGCATGATTTGTATGTTTGTTTATTTTTAATTTATTTTTTGTTATTTTTGTGCATGTAGGTGTGAACAAAGAGTAAAGGAAAGATACACAAGGCTCATGAATGTTTTGGAAGCCTCAAAGGATCATGCAAAGGAGCATTAAAAGTTGATTGCCTTAAATTAAGGAAAAGATAAGCACATGGCCATGTGCTTAAACACGCATGGTCATGCACTCTACTAATAGAAAATTCAAATTTTAATTTTAATTGCTGAATTTACGAGATTTAAAAGGAAACAATCAAGAGGTTAGAGGCTAGGTTTTATGTGTGTGTAACCTCCGTAAACAAAATATTATGTCATTTTTCTACTTTTTACAATTATAATTTTTCTTTTATCATTTTTTCTTAGAGAACAAAGACAACTTCTTGTTCATATTGGTTTAGAGATTGAGCATAAGGATTGAAGAATAATAAGCCTTCCATTGCCAAAGGCGTTTTGCTAAATATTTGTTATTGTTCATTTTTATTTTTAGATTAATGATGATGTTTAAGTTCTTTTATTCTTCTTCTTTATCTTGTTATTAACATAAGTAGCTAAGTTCTTTATTAGGGTTCTTATTACAATTCAACCATGTGAATATTGCAATTAATCATAAGCCATTAATCTAAATCCTTTGGTTGTTGTTGAACTTAATGTCTTCATAGGATTTATCAACCTTTGATTGAATATACATATACAATAAAACTTGATTAAGAGATAGGTTTCATTAAATATAAATAATAACCTATTATATGCTTTCTTACGTGTGAGACATTAAAGTAACTAATATTGATTAAAAGGTTGGACCTTAAAACTAGGTTAAAGAACACTTAGTAAGTGAGAACCATAAATCTAAGGTGTTAATCTACTTGGTTAATTGTGGGTTTATTTGAGAGGAAAACCTAGGATTCCTTAGATACCTTCAAATTGGATTAATATTAGGTATGGCTTAAGTACCAATTGATCTTAAGAAATGGTTGAATTAGTAATAAGATTCCTAGCTTTTTAAATTGATTGTTGATTAATTTAAAGTTATTAATTTAATTTTAAATAAATTCAAAACACCATTTTTTATTGTTTAAATATACAAGCACAATTAGTAATATAATATTTGATTTTCAATCTCTGTGGGATTTATATTTTTATTACTCTAACCACTTCGTACATTTGTGGAATCACATGTCAATTTTCAATATATAAACAATAAAGTTAAATGACAAAAAAAATTTAAGACTTAAGAGTTAAAATAGGATCCTGAACTTTAGGAGACTTTCAAGATGACCCATACAAAGAATGATGAATCCTTTATTGGTAGCCAATCATATAAGTTATATGTAAGTTAAATAAAAATTCAATATTATATTACATCTTAATAATTTTATAAAAATTTATATAACATTTTCTTTTAATTAGTTAAAGGATAAGATCATTAAAATGGTAGAAACTACATCAAAGCTTATTGATGATGTCTCACATCCACTTATTGTCACTTGATGAGGCTTTATATAGAGGCTATAGATGGCAAAAAGAAATGATACATCTATGGTCTTGGATTACATTCATTTACTCATTACCCTAACTCCATCGACAACAATGGCACATCAACTCCTTCCATTAGTACACCATCTAAGAATTGTGTACTTCATCTAGATCAATAATAGCTACTAGATGAGTGAACTCAAATGCTTTAGTATGAGAAGGAGTAAGAGTATAAGCGAGAGTGGACAAAGATTAAGGTTAAGCATGTGTGAGTGTCAAGATAGATTAAGACTTTTTAATAAGACCAAGAGGTTATGCACTATAAATAACAAGAGTGGAAGGCAATGATGAGACATATATAAGCCACACTTTCAATTGATGGATCCTCATCTTCTCATGTTTATATTGACAACCGGATGGACGACAATCCTCCTCCAGCAGATCCACCTCCTACTAATCCACCTTCTCTGTGATACTTCAATGGTCGTATATTTTTTCAAATTACATATACATTTATTTTACATATTTGTTAAATTATTTATATTTGATTTTGATTTATAATATGTATTTTTATTTTCATACTTTATTATATAAAATTTATAATATAATAAATAATAAAAAAAGGTAAATTTAGTGACCTATTACATAATCCATCGCTAATTAGCAATGGCTAACAACTCCAATGAATAATGACAGTTAGCGACGAAGAGATTTTTGTCGCTAATTCATCCATTATTAATTGATTATTAATTTTAGTGAGTGATTAGTAAGTTCGTTGCTAATTCACTTAATGACCCCTCTCCTACGGGACAAAATTTATTACTATTCCGTCACTAATTGCAATTAGCAATTAGCAACGGATATGGCCATCATTAACCCATTTACTTGTAATGTTATGTTTAATATTTTCAAATAATTATGAAAATTAAATATTTAAATAGCTTGTCTTGATGTTTTTATTTAATTATAATTCAATATATGTATACACTATACTATATAGACATTAAATATATAAGTATGATGAACAGTAAGAATGTCTAATGAGAAAATTTTTACAATTAACTAAAGAATATGTAAATATAATGACTTCTTTGTTTATATTTTAATCAAGATAAACCTTTTTTTTTAATGTTAGTCAATTTTAACGTAAACTGTATCTACATTATTATGTTACATATCACTAACTTAATAAGTCCTAACCCAAGTGGCAAGGCTGAGGTACCCATAATTTTTAGTCATGGGTTCAATTTCTAAAATATACAAAATTATGACTCTTAATCTATGATTTACTACTGTAGATGATATTTCTCACACTCTGTGTAGTAGTAATATTTGTAATATATATATATATTATTTTTGGTTTGGATATATCCATGATTCTAAAACCTTGATATGATATGGGATTTAGATATTTAAATCTTTGCTTTTATTTTGAATTAAAAAAAAAACCATTAGAGCTTGTCGGCAACGTAAAATGAGTTGAAAATTCCAACTATCTTGGTAACAACACAAAATAAGCTAAAGCTACTTCATGAGGTTTTAGAAGAAAAAAAAAAAGCTAAAATTGCATGGATAAGATTGTATATTAGTACTAATTAATTCATAGACATGTAACTTCAAAGAATTTCGGAATTTCATTAGTCTTTAAAAACTCTTAAAGATCCTATCTCTAGATTAAAAACTTTTTGTAATATCCCGAATTTTTAGATAATTTTAAACTGCATCAAAATATGCAGTGTTAATAAATTTAATATATATTTATGATTATTTAATTAGTTTGTTATTTTTTAAAGTCATTTTTAATTATTTTTAATTATTTTAAGTTTTTTACATAAAATTTTTCTGAAAATTTTATTTTAGGAAAAATTAAGATGTAAATAAATAAATTTTAATTATTTTAAGTGGTTTTATGAATTTGCATGAGTCCATGCATGATTTTTAAGTGTTGAATAAAATACATATAAGTACATGCATTTAAATTAAATTAGGATTTATTTAATTTAATTATATTATATTATATAGTTTTAATATTAATTAATTAAATGTGTGTATATATGTATATGTATATATATATTATTATTAAAGTGTGTGGTGGATATTTATTGTGTATTAATGTATATATTAATATAATATAAAGTTAGATATATATATATATGCATATATACATATAATATTCATATCAAAAATAAAGTTTGAATTATATACATAATTGCCATCAACTACTTCTTCTCCCTCCCGATCGTCTTCTTCGCAAATCCGGCCACTACTACGCCATTCCTTCATCGTCACTATGCCCTCTGGTGTGCCATCTCCCTTGCTAGCCATTTTCGACGTCCAGAGCCTCCTTCTCCCGCGTGATTTGGCTGGATTTTCTAAGAGTTTCCGAAAGTGCCATTAATTCCGATCGATGTGTTTCTGGCCACCGCTTCGAGCCCCACGGGTCTCTATCTCTTCCTTAAGCTTCGGTGAGTGCATTTCCAAGCTTTGTTTCACTTGAAATGGTCTAGATTTCCCTAGGTTTCAATTTTTCATTTTTGGCCTACTAGGGTTTTTGATTTTTTTTTTTTTTTTGAGCTTCGATTTTGTTGATTCATGCAATCTTCCTTCACAAAAATTGATCCTAATAGCTTAATCTCGCTCTGTGAATTTTTGTGGAATTTTTGGGAATTATTTTTAATTTTCTAAATTTTTTATATTTTATTAATATTTTCTAATTTTTGAAAATTAATTAATTAAATTATGAAATTTTTTTATGGTGTTTATAGGTGTTGAAATGCATTTTAGAAATTTATTTGTAATTTTTGAGATTTTTATATAATAATTTTGAATTTATTTAGTTTATATAATTTTTGGAAAATTAGGTTAATTGTGTGTTTTATTGAAATTAATTGGTTAATTGAGTATATTTATTGATATTGTTGAATTATATGTTGCGAAATTATTTTTAGGTAATTATACTATTTTTTGTGAATTTTTGAACATTTATAGTGAATTTATATATATTAGGGGTATTTTGGTAATTTGGTATTAAATTGGCTAAAACTATAATTAAATTGGTTTTACTAGTTATTTGACGTATAAAAATGATTTCTACAAATTATTTAGTATTTTTAACTAGTTAAAACTATTTTTCGCAAATTATTTTCAAATTATATATAATATACAATTTTTCTAAATAAATGAGTTTTTATTGATTTTTAGTACTTTTAGGGTTAATTATGTAATTTGGATTTATAAAATGTATTTTGGTCAATATTTATGAATTTATTGAGAATTAACGATTTTTTAAAATATTTTATTAAAATTAGGGTTTTTATGCATTTATCGGTAAAATAATTATTTTTAGCGTTGAAGTATCTAAATTGCTATATTTTGAGTATTGAAGGGCATTTTTGGTATTTTCTAGAATGTTTCATGTGTTCTGTATTATTTCGTGAAATGTGGATCTCGATCGGTGAAATTGTAGTTTGGAGTCCGATTGAGGGATGGTGAACTGTGTTTATTCTTGAAGTGTGTTTCTTTACAGGACCGGCTCTACTCTTTGAGTAGAGAGATGTCCATTTTACAAGGGCGGATTTGCCAGATTTCCAGTAGAATTCTCGTAAAACATGATATTCGATCGAATTTCTATTCTAATTCTATGTCTAAAATTCTAGATCGTGTCTTTAGAATTCTGATAGATTTATTCTAATGTTATATTGTCATTTGTTTGTTTAGTTGTGTCAAGACCGAGGCCTAGTGAACCAAGACCGTTAGATCCATCTTGTGGAGTGCAATAACTGTGAGTTGTTATTTTATATATAGTGTTCTAGGATGCATGTTTTTAGAAATGTATGATTTATTTCGTAAATTATGAATAAATGGTTTAATTATTGCCTAGATTTATTTTTGGTCTATTGTTAGTATATTATTGGTATATTTTAAATTATATGCATGTTTTATTAATGAATTATACCTAAAATCTTTTTAAGTATATTTCTAGTTTATTTCCAGTTTATTTTATAAGTAAATTGAATTTATTCGACATGTATATACACAAAATATACGTGGTTTATTTTTGGTATATTTCTAGTAACTGTATGGTTTATGTTGCTATTTTATTTAATATCATGCATCATTTATTTTATGAATGTATAGATTTATTTTAAATGAAGGATATCAATAGAACGTGCTACCTAGTGGGCAGCACTAAGACCGAGTACGTACCGGTATGACGATAGCATTGAGGCTATATTACTAACCTATTTGTGGATATTGATTAGATTGATTTATTTGATGTGTGATGTGATTGAGAGTGTGATTGTTGGAGCTCGATTGACCAAGTGTCTCGAGCCAATCACACTAACAGTTAGATTATTGGAGCTAGGTTGACTTAGTGTCTCGGGGCCAGTCTATTGTCCAAATGGAACATAGTGAATTTATTTGGAATAAGTGAACCTCTATGGCTAGAGTGTTGTCTAAAATTGTTTGAGGTTGCGATCATTTAGGGTTCTGTTTGATCCTTTATAAATGAATGTTATTTTTAGTATATATAAAATGATTTTGCTGCATCTGTGTGATTTTGCCTGTATATATATTTATTATATATATTAATGAATGTGTGCATTTGTTATTTAGCTATGCATGTATATATATTATAACAATTCACTCAGTGAGGTCGGACTCCCCTCCGTTGACTAATTTTTAGGAGGGTCTACGTCTTCAAACCTCAGTAGCAGACCCATACGTCGGATTTCTTTCGCCCCAGCTTCACTATGTAAATTGCTTACTTAATTTTATTTTATATTCTAGACACTACAGTAGTTATAGTCAAGTCGTGGGATTTATGTATTATGTTTGTAGTAGATTTGTATTTTAAAGATTTAAACTGAAATTTTTATTAAAAGATTATTTATATATGAGATGAGCTTGTTTATTTAAATTAATTAATAGATTATACTTATTTTATTTATGAGATTTATTTTCGCTGTGAGTTATTTTATTTATATTATTATTATTGCATATTTTTATTTTATTTTAAGGCTTGCTACGGGTTCTGGATTCGAAAGAATTTCCGTTTTCTAGTGCTGGTCATGACCCCTATTTTAGGTCATAACAAAGTCGGTATCAGAGCAGAGTTTTGTGTTAGGGCCTTAGTTGTGTGAGTTATCGCCCTAGTTTTCAGAGTTGTGTTTTCTTTTGAAACTACTGCAGTGAATTAGGTTTGAGTATGTCTTGATGAGTATTCCTTGCTTTAGTTTTCTATGTTATTCTTCATTGTCTATGTTGTCTGAATCCATATGTTTATCTTTTCAGAATGAGGAGGCGAGCGTGTGTCACTCCACCGGTCATTGAGGCCGAGGATGATGAGTCCTTTCAGGATGAGGTTTTAACTCCTGGGCTGCCAGTTAGATGCAGAGGTCGTGGTAGAGGTTGACCTTGAGGAGCGGCAGGTCACCGTAGGTAGAGACAGATACAGGATGAGGAGCCTGTAGAGCCTGAGTACGAGGATGTTCTTGTACCTCCATTTGTTCAACCTGTTTAGCCTGCCTATCAGCAGGGTATGTCTGACCCTGAGGTAGCTCTATTTTATGCCAGAGTTAGCAGGATTGCTTTTGATGGGATGTCTGATCCATTAGATTTTCTACATGCAATTGAGACTAGGACTCGGTGTAATATCCCGTGTTTTTTTAAAAATATTTTTACACTGTACCGGGATATGCAGTGTCAATAATTTTGACTATATATGTGATATTTTTTATGAGTTGATATGTATTTTAAACCTATTTTAATTACTGTGTTTTATATACAGTGTTTTACGTAAAATTTTCCCGGGACTTTCATTTTCGGGGAAATTTCCACGTAAACAATGTATTATTAATTATTTTAAATGTATTTACGGGTTTGCATGAACTCATACATATTTTTAAATTATTAAATAAAGCCTGTGTGTGTATATTTATTTAATTAGGGTTTATTATTACCCTAATATTTTATTATTTATTTATTATTAAATTATTAAAATTTATTATTTTATTATTAATTATTTATTAATATTTAATTATTTTAATTTATTTTATTTTTTTTCTTTTTTTTTCTTTTCCTTTTTCTTTCTTTTTCTTTTTCTTTTTCTTTCCTTTTCTTTCTTTTTCTTTTTCTTCTTCTTCTTCTTTCTCTCCCGCGCCCGACGCCGACCACCATTTCTCACCGCCGTTTCTCCCTCCTCCGGCCACCGTTTTCGACACCGCCGGTCTCTATCTTCTCCTTGAGCTCCGGTGAGTGTTATTCTAGCTTTGTTTTGAGCTAAAATGGTCTAGAATTGCTTAGGTTTCGATTTGAAAATTTCGGCCTCTTTGGGTTTTCGATTTTTTTGAGCTTCGATTTGGATGATTCATGGAAACTTCCTTCACAAATGTTGTTCCTGGTAGCTTAATCTTCATGTATGAATTTTTGTAGAATTTTTGGAGGTTGTTTGGATTTTTGGGTATTTTTGAATATTTTAATATTATTTTCTAATTTTCGGAAATTAATTATTTAAATTATGAAATTGGAGTTTATGGTTGAATTAGGTGTTGAAATGAATTATAGGAATTTATTTGGAATTTTTATGAATTTCTAAGTATTTATTTTTAATTATTGAAGTTTATGTGATTTTGTAAAATTAAGTTAATTGTGTTTTAAATTGAATTTAATTGGTTAATTGAGTTTAAATATTGATATTATTGATAAATATCTTGAGAAAATTAATTTTGGATAATTGTATGATTTTTGGTGAATTTTTGAAGTAATTTAAGTATATTTATATATATAGGGGTATTTTTGTAATTTTACCCTAAATTGTCTAAAAATGTAATTTAATTGGTTTTAATATTTATTTAAGGTATAAAAATGATTTCTACAAAATATCTAGTATTTTTAACTAATTAAAACTATTTTCCGGGAATTATTTTCAATTATATATATAATATACGGTTTTTCTAATAAAATGAGTTTTAATCGGTTTTTACAGTGTTTTAAGATTTATTATGTAATTTCTACGTATGAAATGTATTTTTATGATTTAAGGATATTTTTGGTATATTTGAATATATATTCTGTGTTTGTGGACCCCGGTCGACAGACTATAGTCTGGAGTCCGACCGAGGGGTTGTGATTGATTGTGGTGTTTATTTTTGAAGTGTATTTTCTTTGCAGGGTTGGCTCTACTCTTTTGAGTAGAGAGATGTCCGTTTTACAGGGGAGGTTCTGCCGGATTTCCGGTAGAATTCTCGTAAAACGTGATATCCAGTCGAACCCTAATTCTGTTTCCGTATTTTAATACTCTAGATTTAATTCTAGGATTTCTGTTAGGGTTATTCTGATGTCGATTAATTATTTCTTGTTTAGTTGCGCCGAGACCGAGGGTTAGTGGACCAGGCCCGTCGGACCTGTCTCGTGGAGCGCATTAAGTGAGTTACTATATTATATATATATGCTTAGGATGCATGATTTAGAAAATGCATGTTTTATTTTTACTAAATATGCATAAATAACATGATTTATATTCAAGTATATTTTTGGTATATGTTTGGTATATAATAAATTATATACATGTTTTATTAATAAAATATATTTAAAATGTTTTTAAATATATTTTTAGTTTAATTCATGATTTGATTGGATTTATTTGACATATATATACTCAAAATATACCTGGTTTATGTTTGGTATATTTTCGGTATATATATGGTTTATATTGCTATTTCATTTATATCCATGCATCATTTATTTTTGTGAATGAATGTTTTATATTTAAGAATGAAGGATATCAATAGAACGTGCTACCTAGTGGGCAGCACTAGGACCGAGTACGTACCGGTACGCCTATAGCTTTAGGCTATATTACTAACTTATTTGTGGATATTGATTTGATTATGATTATTGAGATATGTGAGATGTGGTTTGGGTGTGATTGCTGGAGCTCGGTTGACCAAGTGTCTCGGGGCCAATCACACTGGCAGTCAGACTGCTGGAGCTCGGTTGACTTAGTGTCTCGGGGCCAGTCTACTGTCCATATGGATTAAGTGGATATATTTGGAATAAGTGAGCCTGTATGGCTAGAGTGTTGTTTAACACTATTTTCTGAGGTTGCAATATTCTAGGGTTCTATGTGATCCTTCATAAAAGTTGATTTTCAGACAAAATATATAAAATGATTTTTCTGCATCTGTATGAACTTGCCTGTATATATACCTATTACTCATATACTGTTGACTGTATGCATTATCACTTAGAGTGTATGTATATATACTATAGTAATTCACTCAGTGAGGTCTGACTCCCCTCCGTTGACTATTTTTCAGGAGAGTCAACTTCCTCAGACCTCAGTAGCAGGTCGATACGCCGGATTTCTTCCGCCCCGGCTTCTTTATGTAAATTGTATACTTGAGTCTTATTTATTTTATCTAGACACTGCAGTAGTTGTGAATTAAAGTATGGGATTTTATGTACTTTATTTTAAAGAGATGTATTATATTGAACTGGATTTGTATTAAACAGATTTTATGTATGAGATGAGTTTTGAAGTAAATCCAGTTGATATGGATAATATTATGACATTATGATTTTTTATTTCCGCTGCATATTATATTTTTATTGTTATTATTGCATATTTATTTTATTTTTAGGCTTGCTACGGGTTCCGGATTCGAAAGAATTCCCGTTCCCTAGTGCCGGTCATGGCCCCTGTTTTGGGTCGTGACACTCGGACTGCTCACACCGAGTACCAGTGGATCATGATCATTGAGCTTTCTATTGAGGGACCAACCCTGGACTAGTTCATTCAGATGATTCAGCTGTACATGATGATGATGACCTAGGCTTAATTCAGAGAGCAATTTATGAGGAGATTTTTCCCAGAGCCACTCCGCATGAGTTATCATCTCCGATTGACCAGTATTTCTCATGGTGACTGATCTATTGAGGAGTATACTCGAGAGTTCCTTCGGCTGGGTAGATATGCAGAGGATCTGATACGAGACCAGTATTTCACAATTACCACCTATGTCACTGGATTGGGTTCTGCATTTGCTAGTATGCCTACAACAGGCCTTACTCTAGAGTCAGTTATTGAGTTGGCCAAGGAGATTAAGTTGAGGCTAGTCAGGCAGGGAGCGATGCCTGATTATTACCAGCTAGGTGTTTATTCGAGTGGATTTCATACTACTCCGTAATTGAGTTTTTAGATTGGTTCGAGTAGTCAGCAGAGAAGTCCAATTCAGTAGAGTCAGAGACAGCAACAGCGAGTACATTGGAGCAGTAGACATGGCCGTGGAGGTCAGCGTAGACCTTTCATGCTCGGGTCAGGTGCTTTGAGCAGCAGTAGTGGATGTAATTCTAGATCAGCTGCCAGTGTTTGTCAGACCTGCGATAGAGTCCATCAGGGACCATGTTACATGACACCGTTGACATACTTCATATGCGATCAGTAGGACATTATGCCAGATTATGTCCTTATTCCAAGTATCAGTAGCCATAGATTCCACGATTTCCTTAGTAGTCGATTGCTAGTGCTGCACCCATTCCTTTCCAATTGCCTCCAGCCCAGCATTAGAGTTCTACTCAGATTGTTCCCCAGTAGGGTCATGGTAGAGGTGTTAGAGGAGGTGCCAGAGGTGTTGGCCAGGCTTCTACTAGCCAGCAAGGAGGTCGAGGATAGGCCAGAGCCTTCCATCTCACTCACCAAGATGCTCAGGCATCTAATGCAGTTATGGCAAGTATTATTTTTATCTGTTACCTGGATGCATGGGTTCTATTTGATCCAGGTGCCATGCATTCATTCATTTCTCCTGTTTTTGCTTCCAAGTCTTGTTGGCAAGCTTCGAGGATGGCTTTTCCTTTGTCTGTCGCCACTCCTCTAAGTGATTCTTTGGACACCGATATTGTTCTTTCTAGTTGTCCAGTTCTTATAGGAGATAGAGAATTATCCGCTGATTTGATTATGTTGGATGTGATGGAGTTTGATATTATTTTGGGTATGGATTGGTTATCTCAGTACTATGTTATGGTGGATTGTCAGAGGAAAGAGGTGACTTTTAGAATTCCTAGTGAAGAAGAATTTATGTTTGTGGGTGATTGGAGTTCAGCACCTCAGAATCTCATTTCTGCTATTATGGTTAGGAAGTTACTAAGGAAAGGTTGTGAAGGATATTTAGCATTAGTCAAGGATACTTCAGTGGAGAAGTTGTCACTGACAGATGTTCCTGTTGCCTATGAGTTTCCTAATGTTTTTCTTGAGGAGTTACTAGGTTTACCACTTCACAAAGAGATTGAGTTCTGTATAGATATGGTTCCAAGCACTACTCCTATATCTATGCCACCCTATAGAATGGCTCCTACAGAGTTGAAAGAGTTGAAGGAGCAGTTGCAAGAGTTATTGGATAAGGGTTTCATCAGACCTAATGTTTCTCCTTGGGGTGCACCAGTCCTGTTTGTGAAGAAGAAGGATGGTATCCTGAGACTGTGCATTGACTACAGAGAGCTAAACAAGGTGATAGTGAAGAACAAGTATCCTCTTCTAAGGATAGATGACTTGTTTGATCAGCTATAGGGTGCATAGTTCTTTTCTAAGATTGATATGATGTCGGGTTATGATCAGTTGCGGATCAATGAAGCCGATGTTCCTAAAACGGCATTTCGCACTCGATATGGCCACTATGAATTTCTGGTGATGTCTTTTGGCTTGACTAATGTACCAACAGCTTTTATGGACCTTATGAACAGGGCATTCAGACTATATGTGGATCAGTTTATGGTAGTCTTCATCAATGATATACTGGTATATTCGAGGAGTATGGAAGAGCATGTATGTCACTTGAGGACTATACTACAGACACTGAGAGAACATCAACTTTATGCTAAATTCTCAAAGTATGATTTTTGGATGGAGAGTGTTTCTTTTCTTGGACATGTGGTGTTTAAAAAAGGTATCCAGGTTAATCCACAGAAGATTGAGGTAGTGTCTGAGTGGCCTAAACTGACTTATGTTATAAAGATTCACAGTTTTCTGGATTTAGCTAGGTACTATAGGAGGTTTGTATAGGATTTTTCCAGAATTGTAGCCCCTATGACTCGCTTGACTCAAAAGAATATGAGATTTGAGTGGTCTGAAGCTTGTGAGAATAGTTTCCAGTTGTTGAAGGAGAAGTTGACCACAGCTCCAATGCTAACTTTGCCTAATGGTGTGGATAAGTTCACAGTTTATTGTGATGCCTCTAGAGTTGGCCTTGGTTGTGTGTTGATGTAGAATGGTAGGGTGATAGCCTATGCTTTGAGGTAGTTAAAGAAACATGAGCAGAACTATCCTACACATGACCTTGAGATGGCTGCAATGATCTTTACTCTCAAGACATTATCTGTACGGGGTGACTTATGATATTTTTACTGATCATAAGAGCCTTAAGTACATTTTCCAGTCGAGAGATCTGAATCTGAGGTAGAGGAGATGGTTGGAACTATTGAAAGATTATGACTGTGAGATTTTATATCATCTAGGCAAGACTAATGTAGTAGCAAATGCCTTGAGTAGGAAGTCCTCAGGCAGTCTTGCTCATATCAGTGTGGAGAGGAGATCGTTGATCGAGGAGTTGCATATGTTAGTAGATCAAGGTCTGATGATGAAGATTAGTAGGTCAGGTGGACTGCTAGCTCAATTTAAGATACGATCTATACTGAGGGATAGGATTAAGGCAGCTCAGAGCCGAGATCCTATTCTAGAAGAGCTTGCAGAGAATGTTCAAGTAGGGAAGTTCACTGATTTCACACTTGATGATGATGGTGTATTGTGGATCAATGGTAGATTGTGTGTTCCTGATGTGGATGATTTGAGAGGAGATCCTAGAGGAAGCACATTCTATAGTCTATAGCGTACATCCGGGTGTCACTAAGATGTACTACAATATCAGAGATTTATACTGGTGGGACGGACTAAACAAGGATTTCATTGATTATGTTGTTAAGTGCTTGACGTGTCAGCAAGTGAGAGCTAAACATCAGAAGCCTTCTGGGAAGCTTCAACCTCTTCCTATTCTCGAGTGGAAGTGGGAAAGGATAGCTATGGATTTTGTGGTTGGGTTACCTTGTTCTAAGGATGGATATGATTCCATCTAGGTAATTGTAGACAGGTTGACTAAGTCTGCACATTTTATTCCTATGAAAGTCACTTATTCTATAGCTAGATTGGCGAAGCTGTATGTGAAACATTTTGTGTGCCTTCATGGAGTACCTGTGTCCATTGTGTCAAATAGAGGTTCAGTGTTTACCTCACATTTTTGGCAGAAGTTGCAGGAAGCGATGGGCACTAGGTTGGACTTCAGTACTGCTTTTCATCCTCAAAAATATGGTCAGTCTAAGAGGACGATCCACACATTAGAAGATATGTTGAGAATGTGTGTCTTGGATTTGGGAGGTAGCTGGGATGATCATTTGCCACTCGTAGAGTTTACATATAATAACAGCTACCATAGCAGTATTGGCATGGCACCATATGAGGCATTGTATGGAAGGAAGTGTAGATCCCCTCTGAGTTGGGATGAGATTGGTGAGAGAGCTTTGACTGGACCTGAGATGGTTCAGGATGCTGCAGAGAGAGTCATCGTGATTAAGCACAGATTAGAGACCGCAATTAGCAGGAAGAAGAGCTATACGGATCCTAGGCGCAGAGATGTGGAATTTCAAGTGAGATTTTATTTTTCTGAAGGTGTCTCCGATGAAGGGTGTTATGAGATTTGGCAGAAAGGGTAAGTTAGCACCAAGATATATTGGACCGTTCGAGATTCTAGAGAGAGTTGGCACTATTGCATATCGATTGGCTTTGCCCTCAAGTACGTCTCAAGTGCATCAAGTATTTTATATCTCGATGCTGAGGAAGTATGTCTCAGACCCTTCACATGTGTTGCAGCCCGATAGCATGGAAGTGAGTGAAGATTCGATGTTTGTGGAAGAACCTATGGCAATCGTTGATTATTAAGTTCGGCAGTTGCATTCGAAATAAATTCTGATGGTCAAGGTTCTATAGCGTAGCAATAGAGTAGAGGAGCATATGTGGGAGACTGAAGCTGAGATACGAGCTTCTTACCCATATCTCTTCCCTTCTTGATTGTATCTTTTCTTTTTCTAGAATTCAGGGACGAGTTCTTATAAGGGGGGAAGACTGTAATATCCCGAGTTTTTAAATAATTTTAAATTGCATCAGGATATGCAGTGTTAATAAATTTAATATATATTTATGATTATTTAATTAGTTTGTTATTTTTTAAAGTCATTTTTTAATTATTTTAAGTCTTTTATGTAAAATTTTCTCGAAATTTTATTTTCAAGGAAATTAAGACGTAAATAAATAAATTTTAATTATTTTAAGTGGTTATATGAATTTGCATGAGTCTATGCATGATTTTTAAGTGTCGAATAAAATATATATAAGTACATGCATTTAAATTAAATTAGGGTTTATTTAATTAAATTAAATTATATTATATAGTTTTAATATTAATTAATTAAATGTGTGTATATATGTATATGTGTATATATATTATTATTAAAGTGTGTCGTGGATATTTATTGTGTGTATTAATTTATATATTAATATAATATAAAGTTAGATATACATATACATATATACATATAATTTCATATCAAAAATAAAGTTTGAATTATATACAGAATTGCCATCAACTACTTCTTCTCCCTCCTGATCGTCTTCTTTGCAAATCCGGCCACTACTATGCCATTCCTTTACCATCATTATGCCCTCCGGTGTGCCACCTCCATTGCCAACCATTTCCAATGTCTAGAGCCTCCTTCTCCAGCATGGTTTGGCCAAATTTTCCAAGAGTTGTCGAAAGTTCCATTAACTTCGATCAACGTGTTTCCGACCACTGTTTCGAGCCCCATGGTCTCTATCTCTTCCTTGAGCTCCAGTGAGTGCATTTCTAAGCTTTGTTTCACTTGAAATGGTCTAGATTTCCCTAGATTTCGATTTTTCATTTTCGGCCTACTGGGGTTTTTGATTTTTTTTAGCTTTGATTTGGTTGATTCATGTAATCTTCCTTCACAAACATTGATCCTAGTACTGTGAATTTTTATGGAATTTTTAGGAATTATTTTGATTTTTGTGAATTTTTTATTATTTTATTAATATTTTCTAATTTGTTGAGAAATTAATTTTTGAGTAATTATACTATTTTTGATGAATTTTTGAACATTTACAGTGAATTTATATATATTAGAGGTATTTGGTAATTTGGCACTAAATTGGCTAAAAATATAATTAAATTGGTTTTACTAGTTATTTGAGGTATAAAAATGATTTCTACACCTGATTTAGTATTTTTAACTAGTTAAAACTATTTTTCGTAAATTATTTTTAAATTATATATAATATACGATTTTTCTAAATAAATTAGTTTTTATTGATTTTTAGTACGTTTTAAGGTTAATTATGTAATTTGGATTTATAAAATGTATTTTGGTCAATATTTATGAATTTATTAAGAATTACTGATTTTTAAAAATATTTTATTAAAATTAGGGTTTTTATGCATTTATCGGTAAAATAATTATTTTTAGCGTTTAAGTATCTAAATTGCTATATTTTGAGTATTAAAGGGCATTTTTGGTATTTTTTAAAATGTTTCATGTGTTCTGTATTATTTCGTGAAATGTGGACCTCGGTCTATGAAATTGTAGTTTGGAGTCGGACCAAGGGATGGTGAACTGTGTTTATTCTTGAAGTATGTTTCTTTGCAGGACCGGCTCTACTCGAGATATCCATTTTACAGGGGAGGTTGTGCCGGATTTCCAATAGAATTCTCATAAAACGTGATGTTCGGTCGAATTCCTATTCTAATTCTATGTCTAAGATTCTAGATCGAGTCTTCAGAATTTCGATAGATTTATTCTAATGTCATGTTGTCATTTGTTTGTTTAGTTGCATCGAGACCGAGGCCTAGTGGACCAGGCCCGTCAAATCCATCTCGTGGAGCACAATAGCTGTGAGTTGTTATTTTATATATACGTGTTCTAGGATGCATGTTTTTAGAAATGTATGATTTATTTTGTAAATTATGAATAAATGGTTTAATTATTGCCTAGATTTATTTTTGGTATATTATTAGTATATTGTTGGTATATTTTAAATTATATGCATGTTTTATTAATGAATTATACCTAAAATCTTTTTAAGTATATTTCTGGTTTATTTCTAATTTATTTTATAAGTAAATTGAATTTATTCGACATGTATATACACAAAATATACCTGATTTATTTTTGGTATATTTTTAGTATATATATATGGTTTATGTTGCTGTTTTATTTAATATCATGCATCATTTATTTAATGAATGTATGGATTTATTTTAAATGAAGGATATCAATAGAACATGGTACCTAGTGGGTAGCACTAGGATCGAGTACGTACCGATACGACGATAGCATTTAGGCTATATTACTAACCTATTTATGGATATTAATTGGATTGATTTATTTGATGTGTGATGTGATTGAGAGTGTGATTACTGGAGCTCGGTTGACCAAGTGCCTCGGGGCCAATCACATTAACAGTGAAACTGTTGGAGCTCGATTGACTTAGTGTCTCGGGGTCAGTCTATTGTCCAAATAGAACAAAGTGAATTTATTTGGAATAAGTGAGCCTGTATGGCTAGAGTGTTGTCTGACATCGTTTGAGGTTGCGATCATTTAGAGTTCTATTTGATCCTTCATAAACGAATGTTATTTTTAGTATATATAAAATGATTTTGCTACATCTGTGTGATTTTGCTTGTATATATATTTATTATATATACTAATGAATGTGTGCATTTTTCATTTAGCTATGCATGTATATATATTATAACAATTGACTTAGTGAGGTCTGACTCCCCTCCATTGACTATTTTTCAGGAGAGTCGACGTCTTCAGACCTCAATAGCAGACCCATACGCCGAATTTCTTCCGCCCCAGCTGCACTATGTAAACTGCTTATTTGATTTTATTTTATATTATAGACACTGTAGTAGTTATAGTCAAATCGTGAGATTTATGTATTATGTTTGTAGTAGATTTGTATTTTAAAGATTTAAATTGAAATTTTTATTAAAAGATTATTTATATATGAGATGAACTTGTTTATTTAAATGAGTTAATGGATTATACTTATTTTATTTATGAGATTTATTTCCACTGCGAGTTATTTTATTTATATTATTATTATTGCATATTTTTATTTTATTTTAAAGCTTGCTACGGGTTCTGGATTCGAAAAAATTCTCATTTCCTAACATCGATTATGGCCCCTATTTTGTATCATGACACTTTTTCTCCATCTCGCTATCTACCTTCCACATATTTTACATACCCATTCGTGAGCAATTTCAAAAATATAATCTTTTCAACCCACTTTTATTTCTCGTCAACCTCTTGCTATGTATCATTTTCATCCACTAAAAGTTTTTGGAACCATGCTCCCCAATTCTTATGATCCTCAATTAAATCATTGGAATATTGAAGTCCGTAGAATTTATAATTTCAACATCCTCATAATAATAACTAACAAAATATTTCATGATCTATAACTATTATTTTATCAAATAATAGATGAAGATATGATTTATATAATTTACATAATTTATAATATTATGAATATTAAAATATTTTAATTTTTTTAGAGTTATTAATTATTACTTAGAATAAAATATTTATGAATAAAAATTATAAATTAATAGTTATCATTTTTAGTTTATTAACTTCATTAAGAGAAACAACAAATTCAAAAGTATTTTTATTTATAGTAATTAATTAAAATTGAGTTATAAATTATCAATATAATTTTATAATATTCACTTATTTTTATTAAAATTTAAAAATATTTTTATTTATATGTATAGTTTAAATATTGTCGATTTAATATTAAAATAAAATTTACAGTTACAAAATCAACCTTTGTTAGTTATGTTATTATTAATTTTAAATTTTAAAAATTTATAATATATAATTCATAATAGTTTATAAATTTATTATTTTTGTAATATGAGTTTTTTATTATTTTATAAATATTAAAATATTTTAAATTTTTGTTTAAAATATTTTAATTTTATTTTAAATAAATAAATTGTAAAAAGTTGTAAATAATATTTTTATTATTGTAATAGATTTTAAAGTTAATTGAACTAGAAAGTATATGTTTTAAATAAATTGTTTTGTGTACAATAATCAATTCGACCCTATTTGAACTTTAAATATAAATTTAATGACTTAAAAAAAATTTATCAATAAAAAGCAAATTGAGTCAAAATTCAACAAGAATGAGGATTATCACTGTTAGCACGGAGATGTCTATAAGGTCAAACTTTAAGTATAAAGTAAGGGGTTAGGTGTGTGTGTGTATATATATATATATATATATATATAGTTGATCCAATTTTCTTATAACATGCCTAATTTATACATGTTTTAGTGCTTTATAGTGTTTATAGAGAAGTTAGAACATTTCCAGTAGTACTCTTTAAAATAAAAAAACATATTAAAGAGCATCTTAAGGAATCTTTTAATATAAATAGTAAACAATTTTATTTACGTCCAATACACTGTTTATATTTCACTTTTCATTTTGTTTTATTATAAAAGTATTTAATTTTAATTTTTGAATATTGTGAAAAGAAAAAGAAAACAATAGAAAACAATGATATGTATAGAAAATAGAGATGTATTAATTAACCTTTATATAGAGATTAAGACAGATAGTGAATTTTAACTCTCTATATGTAGAGAGTTAACTCACTCTTTAATCTATAATTTAGAGATAAAAAGTAGGTTGAAATCCTATTTTTTCCAATCACTCTTGACAATAAAAAGTTTAGATAAAATAAAGAGTATGTTGAAGATGCTATTATAAAAAAATTTAAAATTTAATATAAATCTTCACAAAATTTTAAAAATGATATAAAAATTATTTTCAGTATGGATATATCCATCAATATATCCATACTTATATATATATATATATATATATATATATATATATATATATATATATATATATTACTTGTTTTTGGAACTCTTGAGCTTAAGACCTGCAAATAATCAACAAATGATAAATTGAGAGGTGGGGAGGATCCCTACAAACACTCTGATGCCTAAGTCAGATAATAGAAAGAGAATTTAGAGAGAAAGCAAAGGACAATTAGAATATAAGTGAATAACATGATTGAGAATGAGGGGTATGGAGTCCTATTTATAGTGATATTCAGACTTGAAAAGAGTAGGATTCCTTTTGAGATAGGAATCCTAAACCAAATAGAAGAGTATTCCTTTTTTACTTAGGAATCTTCTTGAGGCAGAGTCCCTTCCTTAAATGGATTTAGCTACCTTCCCTTTTCGAGTACCCTGTTAAGGAAACAAAGCTCTTTAATTAAACATAAATATATATGTGCGGTATTAAAAGTCCCCCCCCCCGTAAGTTTGTCCAGATATTTATATTCGATGTATCTGAGTATATAAATGATAGAACATTTATTCTTCTTCATAGAGGGAAAGTGACTAGTCATTGTGTATTGATATAGAGGGGTGAGTTGAGGTGGCCAGCCTCAGTCATAAGAAAAAAAGAAATAAAGCTCAGTACCGAGTCTTAAAACCATTGCTTTATTGAAGTGTCATCTGGACCTTGAAGTGCACAAAGACTGTGAAAATGAATGTAATGGATTAACTCATCAATGTAAAAGTGACGTGAAAGAAATAGTCATCACTAGAGTTTTAATACTCAGTGCATTAATATTGCGGTCCGAGTGTCGAACCTCAGTACTATAGAAGCGACCTAAAGATGCCAGCTTCAGTCATTGGACTAATGTGTGAGGCTTAGATGCTCAGTGCAAGGACACAAGGCTTACATGCTCGAAACCTCAATAATATAGAAGTGACATGAGGGTGCTAGCTTCAGTCATTAGACTTAATCTTGGTGCATTAGAAGCGCGGCCCAAATGCCGTTTAGTCTTAATGCATTATAAGTGCAGCCCGAGTGTCGGATAGTCTAAATGTCCAGTAAGTATGGCTTGGATGCCCATCCTCAGTACTATAGAAGCGACTTGAGGGAGCCAGCTTTAGTTATTGGTCTTAATACGTGAGGCATGGATGCTCGGACCCTCAGTACTATAGAAGCGACCTGAGGGAGCCAGCTTCAATTACTAGAGGGAAATGTTAGATCTTGTTGTGCAAAGTTAGAAAAAATAATTGGCAAAGATGTGCCTGAGCTAGGTAATAACTATGTTGCCTTGATGCCTAGATTTTTAAAATTTTAATTGTATAACTGATGCATCCTTTCATATGTTAGAAGATGAGACGTTTCTGTTCCCATAATGATGACCACTCAATTAATGGGTTTTTTATTTCCCAGAATGCCCTTATTGATATGGGGAGAAGCGAAGTAATGATGAGGGCATTTAATGGTTTGCTCTAGATCCTTCTATTGCTTTATAAATATCCCCTTTACTTTGAGTTGGTGCATTTTTCTCTTTTATTTCACCAGTGTTATAGGTGCTTCGCCATTGCTACCACTCTCTTCCTGCCGTGACCCCTCATTTTTCAACCAAGTGATCTTTTCCTTCCTTTTTGCTTTTTCATTCTTGCTTTGTTTCTTTTTCATAGATAGTCTTAAGGCACTGAGGGAACATATTAGTTTTGACCTATTTGTGTCTAAAATAGATAAGGAACTTTTGAGGTGGTACCAGAGGCAGTTCAGCATTCCTGCCGATTATACCCTTCACACCATAGATAAGAAGTTTAGGGCTCATACCCCCATGCTAAGTCTTAGTAAACTAATGGTATATTTTGACTAATTAGAAGGGGGTTTAAAGTTTCCATTAGATCCCTTTGTAAAAATATTTATGAATAGGTATAACATAGTGCCCAGTCAGCTTCACCCTAATAGCTACCAGATTTTGATTGGGTTTATCCAGTTGATGCATGAAGATGGTAAGGAACCGGACTTAGACGTCCTTCAGTATCTGTATAGCTTGACCATGATGAAGGGAGAACTGATGTACTCCCTGTTAGTTGTTCCCAACCATAGTCTATTTGTAAAGCTTTCGAATCTTCATAAGAAATAGAGGCATAACTTTTTTATTATCAAGCACCCTACGGACTTCCTGGATGTCCGGCAGATATGGTCTGATGAATGCCACAAAGTAAAATGGCCTTTAAGATTATCAAACTCTGATACGGAGTGGTCTTAAGGCTGCATCTTGATGGTCAGGCCAAGGCTCAGTCTACTGAGGATATATCTAGAAGATACATGTGGAGGGTTTATCCAAATCGTGTTCAAGTTATTGGTATGTTTAGATTACCAAGAAGTATCTTTTTGACTTGCTTTTTATTTTTGCAATTGTAGATGGCTGACTTTTTGCTTTTACAGACAAAATTCCACTTCTAGCTAATGAACCAGTAGGACCAGAAGAAGTACGGATCTCCTCCCCCTTTCCTAAGCCTGAAGCCCCTACAGTCCTTGAGGAAGTGGTAGTCAATCCAAAGGGAAAAACTATAGCCAGATCTTCCCATTCTAATAATGAAAATCAATGTAAGAGATGATTGATTAAGCAAGGCTTAGATGCCAAAGAGCTAGATGAGGAGATATACATCAAGCATCTAAGGCTATCTGAGTGTCCGGATATGAGGTCTTGGATCTTGAATAAGGTGAAGCTGTCGAGTGTTTCAAAAGCCCAGGTTTAAGATCAATATACGGAGTCACTGAGGCTGCCAGCAAATATGAAGCATTGATCAGAGGAGGGTCTAGAAGAGCTGTTCGGTTCAATAATCGGTCATTCCCTAGAAGTAAGTGAATGTCCTTTCTCTGTTACTTTTATGCTTTCTTAGATTGAGTGACATGAATTTTCCCTTTTTACAGATGACTCAAGCCCTACTACTAGTAAAGGATTGGTATTTTTACCTTAAAAGCCAGTACAACATGAAGGAGACTAAGGTTGGAACAATAGCCATCAATTTGAAGAAGAAGTTGGATGGCACAAAGTTGGCACTAGAGCTCTGCTAGAAAAAATATGTATAGGTGAAATCTGAGGCTGAAGCGAGCCAAAAAAAGATTGCTGATCTGGAGCATAGTCAGGGTCAACTGACCAAAAGGATTGAAGAGCAGGATTTCATATCGCAAATCTGAAGAAGAGGCTATCCAAGGTCGAAAAAGCCCAGGAAAATGACAAAAGATCCTACCAGAGCATGGTGGGAGGATTTCTCAAAGCCTACAGGTCTAAATATAGGAGGATCCTACTCTCTTAGAATTTGGAGCTAGACTTAGCGGAACTGGATCGGATAACGCCAGTTGACCTAACAAAGATTGCTACTAAAGAGGATGCTCGGCAAAAGGCATCTTCCCTTCATGTAAAGGATGTTTCTAAATCTACTAAAGGGTCCTCTACAGAGCTTACCACACCTATTAATGCCACTAATATTGTTCTCCCTCCTATCTCCAAACCCGATGGTTCAGACATGCAAGTAGTAAAATAGAGAATTTTTTTTTGTAATTGAACTTTTTGTAAGATGATTATCTCTTCAGTGAATAGATATTTTATTTAATACCATTTTGAGTACACTTATTGATAGTATTTTTAGAGGCAATCCATGTTTTAGAATCATCAATTTTTATATTCTCTATTTTTTAATTTGTATGCCCCTTTAGATGTATGTTCTGAGATTTAATAGGGGCCTTCCCAATTTGGACCTAGTTTGCCAATGCCGGAGTTTCCTTTGCCAATATCTGCCCTTCTGAGTACCCAGTTGCCAACTTTGAACTATCTTGGGTGGCTACATTGGAGATGATATTGTGCTACCCTCTGCCTATGTGCTTTAGCTATAGCTGACATCCACTCTTGTCTTTCTTCTAGTAGGTCCAGACATATTTGGGCATCACTGTTATTGATGTCTTGATCAAAGCTGCAGCTGATCCTATAACTTGGTGAACCAATCTCTACTGGAATTACCGTGTCCATGCCATAAGTTAGTCTAAATGGTGTTTCCTCTGTGGATGATTTGGGGGTGGTCCTGTAAGCCCATATTACGTTATTAAGCTCTTCAACCTAATTTCCCTTTTTCTCGTCCAGTCTCTTCTTTAATCCCAACATGATAGCTCTGTTAGTGACCTCTATTTATCGGTTCATTTATAGGTGAGCTATTGAGGTGAAATGAAGCTTTATGCTAAGGTCTGAATAGAAACCTCTGAACTTTTTAAAGTCAAACTGCTTGCCATTGTCCATGATCAAGGTGTGAGGTAGGCCAAATCTGCAGATGATTTCTCTCTAGAAGAAATATGAGATCTAAGCTTTTTTTATGGTTAAAACTACTTCCACTTCTATCCATTTAATGAAATGGTCTGTAGCCATAATTAAGAATTTTTTTTTATGAAGTGGAGGTTGGGAAGGGACTCAGGATGTCTATTCCCCACATGGCAAAGGGCTATGGGTTGTCGATTGGATGCAGGGGGTGGGAAGGTTTATGATTGAAATGAGTGAATTGCTGGCACTTATGACATTCTTGAGTTACCTTCCAGGCATTATTAGACATGGTGGGCCAATAGTATCCTTGAAGTAGTGCTTTCCTAATTAGTGTGTAGTGGGACTCATGCGCTCTATAAATTCCTTCATGGATTTCCTTGAGTATGTAACTTCCTTCCACTAGGGATACGCATTTAGACTATGGGTATGAAAGGGATTTCCTATAGAGCTCCCCGTAGTGGATAGAATGGTGGGCTACCTTTAGCTTTAGTTTCCAAGCCTTTAGTTTATCTTCGGGAAGCATTCCGTGTTCTAGATATTGGACTATCGGTTACATCCATTCTGAGACTTCCCATACTTCCAAGATATTGGGGTCTTCAATATAGGGTTTTGTCAGTGCTTTAGTGAATTCCATACCTTTAAACGCTTGACTGTCTTCAACTACTGATTTGGTTAGGAGGTCAACCCTAGAGTTTTCATGTCTGGGTATCTGGACGATCTCCCACTGGCCCCTTTCTTATTCGATCTACTTCAAGAGTTGCATGACTTTGTCCGCATATCTAGTAATGCTTGGGTCCTTGATCTGGAATGTCCTATTAATTTGATTTACTACTAGCTGGGAGTCCAAATGTATTACGAGGTGTTCGGCTCTGACTTCGGCAGCCAACTTCAATCCTGTGATGAGTGCCTCATATTCCATGACATTGTTGGTCGTGTTGTATTCTATTTGAACTGTATACTGGATGTGGATTTTATATGGTCCTTTAAGGATCACTTCGGTGCTAGATCCTTGAGTGGAAGATGCTCCGTCAATATAGAGCTTCCATTCTAGTGCCTTGGTCATAGTAAGGTCTTCTGGCATCATTTCTTAAACAAAATTTGCTAATGCTTGGGCTTTCACTTGTTGACGGGGCTCATAGTCGATGTCGAATTCTCTAAGTAAGACTAACCATTGAACTAATCTTCCTGAAGTCTCAGGCCTTTGTAAGATTTTTTGCAAAGGGAAGCTACATCTGATAATGATAGGATGAGCCTGGAAGTAGTGTCAGAGCTTTCGGGATGTGTGGACAATAGCCATGGCTAGCTTATCCAGCATTGGGTACCAGACTTCGGATCCTTAGAGCATTTTACTGATGTAATATATCGGGTTTTGATGGCTCTCTTCTTCTCTTACTAGCATTGAAGCGATGCATTCTTAACCTACCGAGAGATATAAATATAGTGTTTCATCTAGGACCGGCCTGCTGAGTAGAGGTGGTGAGGATAGGAACTTTTTGATGGCTTCAAAGGTCACCTAGCAGTTTGCAGTCCAAAAAAATTTTTTGAGATCTTTTAAAGCTTGGAATAGTGGTAGACACCATCTGGCTGAGAATGAAATAAAACATCCTAAAGTCGTGATTCTGCCATTTAGTTTTTGTAACTCATGGATATTCTTTGGGGATTTCATGTTGAGAATGGCTTCTATTTTTTTCGTGTTAGCTTCAATACCTCTATGGGATATCATGAATCCTAAGAATTTGCCAGCTTTGACTCTGAAGACACATTTTTCTAGGTTTAGCTTGATCCTAGACTTGCTCAATAACTAGAGAACTTGATCCAGATTTGTCGGGTGTTGTTCTGCATGCTTGCTCTTGATAATAATGTCATCCATATATACTTCCACATTTGTCCCAATCTAGTCCCAAAGTACATGGTTCATCATTCTTTGATATATTGCTCCAACATTCTTTAGTCCGAAAGGCATCACCTTGTAGCAGTAAAGGCCTTCGTGGGTGATAAAGGATGTTTTCTCCTGATCTTCCCCCTTTATTAGTATCTGGTGATATCCTTACGCTGCATCAATAAAACTATATAGTCCATGGCCAGCAGTGGAGTCTACGAGCTAGTCAATTGTAGGCAGAGGGTAGTTGTCCTTAAGGCATACCCGATTAAAGTCAGTATAGTCTACACACATCCTACACTTTTTGTTCACTTTTTTAATGAGTACCACATTGGCCACCCATTCTGGATGAGTAACATCCTTGATAAACTCGGCTTCTAACAATTTCTTTATTTCCTCAGCGATTATCCTCTGCCTCTCATATGAAAAAGTTCTTTTCTTCTAGATCATTGGCTTCGCCCCTAGTTTGATGTTCAGGCTATGACAAACAACCTGGGGATCTACCCTAGTTATTTCAGATGCTCGAGAGGTGAAGTCTTCTGAGTGTTTAGTAAGGACTTCCCTTATTCCTTCCTTAGTGTCATAGTTAAGCTCATTACCAATCTTTACCGTCTTCCTGTCAGTAACTTACAATGTTTCGGTGTCATCAACTGGTTGTGGTCCAGTGCCTTATTTCTCTATTTCCCATGCTTCTAGAGGAAGGCTTCCATCTGATGCTTTATGGCCATCTGGTAACACTGTCTGGCCATATGCTAATCTCCACGGATAGTAAGAGCTCTGCCTTTGACTGGAATTTTCATAGTTAAGTGTCGAATATTAGTGATTGCATTTGCTTCATAGAACATTGGTCGTACTATGATTCCATTGTATTCCAGTGAGAGATCCACCATATTGAACAGGGTTTTGATGACTTTTATTCTTCATCATTTTGATTTCTAAATTCCACTTTCAACTCCACAACTCCTATTGGCTACATAGTTCCTCCATAAAAGCTTGTAATGGGATTCTATATGGCCTTCAAGTCAATGATGGAGCCTCCCATTGCTTTGTAAGCATTTCAAGACAACACATTAATGGAGCTTCCATTGTCAAACAACAGCCTCTTCGCTAAATACTTGTTTATGTATGCATTTATCACCAGGGCATCATAGTGAGGATGATGAACATGCAAACCATCTTCTGAATCGAATATGATATCTTTTTTCTTGAAAGCTAGCCCTTCTTTACAGCTCCATTTAAGTTTCTTCTCAACATTTTCTCTACCAATAATCATCTTAATAATACTAGTCGGCTCATTCCGGGCTTTCTTTGCTTATAGCCTATCTCACGCATGGGCATCTAGGTTCTTGCTCCCACTGAAGGTGTCCATGAAATTATTAAGTTTAACATTCTACACCAATCTTTTTATTGCATTCTTCAGTTCTCTACAGGCCTCAGTGTCATGCCCATATTCTCAATGATACTGGCAATAGTGTCCCCTATCTTGCATGGACCTCCGGCTTGGACTTATTTTTTTGGCTGGGGTAATTCCTACACCATTATGTCTGACCCACATGAGAATTCTAGATCGAGAGGTATTTAGAGGTGTGTATCTGTCTGGTTCCCTATCAAATCTTTCTATCGGGTTTTTAAAATTTATTTTTAGGAAGCTTGTTCATCTGGATTTTGATCTTTCATCTTTGGTTGGTGGTTTTTCCTCTTCCCTTTATATCCTTTTATCTTTATCCATTTTTATCATTCTAACCGCCATAGCCATTACCTTCGCAAAAGTGTCAGGTTCCTTTGTCATTATTTTATCTTTGAGCTTTCTGAGTTTAGTACCGTTTTTCAAAGCTTCTATGACAACTTCATCCACAAGGTTTTTGATCTGCATGGCTACCTTATTGAACTGATCAAGATAACTTCGTAGGGACTTGTTGACCTCTTACCAGCACATTCAAAGGTCATTGATGTTTTTAGCTTGGGGAATGTTGGTGACAAACCTGGTATGGAACTTTTCTACCATGTCCTCAAAAGAGGTGACGGAGTTCTCTGGGAGTCGATGAAACCACTTTTTGGTGTTCTTTATGAGTGTGCTTAGGAAGATTCTACACATGATTCCATCATTCACGTTCTAGAGCAACATCCTTGTTCTAAACATGAATATGTGGTTAACGGGATCTCTAGTCCCATCATATTGATTAAGTGATGGGATTCTGAACTTGGTAGGGATCTCTGTTTGGATTATCCTTCTTATAAATGGAGTTCTGCCTTTCATAATACATTCATCCTCTTTTCTTTATTTCGTACGGGCTTTGTGTATAACCTCTTCTACCTTCTGAGTTAACTTTGAGTCGTCAAGGGCCAAAATGGTTGAGCTACATTCCCCTTATGGCACTTTACTCTTCCCCTTATTCACCTTGGGTATCTCTTAAGGTGTCATGTTGTTGTCTATGTTAGCCAGCTCAAGGTTGCCACTTTGAATTAAAGTGTTCAGCTATTATTGCATTAAGGCCATCTGAGCTTGGATATTTTGTATTATGACTTCCTTATTGGTTTGGGTGAGATTGAACATTTGGGTTACAGTGTTTAGGTTTGGCGTGGTAACAGCTGGTGTATCTGTTAAGCTTGGAAAAGGCACAGAAGGTATTGGACGGTGGTGGTGTTGTAATGGAGCATAATATGGAAAGTCAGTGCCCGAAGCCACCCATCCTTGGGTATTACCAAGAGGTAAATGCGTATTTTCGGATGAAGTTCTGGCATACTGGAAAGTTGCCAGAAGTACTACTGTTAGGAGAGGTATTGACAGATTAATTTAAGAAATGAGTGCAGAGGGATTAATGTTAGTTTCAGGAGTTGAGACTGGCGGTGGGCTGGAAGTCATGGTGTCGATGTCTAAGCTTAGCAGGTATATGAATGACTTTTTCCCAAGAGTTCCCATAAACGTCGCCACTTAATGATAACGTGTTTCCAAAACTCTTGAGCTTAAGACCTGCAAATAATCAACAAAGGATAAAGTGAGAGGTGGGAAGGATCCCCACAAACACTCCGATACTTAAGTTAAAGAATAGAGAGAGAATTTAGAGAGAAAGAAAGAGACAATTAGAATATAAGAGAATAAGATGATTGAGAATGAGAGGTATAAGGTCCTATTTATAGTGATATTCAGACTTGAAAAGAGTATGATTCCTTTTGAGATAGAAATCCAAAACCAAATAAAAGAATATTCCTTCTTTACTTAGAAATCTTCTTGAAGCAGAGTCTCTTCCTCAAACGGATTTAACTACCTTCCCTTTCCAAGTAATCATGTTTAAGAAACAAAACTCTTTAATTTAACATAAATATATATGTGCGGTATCATATCTCTCTCTCTCTCTCTTTCTCTCTCAAACTTTACTTTTACAAGCAAATAAAATGTTTGTCACTATATATGACACTATTTGCCTCTAAAATTTTATTTTACCAACTACCATTATACATGTCAATCTATTTAATGACGTTAATATTTTTTTTTTTTTACCAAATGACGTTAATATTTGCCTCTTATTCATTTAAATTTTTAAATAAAACAATAAAAATTAAATTTATAGTATTTAGTGATTATTTTCTTTAATTAGTCACTAAAAGTATTTTTCAATCAAATAAAGAACTAAAATAAAATTTTAAAATATAAAATCACATCTAGTGATATATATATATATATATATATATATATATATATATATATATATATATATATATATATACTTCAATATATTATTTTACAAATGAAATATTTTTTAATTTTACTAGTACATGATATGATTGAAGGTTAAATAGTCTAGAGACATTAGCTCCTTCAAGGCATCAATAAGTTAAAAGTTTAAAAAAAAAAAAAGATGATATAAAGCAATATATTAAGAGTAGATATATAAGCTTGAAAAAATTGGTCATTATCATTTATAATTTAAAATCAATCCTTATCTTTCTATATACTTATCAAAGGTACTTGGTGTAATTATAAGCGCCTTCATGTATCCATTGATGTTAACAAGCCGCCAAACATTAAAATGAAGATTAAGAGACTAGGAGGGGAGTGGACAAGGATAAAGTTCACGTACAAGCGTCTATCGCCTTTCTGTTTCATCTGGTTTAATAAGCCATGCTGATAAATTCTGAGTTTTTATTCAACAGCCCTGACGTTGTGGTGGAGAGGCACTGCAGCAGTGATTTGCGTGCTCCAACCAGACATAATGCCTTAATGGGTGGTGAAATGGCTGAGGACCTCAGCACCGGACCATGATCCCAGTGATCGAAACCGGGAGTCTGTAGAGGGTGGACACTGATTATGGTAACCATGGGAAGAATCATCACCTTTATGGAAATTATTTTTATCCCTAAAGAAAGTCCCATAATGAAGGCAGACGTTATATAACTGCTAAATTTAATGAGCTAATTGAGGTGAGAATAGAGGCAAGTGATGTAAGTTAGAATCAGATATGCCAAAGACAAGATTTTTCTATACCATCCGAGGAAGATATGGTTATGGATAACAATGATTCTATTGTCTATAAGGAACTGTACTCTGACGCAGCTGGACCTTTACTTGATTCAAGAAAATCCATATGCCAAAGTCCAATGAGTGCTTTTAGTTAAAGGGGTTTTTATATAAATATATATATATATATATATATATATATATATATATATATATATATATAAAATCTTTAAAAAAACAGTTGATGTTTTTAAAATTTTTTTTTATTTTTTTTAAATATAGTTAATTCCTCTTACCATCTTTATTTTTAGAGTTTTTTTTACATTTTATGTACTAATTTTTTCAACTTTTTTGTAATTTATATTTTTTTTCAAAATTTTATTTATTTTCTTTTTTTTAACTTTTTTTGTTTTATATTGTTTTCATGTTTTTCTTAATATTTTTTACCGTCTTTATTTTTTTACTCGACATTTTTTTCTACTAGTTTTCATTTTTTTCTCAACAATTTGTTGCTAAACACCTTTTTCTATTTTTATAGTAATATTTTTTTTTCTAATATCTTCATTTTTTTTTCAACTTCTGTTGCTCAACATTGTTTTTTTAATTTTTAACGTATTGTCTTTATTTTATTCTTAATGTTTTTTTTTTCTCAATATTTTTTTTCTCTTGAGACCTTCTTCAATTGAATAATTATAAACTAAATATCTTCAATTGTTGTTAAATCAAACAATAAATATCTTCAACTATAAAGATAAGGATTTTATTTTATTTTTTATGGTAATTTGTTTATTAAAATGTTTTAAACTTTTTTTAAAAAAATTATTTAATATTTATTGATCATCAATATGTAACAAGTTTATAATTTTTATGATGTATTTGTAACATCAACAAAAAAATGCTAAAAAAATGCAAAAATCAACAAATCAAAACAACAACAAAAAAAAAAAAAAACTAAAAACAACAAAACAACAAAAATCAACAAAAATTATATTGTTGATTTTTGTTGATTGTCAGTTATTAACTATTATTTATTTTCATTGATTTTTTATTATTGTTTTAATTATTTTTTCATTATTAATGAAAAAATTAAGGTTATAAATAAAATTTTTACTTTATTAGTATTAATGATAAACATAATGATTTTTTTTTTATATATCTCTTATTTTTTTTATTTTTTTTTAAATCATCAAATATAAATAAAGAAAAACAACAAAAATAATTGAAAAGTACAACTGAAATAACAAAATCAAGAAAAGGAACAAAAAAATTGCAATTGTTGATTTGTGTTTATTTTTGTTGATATTTGTTTTTTTTTTTCAATTTTTTCATTATTAATAATAAATTAAGATCATAAATATAATTTTTACTTTTACTAATATCAATAATAAAAATAATGATTTCTTTGATATATTTCATTATTTTTTTGTTATTTTTATTAAAAAATAATTATTGAATACCATGGATAATTTTTAATTGAATTAGTTTAACTAAAGAAAGAAGGGTGAAATTCAACTGTGATAATTTCTAATAACTTTTAGGGTTATAGCAATGCCAATTGTGATATTTTATTTTCATCTTAAATACTTATTAATGGTTTTTTTTTTTTCATCTTTAGAGATGTTTTGTTGATGTTTCAAATTCTCACTTTTATTATAGTGTTTTGTATATTATACTACTTATTTTCTAATATTTAAAGTTTATATTATCTCCTTATTCTATTTTGAAAAATTACACAATTTACTCCTTCTATCAATTTTTTCATCACAATTATCATTAACAAAAAGGACAATTATCAAGTAAATGTTATTTGCCTCATCTACTTGTTACGACCTAAACCCAGGGGTACGTGACTGACACTAGGGAATGGAAAAACATAAAATTACCAAAACCCGTAGTAAGTCTTAAAAGAAAAATACATAATATTTCACTTTAAAACCTTATAATAAAATAATTAAAACATAATTCACATTATCAAATTGATTTTTCTCAATTTAATTAAACCATAACATCATAGTGCATAAAATAAACATAATTAGTTTTACAAATAGTATCTCAGTACATAAATTTTAATACATAATATCAGAATTTAAAATTTACAGTTATACAGTTCTTTACTACGGTACACAGATACTAATGCAAACACAATTATATAGACCTACATAAGATAGTCAGTGAAGAAGTTACTCGGCGTAGAAAAGTAGGCCTAACAGAATACTCCCAAACTCCTGAGAAAAATAAATTGAGGGGAGTCAGACCTTACCAAGTAAGATAATAAAAGGAATGAATGCGGTTTGAAAATCTCTTTCAAAATAAATTTTATATGAAAATATAATATATTTACAACTTTATTCAAATAATTTGATATACGTATAAGAAATTCATTTTTCAAAAGAAAAGAAATAAATATTTAAATGCTTTTTAAAACATTTTAGTATAAAAAACTAGGTAGAATCTGTGTTCTCAATTTTTAACAGTCAATCGGCTCACTTATATTCAAGACTGCCAGATCTCGAGAGCAAATCATCACCAGGATATACAGTCGCAGTCTAATCACTTAATTCAATATCACTGGTGGTGTCCGAGAGTAAAGCATTACCAAACCATCGGCCCTAGTGATTTAATAAATAGTAATCTAACTATAGTGGTAGTGTCCAAGAGCAAAGCATCACCAAACCTTTGGTCCCAGTATTTATTAAATAATAAAACATTATATTACTGACTGTGTCCAAGAGCAAAGCATCATTAGACCTTCGGCCCCAGTAATATAATCAATATAATTAAATATTTTACCGGTGCGCACATGGTGCTGATGAAACCCATTAGTTAGTCCGTTCTACTGTAGTTTATTTAAAATAAATAAAAATTAAATAAAACAATGAAAATTACAGTAAATAAAAATAAAATAAAATAAAATAAACCACCTTTTAAATCATGCATCATTATTTAAAAGTACTGACTAGAATCTCACAAATATATAATTCGTCAATATTGAATATGATTTAAATCGAAAGACCTGACACTCAAATCAAATATTAACTTACAAGATGAAGGTGTTTCTCTAATACGTCGTGTCCGACCTTGATTGGTAGACGCGACCGGAGGAGCGGCTAAAAGACAGAAAATGAAATGACAATAAAAAAACATAAACCCTAACTTCTATAATTTCTAAGGAAGACTCAACTCAGAATTCAAAAATTAGGATTGACCCGATGTCACATTTTACGATAAGTCTATCGAAAATTTGGCAAAATCTCCTTTGTAAAACGAACATCCCTCTACCGAAGTAGAGTCAATCCTACAATCAAATACACTTCTAAATTCACACAAGCTCAACACCTCGGGTTGGAACCCCAAACTACTCAAATCCCTAACCGAGGTTAACAATCCAACAAAAATAAATAATTTAATAATAAATATTTAAAATCATTAAAAATCCATAAAATACCCAAAATGCCACAATTTAATTTTATTTAAATAATAAAACATTAAAAATAATTATTTTTCCAAATTAGATAATAAAATCTCAATAATTTATATAATATTAATAAAATCCAAATTTTACAATTATTCATCATAAAATAGTCAAATTCAGATTTAATTATTTAAATAGCTTAAATATATTATAAATTAATTAAAAACTCATTTAATCACAAAATAATAAATAATTTAATATTTAATATAATTTTAAAAAATTAGTATTAATTAGTTAAAAATATTAATTAATTTATAAAAATAATTATAATACTCTATAAAATTCGAAAACCATTTAAAATATAATTTAACTATATTTTCAATAAAATTACATAATTACCCCAAAATTCCAATATTCACATAAACATAATAATTCCTCAAAAATAATATTAATTTACTAAAAATAATTTTATTAACACAAAAACTACTAACTTAATATACTAACGCTAGTTACTCAAATTTTCAACCAAAAATAATTAATTAACATAATTAACAAAAATTACAATTTATATTATTAAAATATTAAAAAAATACCCATAATTAAAATTAACTACAATAATTTAAAATCAAATAAGTACATATGTATATCAACTCAAAAATTAACCAAATATTAAAAATAATTACTGATAAATTAAGCAAAAATTATACTAATTAACTAAAAATTAAAATAAACACAATATCTAATAAACAACTGACAAATAACTAACAAACAACACAGAATCAATCTAACAAAATCAACTAAACTAACCTAGATCTCACCTAAAGCAAAATTCTAGGACAAGGGAGGGTTGTTGTTGTTGTTGCTACTGTTGTTATTGATGTTGATGTTGTTGTCGCTGCTATTGTTGTTGTTGCTATTGTTATTTATGTTGTTGTCATTGTTGTTATTAAGACAGCAAGAAGAAGAAAGAAGTAGGCGGTGGTGTGTTGTTGGAAAAGAAGCAAGACAGTGAGAGAGAGGGAAGAAATGCGACATCAAGGAGAAAAGAAAGGGAATGGCGTGGGATGGGGGAAAAAGGAAAAAAGTGGGGTTTGTAGGTTTTAATATATATATATATACACCCACTCAACACACATACATAAACATATAATACAATAACAATAATAACTCTAATTAAAAATAATGCTATGTAAATAATACTAATCACTAATGATAATGCTATTTAAATTTAAAAAAATGGGATGGAAATAATAAATATATTAATAGTTTCCCAATAGAATTTTAAATTTAGTCATTTAATATAGCAATTTAATGTAATAATAATAACAACATATGATAAAAATTATTAATAAAGTTGCAAACCTCTATATTTAATTATATAAAATAGTTTTAAAAAATTCAGGTTATTACAGTTTTCCCCCTTTACAGAAATTCTTCCTTGAATTTCAAAGAAAAGCAAGGAAATCCAAGGTCTATTAATGAAAAAGATAGGGATAGGTAGCTTGTATCTAAAATTTTGTCTCCCACATACAGTCTTCTGCTATGTGGTTACTCTAAAGCACTTTTACTATCGGAATCTTCCTGGAGTGAAGTTGACGAACTTCGCGATCTACAATTACCACTGGGTACTCCTCGTAAGACAGATCTTCACTGAGCTCCACTGCTTGAGGCTAAAGTACATGAGAAGGATCATGAACATACTTTCTCAGCATAGATACATGGAACACTGGGTGGATTTGAGATAACTCAAGTTGCAACACTAGTCTATAGGCCACTTCTCCAACTTGTGACCGTATTTCAAAAAGTCTAATGTATCTCAAAGCCAACTTACCCTTCTTACCAAACCTCACAACTCCTTTAATTGGAGATACCTTCAAAAACACCATATCTCCAACTAGAAAGGAAACATCTTTCCTTCATGGATTAGTATAACTCTTATGCCTATTGAAAGTTGTCCTTAACCTCTGCTGAATGATAAAAACTTTCTCATAAGTAATTTGCACCAACTCTGGACCTATCAACTGTCTCTTATAAATTTTCTAACATAAAGTTGATTTGCACTTCCTACTATACATTGCTTTATATAGAGCCATTTAAATACTTGTATGATAATTATTATTATATGCAAATTCAATCAGTGGCAAGTGGTTATCCCATTGACCTCCAAAATCCATCACATACATTCTAAGTGTATCCTCTAAAGTCTGAATGGTCCTTTCAGATTGACCATCAGTTTGAGAATAGAATGATATACTAAAGTCTAACCTTGTACCTAAGGCTTTATGCAACTCTTGCTAGAAAACTGATGTAAACATGGCTCCTCTATCGTATATTATACCCATTAGAATTCCATAAAGATAAAAAATTATGCTAACATACAACCATGCCAACCTATCACTGGAGTATGTCTTCTTTATCGGTAGAAAGTGAGTTGACTTAGTTAACCTATCAACTATTACCCAAATTGCATTAAATCCACCTATTGTCTAAGGCAAACCAGTCATAAAATCCATGGCAATCATATCCCACTTCCACTTTAGGATGGGTATGGGCTGTAACAATCCTGAGGGCCTTTAATGCTTTAGTTTCACCTGCTGACATGTAAGACACTTGATTCAAATTCTGTAATAGCCTTCTTCATTCCATTCCACCAGTATGCATCCTTTAAAATTTGATACATCTTGGTGGAACCCAAATGAATACTATAAGCAAAAAAATATGCCTTTTCCAAGATCTCTTTCCTTAATTTATCAATATCTGGTACACACAATTGAGTACCCAATTGTAGAACACCCTTACTATCAATCATGAACTCTATGGATTGACCCTATTGCACCTCAAACATTATTCTCTATAGATATAGGTCCCTCTTTTGAGCTGCCTTAACTCTATCCAAGTATAGTGATTGTACTCTGAATTGAGCTACAAGGCATTTCTTAGTCACTTTCCACTATAAACCCTAATCAATCAGCTCATGCAACTCCTGAATAATCGGCCTCCTCTCGGTACTAATATAGGCAAGACTGCCTACTGATTTTCTACTCAACTCATTAGCTACTACGTTTGCCTTGCCTGAGTGGTAAAGAATCGAACAATCAGAATCCTTCAAAAGTTCCATCCATCTTCTTTGCCTTAGGTTCAAATCCCTCTGCTTGAAGATATACTTCAAGCTCTTGTGGTCGATGTATGTTTTCATAAGTGACATCGTACAGGTAATGCCTCCAAATCTTCAGTGTATATACAACTACTACCATCTCCAGATCATGAGTAGGATAATTCTGCTCGTGCTTCTTTAGCTACCTTGAAGCATAAGCAACCACTCTACCATTTTACATTAACACACAGCCTAGTCCTACATGGGAAGCATCACAATACACCATGTATTCATCATCACCAGAAGGCAAAGTTAGTACTGGAGCTAAAGTTAATAAATCATTAAACAATTGGAATTGCTCCTCACATATGTCAGTCCACATGAATCTAACATTTTTCTGGGTTAGTCTAGTCAAAAGCACGACAATCTTAGAGAAATCCTTCATAAATCTCCTGTAATAGCCTGTTAAACCTAGAAAACTTCTCACTTCATTAACCATTGTGGGTCTTGGCCACTCAGTGATCACCTTTATCTTTTTAGGATCCACCTGAATGCCATCTTTAGACACCACATAGCCTAAGAATGCCACTTGGTCTAACCAGAACTCATATTTTGAAAACTTGGCATACAACTGGTGCTCTTTCAAAGTCTGCAGCACCAATCTTAAATGCATCACATGCTCTACCTTATTCTTATAATAGACTAAAATGTCATCAATAAATACTATAATAAATCGGTCCAAGAATAGCCTAAACACCCTGTTCATTAAGTCCATAAAGGTTGTTGGAGCATTAGTCAACCCAAAGGAAATTACTAGGAACTTATAATGGCCATATCTAGTTCGAAATATTAACTTGGCTACATCCTTGCTTCTAATCCTCAATTAATGATACCCATATCTCAAATCAATTTTGGAGAAATACCGAACACCTTGTAACTGATCAAATAAATCATCAATCTTGGGGAGTGGTAATCTTGTTCAACTATCTATAGTCAATACAGAGTCAAAGACTACCATCTTTCTTCTTCACAAAAAGAACTAGAGCACCCTCAAGAGATGTACTAGGTCGAATAAAACCCTTATATGATAATTTCTACAATTGCTCTTTCAGCTCCTTCAGCTTTGCAAGTGCCATCCTATAAGGTGACATAGAGATAGGATATGTACCAGGCACAACATCAATACATAATTCTATCTCTCTATTCGACAGTAATCCAAGTAACTCCTCTAGAAAAACATATGAGAAATCATGTACCACTAGTACCCTTTCTACTGATCCCATTTTTACTTGAACATCTCTAACTATAACTAGATAGCCTTAACACCCTTTACTAAGCATCTTCTTAGCTATAATAGTAGAAATAAGACTATAAGGCATGAAACTCTCACTACCTCTGAATCTGAATTCCTCTTCACTCGAAATTCTAAAAATTACTTCTTTCACTTGACAGTCCACAAAAGCATAATACTGGAACAACCAATCCATTCCCAGAATTACATCAAACTCAATCACATCTAGAAGGACCAAGTCTGCCAACCACTCTCTACCTTCAACCAACACAGGATAAGATGGAAAGAAAATGTCTGTCTCTAACTCATCACTAAGTGGAGTTAAAATAGACAAAGGAAAGCTCATCTTGGAAGGAAGATAAGCCACTTTTAAAGCAAACAAAGGAGATACAAATAAATACATAACACCCAGATCAAATAAGACTTTAGCCTCAGAGCAACAGACGGGAATAATACCTACTACCACAGCATTAGATGCCTGTGCATCCTGAGGAGTCAAAGTAAAGACCCTAGCTTGTCCACGTCTTGGCTGTTATGAGGTGAACATTTGAGTATGTCCTCTGCCTCGGCCCTACTGATTCATAAACTAAATTGGTCACTCCTGAGGGTACATGGGTGCTTGATACTGCTTAGGCACCTGCTGCAAAGGTTGGATAATATAATGTGAAGATCCCTGAGCCAAGGATGGTTGGAATCCATAGTTCAGACAAGCTCTAGCAAAGTGTCCAAGCCGACCACATCTGAAACATGCTCCTGGCATCAAATGATAAGGACCCTGGTGCACTCGCCCACATGTGGCACACGCACTAGCTCTAGACCCAAAACTACCATGTCTAGAGCTCTGTCATGTCCAGAGGTCTATCCATTATTATTGCTAGCACTACCACTAAATCTAGTAGCCCTACTACTCCTGAAATCCTAAGCAAGGCTGTGCCTACTAGTCCGATGTGCTCTAAACTATCTGCTTTGCCAAGAAGGACTGGTTGATTGAGCACTCGTGCTGCCTATCTGAAACAGTGGCTACTGCACCCTCTAAACAGGTCTGACAATGCCACTATTATATAAGTCAGGTATGGTGCCATGTCAGATATGCCTCCACTCAAGTTGTCTCGCCTCCTCCACAACACTCTCTAAACTACGACCCTATAATCAAATGCCGATATAAGCTGGGCCTAACCCAGTCACATACAACTCAACCATTCTAGTAATATCCTACCTCACATCCTCATCATGTCTCATCAACCTGTAAAACTCCCGAGTGTAGTCCTCAACTAATCGATCTCTCCTATCGATATTAAACAACTACCATTTATAGTTCTCTTATATAAATGAAGGACAGAAGAATCTCATAAACTGCTCCTTAAATCCCAACCATGTTATTGTGGTCATGAAAGGCTGAATGGACTACATGAACCAGTCCTGAGCTATCGTTGAGACTGATAGCTCCACAATCATGATCTTTTAATAATTGGAACACCCAAATATAGTCATAGACTCAGTGGTGTTAATGAAATCCAATACGTCTCTAGTACCATCAAAATAGACTCACCCTACTCTGGAGTATAATAATGTCGCATATGCATCAGACATCCCCTAATTCTATCGTTAGAGCATTTGCTGCACTATAGGCATCGCCTGATTAAAAGTTGTCAAGCCCTAGTTAATACCCACCATACTAGCTACAAAAGCTGTAGGATACTCTATTGGAATCTAAATCTAAGGCTCTACCTCAGGCTGATCCTGCCTTTGAGCTACAACTACTCTAGCTCTACCCCTACCTCTAAGTCAAGGAGCAGAAGGGAGAATCTCATCATGAAATGACTGTTCACCATCATCAGGCTCTGCATCAACAGTAGGGGCATTTCGAGCACACCTCATTTTGAAAAGAGAAGAAAACCCAAATTCAAAACCAAATAAGAACATAGACACAGATGCAGAATCCTAGGGATAAGGAATCAACAAGTGACTATTAACAACCTAAGTACCATAGTAACAGGAGAAAAGACAGACATTGACAATCAAAAGCATGAAAAATGAGCCAAATCTCTGATATGAACTTTGTTATGACCCGAACCTAGGGGCACGTGATCGACACTAAGGAATGGGAAAGCATAAAGCTACAATACAAAATATTTCACTTTAAAACCTTACAATAAAATAATTAAACCATAATGCACATTATCAAACTAATTTTTCTCAATTTAATTAAACCATAACATCATAGTGCATAAACTAAACATCATCAGTTTTACAAATAGTATCTTAATACATAATATCTGAATTTAAAATATGCAATTATATAGTTCATTACTATAGTACACTGAGACTAATGCAAACACAACTATATAGACCTACATAAAATAGCCAGTGAAGAAGCTACTTGACGTAGAGAAATAGGCCTAACAGAAAACTCCAAAACTTTTGAGAAAACTAAATTGAGGGGAGTCAGGCCTCACTGAGTAAGCTAATAAAAGGAATGAATGCAGTTTGAGAATCTCCTTTAAAATAAGTTTTATATGAAAATATAATATATTTACAACTTTATTCAAATAATTTGATATACATATAAGAAATCCATTTTTTAAACGAAAAGAAATAAATATTTAAATGCTTTTTAAAACATTTTAGTATAACAAACTAGGTAGAACTCGAGTTCTCAATTTTCAACAGTTAATCAGCTCATTTATATCCTAAATTGTCGGATCCCAAGAGCAAAGCATCACCAAGATACATAGCCGCAGTCTTATCACTTAATCTAATATCACTAGCGGTGTCTGAGAGCAAAGCATCACCAAACCATCGGCCTTAGTAATTTAATAAATATTAATCCAACTATATTGGCGATGTCTGAGAGCGAAGCATCACTAGACCTTCGACCTAGTATTTATTAAGTAATCAAATATTATATTACTAGCAGTGTTCGAGAGCAAAACATCACCAGACCTTCGGCCCTAATAATATAATCAATATAATCAAATATTTTACTGTTGCTCACACAGTGTTAATGAAACCCATCAGGTAGCCTGTTTTACCATAGTTTATTTAAAATAAATAAAATTAAATAAAACAATGAAAATTACAGTAAATAAAAATAAAATAAAATAAACTAACTATAATTTAAATCATGCATCATTATTTAAAAGTACCAATTAGAATCTCACAAATATATAATTCATCAAAATTGAATATAATTTAAATTGAAAGACCTGACACTCAAATTAAATATTAACTTACAAGATGAAGGCGCTCCTCTAATATGTCGTGTATGACTTTGACTGGTAGATGCGACCAGAAGGGCGACTAAAAGACAAAAAATGAAACGATAATTAGAAAACATAAACCCTAACTTCTAGAATTTCTAAGGAAGACTCAACTTAAAATTCAAATATTAGGATTGACCTGATGCCACGTTTTACAAGAAATCTACCAAAAATTCGACAGCGTCTCCTCTACAAAATGTACATCCCTCTACTGAAGTAAAGTCAATCCTACAAGCAAACACACTTCTAAATTCATATAAGCTCAACACCCTTGGTTAGGATCTCAAACTACTCAAATCCCTAATCGAGGTTCACAATCCATCAAAAATAAATAATTTAATAATAAATATTAAAAATAATTAAAAATCCATAAAATACCAAAAATGCCACAATTTAATTTTATTTAAATAATAAAACATTAAAACTAATTATTTTTCCCAATTAGATAATAAAATCCCAATAATTTATATAATATTAATAAAATCCAAATTTTACAATTATTCATCATAAAATAGTCAAATTTAGATTTAATGATTTAAATAGCTTAAATTTATTATAAAATTAATTAAAAACTCATTTAATCACAAAATAATAAATAATTTAATATTGAATATAATTTTTTTAAAAAATTAGAATTAATTAGTTAAAAATAGTAATTAATTTTAAAAAATTATTCTAATACTCTATAAAATTCTAAAACCATTTAAAATATAATTTAACTATATTTTCAACAAAATTACATAATTACCCCAAAATTCCAATATTCACATAAACATAATAATTCCTCAAAAATAATATTAATTTACTAAAAAATAATTTCACTAACACAAAAACTACTATCTTAAGATAATAACACTAATTACACAAATTTCCAACCAAAAATAATTAATTAACATAATTAACAAAAATTACAATTTATATTATTAAAATATTAAAAAAATACCCATAATTAAAATTAACTAAAATAATTTAAAATCAACTAAGTACATATGTATTAACTCAAAAATTAACCAAATATTAAAAATAAATACTGATAAATTAAGCAAAAATTATACTAATTAACTAAAAATTAAAATAAACATAATATCTAACAAACAACTAACAAATAACTAACAAACAACATAGAATCAACCTAACAAAATCAACTAAAATAACCTAAAACTCACCTAAAGCAGAATTCTAGGACAGGGGAGGGCTGTTGTTGTTGTTGATGTTGTTGTCACTGTTGTTGTTGTTGTTGTTGTTGTTATTGTTGTTGTTGCTGCTGTTGTCATTGATATTGTTGTTGCTATTGTTGTTGTTGTTGATATTGTTGTTGTTGTTGAGACAACAAGAAGAAGAAAGAAGCAGACAATGGTGTGTTATTGAAAAAGAAGGAAGACAACGAGAGAGAGGGAAGAAATGCGACAGCAAGGAGAAAAGAAAGGGAATGGCGTAGGATGGGTAAAAAAGGGAAAAAAGGGGGTTGGTAGGTTTTAATATACATACATATATATACACACCCACTCAACACACATACATAAACATATAATACAATAATAATAATAACTCTAGTTCAAAATAATGCTATGTAAATAATACTAATCAATAATGATAATGCTATATAAATAAATAAATAAAAAGAGATGGAAATAATAAATATATTAATAGTTTCCAAATAGAATTTTAAATTTAGTAATTTAATATAGCAATTTAATGTAATAATAATAACAACATACAATAAAAATTGTTAATAACGTTGCAAACCTCGATATTTAATTATATAAAATAATTTTAAAAATTTTGGGTTATTACACTTCTTGAATTATACTATTTTCTCTGTCTATTTGAATATATTACATTATTTTCCTCTAAAATTTACAAAATATATTCTTATTATTGAACTAATTGTTTAACAAAATTTATGTTAAATTAAATTATCATTAATTCACTATAAAAATGATAATTTTGTTAAAAATATTTTTTAAAAAACTAAAATAGCAAGTTTTATTAATCTAATAAAAATTTTAATCAAATAACAATTAATTACTATCAATCTTAAAATATATTTACTTAAATATCAACTTAAAATAATTATATTGAATTAAAAAATTAACCAAATAATTTCTCTTTTAACTTTTAAATTTAATTTTCGTTTGAATTGTTAGTTTAGATTATTGAATAAGTAAATTACATTTATGAATAAAATTAATAATTATAAATAATTTGATTTGTATAATCAATAATTAAAACTATTAATTCAAATAAAGAATAAAAATTAAAAAGGGAATTTATTTGATTAAAATTTTTAATTCAACATAAATATTTTAAGTTATCATTTAAGTATATATATTTTAAAAATAATTCTAATTAATTAGTATTCAATGAAAATTTTAATTATATAAAATTAAATTAAGCATTCTATATTTTTATGTAAATGATATAATTATCATTTTATAATTAAATTCTAAAAAATTTGTTTAATAATAAAATATAAATTATAAATATTAGGGGCAAATAATATAATATATTTAAATAGAGGGGACAAATAGTATAATATATTCAAGTAGAGGTAGAAAATAGTATTTTCTTGATAATTGTCATTTTAGTTCATGATAATTAATATGAAAAATTTGACGAAAATGGTAAATAGTCTAATTTTACAAAAAAAATGGGGAGATAATATAAATTTAAAATGTTATATACTAAGTAGTACAATATAGCTTATCACAGGGGGCAAATAGTAATTCACCCAAAAACAAATTTAAAGTGTCCCTTTTTAGTAACTCCCACAACCATATTGACATTTCTATATTGAGTCAAGAATTGGAAGTTTGGAGGCTTATTAGTTTTTATGGTTTCCTTGAATGAAGCCATTATTATAAGTCATAGAATTTTTTAGAAGCCTTGGTAGGGGTGGCCACAGTTCATGAATCAACAATTTTGAGTTCATAAATCATTGTTTCATAGCTCCACATAAAGTGGAACTGAACTAGTATCGAGCCCCATTTTGGTTTAAGACCAGTTCTGATTCTACTGATTCTAATTTGGTTTGGTTCTAGTTTGGTTCGTCTAGTTTAATAAGTTAATTTTTATAAAAAAATTCAATTTTAAATCATAACCGTTCGATCCATAACTATTAGTTGACAGTCCAAAACTATCGATTTTAATTCCATGGGGAGTGGAACCGACCCTAAATCGGCTCTTCCCCCTATTTAGGGCTACTTTAAGCCAGTTTCAAATTTGATCGATTTCAATCCCAATTTTGACTAGGCTAATTCCAATCCAATTTTGGGCCTTTAACCAACCCATGGCTAGCCTTAAGCCTTAGTACCAAATATACTCTTCCATAAGTGTGGTTAGGTGATTTCAATGTTATTATGTATGTAAGTGAGAAGAGAGGAGAAATTGAGCAATTTATTGGGCTTATAGAGGGTTTGTAAGAAGTTATAGGTGATGCAAATCTCAATGATTTATGTTGGGATATTAGTTCACATGGAAGTAGGGTAGAGGCAAGTTGCATTAGGTTAAGCAGAGACTAGATAGGACTCTTGTAAACCAATCTTGGATTGATAAGTTCCTTATAGATCATGTATGGAATTTGGAGAATACTAAACTTGATCACTCACTAATGTTTTTTGAAGATGTGAAATTGGTACATATCCTTAGACCAAAGAAATTTTAGTTTAAGAATAAATGGTTAGATGATCCTAATTGTAAACAAATTATTTAGGATAATTGGAACAACTATGCTACTTGGATGATTCAGTAGAGAATATTTGTTAAATTATTTACATTTGATTTTGATTTATAATATGTATGTTGAAACCTAAATTTTAATGGTCCCTCAAAAATCTGATGATGAAGGATTTCTGTCTATCATACAAAGGGAGAATTTCCTTAAAAGTTCTCTCGAGCATGCTTAGATTAAGAAGAAACCCAAAAGACACCAAAGATATACCAAAAAGCAACCAAAATCTTAAAAATAAAGCCAAGTTTGGGCCCAAAAAGGAGCAAAAGTTAGGAAAAGTCCATATGGATAGGTCAACCCAAGAGCTTGGGTTGATGACCCACAAGTGTGGGTCATTTAACCTCATTTGTGGGTCAAAATGACCTATTTACTCCTGTATGGGTTAAATGACCCACGCATGTGGGTCTTAGACCCAAGCTTGTAGGTCCCTAGGCCTACATTATTAAAATATATTTTTTCCTTCTTTGGAAGGGAGATTGGCACACACTTCAAGGTAGACATCTAGTGAGAGAAAAAAATCATTATTTTGGAGGCCTTTCTCACCCTCTTTCTCTCCCTCCCTCTCTCCCTCCCTCCTAACACACTTTAAGACCTGTTTAACCAAACATTCAACCAAAAATCATTTATTTTTGTTTTAGGATTTAGACCATTAAATCCAAACCGAGCCATATATTGGTTAAAGCACGCATCTAGGGTAATCACTTGGTTTTTCTAAGGATCTTTATATTTTTATCATTATTAAAATCATCATTGTTGCACTTTTTTTTTTTTTTATCATTTTCTTGCATTTTTCACTATTCTAGGATTTTTATTTTTATTATTATTGTGATGTGATAAAGTTGTGATTTTTATGGTGACTTGAAATTTGTGAATAAGATATGTTGAAGGAGAAGAAAGTTCAGGTTGGATCCGGGAGTGTTTGCATTCATCTTGCATTTTTCCATCATTTTTGCATCTTTTTCTCCATTTATGTAAAATGAGTATTTTAATGTAAAGTTAGCATTATTATTATTATTATTTCATCATTTTGATTTATTTTTATTACTTCTGCATTTTATTTATTTTTATTAATATTTTTGTTTTTTCCTTATTTTTATTGCATTTTTATCTTTTTTTTTAATTGTATTTATGGTAAATATGGCCTTTTTATCCTAAAGTCTCCATTTTGATGGTAAAAAATCGTCTCATTTACCATTTTCATATTTTTATTTTATTTATATATTTATTTCTGTAATTTTATTATTTTTGCAGTATTTATGAAATTTTTATTACATTCATGCCTTTTATAGTAAATTTGGCCCTTTTTATTATAAAGTTCACATTTTATGATAAAAATGTCATCTTTACTATTTTTATTATTTTGTTACTGCCATATTTATTTATTTATTAAATTATTTCTGCACTTTATTTATTTTGTTATCTTTTTGCAATTTTTATTGCATTTATGCCTTTTATGGTAAAGTTGGTATTTTTATCATTAAGTTAATGTTTTTATATTAAAAATATCAACTTTATAATTTTCATTTATTCATTTCCATCATTTTTATTTATTTATATTATTGCTGCAATTTTTTTATTATTTTTTATATTGTTTCCTTATTTTTATTGTATTTATGCATTTTGTGATAAATTTCGTGTTTTTATCATAAAGTTCATATTTTTATGGTAAAAATATCATCTTTGTCATGTTAATATTTTTATGACAGTCATTTTAAATTTTTTTACATACTTATTGCTGTATTTTCATTATTTTTATTGTGTTTTGTAATTTTCATTGCATGTATACCTTTTAACGATAAAGTTGTCATTTTATCATAAAATAGATATTTTTAAAGTGGAAATGACATCTATACCACTCTATTTACTTTAAATTCTGTATTTTATTATTTTTTATCATATTAATTATATTTTTATTATTTTTATTGCTTTCCTTGATAAGTTTATTACTTTTTATAATAAAGTTCTCATCTTTATGGTGAAAATAATATTTTTTTATCACATATTTTATTATTTCACTTGCGTTATTATTATTTTTATTGAATATTTATTATCCTTGTCATTTTATTATTTTCTTTGATAAATTTATTATTTTCATCATAAAGGTAATATTTTTATGGTGGGAATAATATCTTTTATCACTTTTATTATTTTATTTGTATTTTTTTCACTCTTATTCCTTATATTTGCATCATCATGAAAATCTCATTTTTAATAATAAAAATTATGAATTCACATTAAAGTACCTAAATTCCAAAACCTTGCATTATGCATACATTAGCACCCTTGTTAGCTTATGTGATCAATTATTCTTTCATTTATTATTTCCAATTATGAATGAATGGAATATATTCAATTGCTTCAAATGTGATGTGTGCTTGCATGTGTATGGAAATTAACTTTTGTTTTGCAGGTTTATTAGAATAGGTTTTTCTTTTCTATTTTTATGTAATTAATAGAATAGGCTTTCTCCAAGGCAATGTAATCCTTAATCCAAACTCCTCTTTTTTTCTCTATTTGGATGTATTTATTAGAATAGGCTATCTTCTTAGATTGTAATCCTTAATCCCTTTCTCCACTTTTTATTTTGTTTATTTTGATTATCTCTTGCATGCTTGTGTGCTACATGCTTACTTGCCAACATGATTACTTGCTTGATTGGTGGATGCTCATTTGTTTATCTATTATGTGGTGAATACTCGTCAATCTAACTATCCTACACTTTATTTCCAATTTAAATTGACTAATGATTAAGTGTAGTAACAATGCATCATAAAACAAAAATCAGGTGAAGTAGTGAATAAATGAGCAATATACATTATAAGAAACAAGATAAGTAACTCCTACCCTTCGAACCCGGATTCTATGGTTATGAGAGTGATTTTTCACTTCTTCATGATTCAAGTCGGAAGGCAACTCCAAATCTACGTGGCCTAATCAAGCATATTCTCCAATTAATAATAAAAATAGAAATCCAGTAGATGGTCACCATTTAGCCTGTGTGCCTTGATGCTATAAACATAAATCGATCCTTCGTGATCGTTTCGACCAAAAATCATAGGGTTTTTGGTAACTCCACTGGAGACTACTAGTTCTAGTGGTATGAATGAAAGACTATTTCTTATCACACATAACTTGTTTATTCACCTTCACAATAATATAATTGCATATCATCACACTCACCACATGCATCTTGGTCCTTAAACCCTCGATAATATTGAATAACATTGCCACCATGATTCTACTTGAGTCATGAGGTGAAGAAGATAGGTATTATCACCTTTAGGCTTTACTCGATCAAGAAAAGCTGTAGGGCTTAAAGTGACGCAACTCGACTCCTAAGTCCAAAATAGGGTATAGTTTTTCTATAGTAGGTAAAAGAATGCTAGACTCATTGATCAGAGTCCATAATCCTAGTCATATAGGAGCATTCTCGTTAAAGGAGCCCTTAGTCATAAGCTTGACACAACTTATATAGATAAACTAGTAGAAATTTCCCCTAGGATCCTACTAAACTCCTACATGCTGACTTTATCCTGATGTTGTCCATTTGATCTGGCATTTATAAATTTTATGATCTCCTTAGTATCTGTCACCATTTATTATCATTATGTCAATTCTTATGGACTGCTCATGCTTAGATCTGTATGATCCCTATCTACCTTATGTAAGCTTGACGCGTAAGGGGTCGCAAGAGTCATGTGCCTCAGCTTGGATAGTTTATAAGAACCAATAAATAGTGTCATATTTTAATGATAGAACCTAAAGAAACTGTCCATTTATTTTTATTAAATCACATAGATAAACCAAGAATTTGACTAGATTATGGACTTTCATGCTGAAAGAATCAAACTGTAAGCTATTAAATGAAACTTTCATATTCCTAGGTAAACATATAAAATGTCGATAAGGGGGACATGAACCTGAATCCTAACTATTGACTGTAGTTTTTGTGCTCACAGGCGCATATGGACTATAGACACCACTTATGACCTAACCACTAGGCCTAATATTAACATTGTATGGTTACTTTAGTTACATCTAAGTATTACTCAATAGTTTACCTTTTGAGTCTAATTAGTAATAATTAAAACAACATAGTTTGAGTGCAGAACCATAGTCCCCTACTAACTATGATTTAGAAATCCACTGAGGATAGAAGATTTTTATTGCATGGAGTAATAAGGTTGGAAAGAGCCATTGCTTGCATTTGGTTTGTTCCTTTTATAAGTTTAGTATTCATGTTTTTTTCCTTTCTTGCCATGCATACATACATACATCTAAGAGTAACATCTAATTATGAACTTACCCATGATTTTCTTGTAGCCATATTGCATCATCATACTAGTAAAATTATAGTCATTATGCTATGCATACATGCTAACCCATTTATATTGCAGAACACATCATATCACGCATGAATGCATTATCACTTTACCATCCTAACTATTATGATTATGTAGAAAAATAGCTCCAAAAAATTCATGAAAGCCTAAAGCTACTAAGCATATCAGCATTAGTCCTACTACTAATATGGTCAATCCAACTTAATAGATAATGGCTCAAAACATGGAAGAATAGTTAATGGATGACCTTAGGAAAATGATGAGTGATCGATCCTTGTCAGATTTTATAAAAAAAAGAAATAAAAGCCATAATGGAATCAATGATCCATAAGAAGGGTGATTAGGGAGAAGCTTCTATGTCAGTTAATGCAAGGGTTGACAAAGGAAAAGGTACAATGCTTACTCTAGGTATATTTATTGAGGATGATGAATACTATCAGGTAATCAGAGGAGCACCACCTCCACCTTCTACTAAACCAGTCAATCTGACTAAGTCTAAGCCATAAGAGGAGGTTAAGATACTAGCTAACAAGGTGGCCTAACTCGAGTTCTCACTTAAGGAGAAGAATGCTATGAGAAGTCAGGATTACACTAATCTTTTACTATTTAAGGATGAACCTCTACCTAAAGATTTCAAGCTTCTAAACTTTACCAAGTTCAATGGCACGAGAGACCCTTGAGTCCACTTGAGACAATATGCTACTTTCATGGCTTTTATGAAGCTCATTTAATCATAGATTATGAAGTTTTTCTTCACTTCACTTGAAGAAGGCTTGAGAGCATTTTTTATATAAAGGATAAGATCGAGAGTGATTGGATGCTCCTTACTTAGAAGTTCATCAAGTATTATGAATATAACACCCAACTGGATGTTATAAGGCATGATCTAGAGACCACCAAGCAAAAGAATGGTGAGAGTTTCTAATACTATATTTCTTGATTGAAGGAAAAGCCAAACTAATGAGAGACAGGCCACTAGAAGATCAACATATAGAGATGGTAATCAAGGGAGCTCTACCTTATTTCCATAAGAAGATGTTGTTCATCCATTACCCTACCTTCAAAGCACTTCATCAAGCTACTATTATAATTAAAGATAAATAGACCACTCAACCCAAGAACCTTTATTGAATGCCAACACAGCTAAGCCAAAATATCCATTCTACTAAAATGAACTTAACTATCAACACCCTTAAAAATCAAAAGCACTCAAATTTCATCTTACCCCTATCCAAAGTCTTCCAAAGACTCTAACAAAAGGGCCTAATCAAACCTCCAAAAGTAAGACCTTTACCATACCCATTACCGCCTTGCATTAATCCTTATCTATATTGCCACTTTCATAAGACGCTTGGCCATAAAACTAATGATTGCTACATCTTAAAAAAATAAATCTAAGACTTCGTTGACTCTAGAAAAATTGAAGATCCTGAAAAGCAACCCAATGTCAAAACCAACCCTTTACCCTATTACCAAAACATGCCAACCCTAGCATCTTATGCCATCTCTTCTAGGTTTCCTGAAACATTTATTGAGGATTATATATGCAACATCTTGAAAAATAAAGAAGAGGAAATTGAGAGGGACTAGAAAGAACTTCTGGCAATACTAGAAGTGTGAGCAACCGAGTCCTTTCCTCTTTTACTTTAGGATAAGTGAAGGGAGAATCTAAGGGATATGGCAACTTTACCGAATAAGGACAAATGATTAGTCTCGAGAGGAATGAGATGCTCTTTAATTTTATGGAGTCACCACTTGATTTTTAGAAATTAAAAAAAGAAAGGGACAACATCATGTCAATCAGAGAGTATTATCCCCAGTAGAGATTTTTGGGTTCAGGGGATCGCATATACTTTTTGACTATTTCTCATTATATGATATTTAATGTATAGCTACCATAATACCCTAGTTTCAATAATGACAGTTTATATAGCATTCACATAATACATCAGATAATAGGAGGTAATAAAGCTGAAATATCATTATTACATCGCTTTTCTAACAAAATACATATAAAAGGAAAAGAAAAGATTATAGAAAAGTAAATTTAGCTTAGATATAATAAACCTGCAAGGTTAACACAACCATACACGTAGCTTGCTCGATCACATGAATAATGGGATAGGTAATAAACATTCAATCATTTAAAAGAGTAAGCAAAATATGCATAGTTATACATGTTTATAGTGATTATTATGCTATGATGATGATATAAAGGATGTATGATGACATCATTGGATCGGGAACATGATGGCTCCAATTCAAAATATGAACTTTTCACATTATTGATATGCACAGTGTGATTTCATGTTTCAAAACTAGATGATGCAAAATGATGATATGAGATAAACAATATAAAGCATAAATTATTCATATAGCATGCAAATTGCCAGCTTAATCATGCAAGCATAATAAATTTCATAAATACTAGTGATAATAAAGTAAAATACAATATGATAAAATAAATGTGCTAAAATGATTGTGTGGTCCTCATATTTGACTAAGCTTGTGTAAGTTTTAAAGCTTTAGCTTTGAGGAATTATTAAGCTTTCCTCGTAAAGAGGTTCAAATTGACATGTAGAATGACACTAGTTTATATACCTTTGAAGACTGCTTTAACAAAAATGAGGCTAGGTTTAGTAGAAAGGAGATCTAATAACCTATGAAAAATATGGTGGGAGAGCTAAAACTATTTGGAAGTGGGTTTCTAGCATCTTCAAATGGACATATTTTTGAGTAAATGTGTGTTTTTCTCTTGCTCCCCCAAAAATGAGGTAGGGAGACCCCTATTTATAGTGCAAAATGTGAGGTTTATGGGCATATTTGTGTGGTCATGTGCATGTCATTAGGACAGAGCGTGCAATTTGAGGCTCTTTCAAGCTATTCTAACATGGGTTTCTAGGGGTTTTGGGCTTTTGGATGTATTTGTGAAGTTATTTTTGTCTAATTCAGCCTCAATTTTAGTGCATTACAACTTAGGGGTGTTCATGGCTATACACATACTTTTAAGCCACATGCTCTATTCCTCAGGTTATTTTGGACTATTTTGGGACCACTTTTGGAGGTTTTAAAGCCTTTTAGACATGTTTCTGAAGTCTGTTTTGTTAAAATTAATTTTTATTCTTTCACAAAGTTGGGTCTTAGTCTAGTTAAATGAATGTTGGCTCAATGAGCTGCACATTTTGAGAGGATATTGCTCAAAATAAGCCTTATATTATTTTGGTAGTTCTTATTTCATTAGGTCGAAACACAACTTAATGGCTTAGTGATTGATTTTGCACACTGGTGGAATTGGTTAGGGTTTTTAGGGTTGCACACTTCAAAGGTGTTATGAATGATCAAACTACAGTCATTTTGAAGATTCATTTAATCATTAGACCTTTTTTAGGGATAGTCAAATTTAAGGTATGATAGTTGGCCCCTACTTCGCTTGTGTTGCATAGCCACCTAGTACTAGTGTCAATACACGTGAAGCAAATGCAATGATGAAAAAATCATATAGTAAGGAGAAATGTACTTACATGTGGGTTGTCTTTAGACATTTTGTCAAGATTTAACTACAGTTGTTGTGTCATGATCAGACTTGTTATTGTTTGGTTGCTATGCTAGATGTAATTTTATGTAAGTATGTGATTCCCATACGAATAGTGTGCATGTGAAATGAGTATGAAACTACAACCTCCTTAAGTTTTATGCAAATTAAGGTACTACTAAACGAAAAGAAATGTGACTATAACCTTCTTAGGTGTCATATAAATGAAGATGCAAAATGCTATTAAGTAATGTGAAGATGTGACATAACCTTTTTAGGTGTCACATAAATGAAGATGCTACTAAGCAAAATGTGGATGCGACTATAACCTTTTTAGTTGTCATGCAAATGAACATGCTATTAAGCAAAATGTGGATGTGACTATAACCTTTTTAGGTATTACACAAATGAAGATGCTATTGTGCAAAATGCGGATGCAAGTATAACCTTATTAGGTGTTATGAAAATAAAGATGCTACTAAGGAAAAAGAGATGTGACTATAACCTTCATAGGTGTCACACAAATGAAAATGCTACTAAGCAAAATGAGGATGCAACTATAACCTTCTTAAGTGTCATGCAAATGTAAATGCTACTAAGCAAAATGAGGATGAAACTATAACCTTCTTAAGTGTCATGCAAATGAAAATGCTACTAAGAAAAACAAGGATGTGATTATGACCTTCTTATGTGTTATGCAAATGAAAATGCTACTGAGCAAAATGAAGATACTACTATAAGCTTCTTACGTGTCATATGAATGAAGATGCGACTATAACCTTCTTATGTATCATGCAAACAAAAATGCTACTAAACAAAATATGTATAAAACTATAACCTTTTTAGGTGTCATACAAATGAAAATGCTTCTAAGCGAAAAGAGATGCAACTATAACCTTCTTAGGCATCACTGTCATACTTCAACTTTGACTGCCCCAAAAAGGTATGATGATGATACAATCCTCTGAGATGACTAAAGTTTGCTTGTTTATAACACCTCTAAAGTGTGAAACATTAGAAAACCAAACCAACCCCACCAGTGTGCAAAATTGATCATCGAGCCATTAAGTTATGCTTTGACCTTACAAAATATGAATTATCGAAACAATGAGAAGCTTATTTCGAGAATTGCTTTCTTGGAACACTCACCTTATTGAATTAGTGTTCATTTTGTTAGACTAGGACCTAACTTTGTGAAAAAATGAAAATCAATTTTGATAAAATGAACTTCAAAAACATGTTTGGAGGGCTCCAAAACCTTTAGGAGTGGTCCATCACAACCTGAGGATTAAAGCGTGTTGCTTAAAAGTGCACATAAAGCAATAAACACCCTTAGGTGTCATGCACTAAAATTGAAGCCAAACCAGAAAAAATGAACTTTGGAAACATGTCTGGAAGGCTCCAAAACGTTTAGAAGTGGTCCTGGAATAGTCCAAAACAATATGAGGATTAGCACATATCGCTCAAAAGTGTGCACAAACAGCTTTAGGTGTTATATGCTAAAATCAAGGCTAAATTTGACAAAATGGACTTCAGAAATGTGACCAAAAGGACTAAAAACCCTAGGAACCAACCTTAAAAAAGCTTGTGTAAGCCTTGAATGGAGTGTGTAACTAGCGCATGACCACGTGCCAAGCATGCAATCATGCACACATTGCATGGTCACGTGCTCTATCTTAGGGACGCATGCATGACCATGCTTATACTCCCTACTCCACACATTTTTCACTATAAATAGACACCTCCACACCCCATTTTAAGGGGGGGAATAAGTGGAAGCACACACACTCAAAAATCTATTCAATCGAAGGCGTTGGAAACCCTTTTCTAGATAGCTTTTGCTCTCCTAGTATCTTTTTCTTAGGTGAATAGATCTCTTTTCCACCAAACCAAGAATCATCTTTGTTAAAGCACACTTTAAAGGTATACAAACTAGCATAATTTTATTATCTTTTTGAACCTCTAGATGAGGAAAGCTTGATAATCCATTAAAGCTAAAGCTTCAAAACCCACACAAGCTTAGACAAGTTTGAGGACCATAAAATCATTTTAGCATGTTTATTTTATCACAATGCATTTTATTCTATTATCGCCATAATTTAGGAATATTGTTGTGCTTATGTGATGAGACTGGCAATTTTACATGCTATATGAACAATCTATGCTTTAATATGCTCATTTCATATGATCATTCTGCATCCTCTAGTTCCGAAAAATAAAACCACATCATAAATATCAATAATATGAAAAGTTCATATCCCAAAATAGAGTCATCATATTTTTAGTCCAGTTATGACATCATGCATCCCCTATATTATCATCATAACATGAATAATCACTATGAACATGCACGTTCATTTACATTTTGCTTACTCTTTTAAGTAATCGAGTATCCATTGGTTATCCCATTATTCATGTGATCGAGCAAGCCATATGAATGGTCATATTTATCTTATAGATTCATTATATCTAAATTAGATATACTTTTTTGCAATCTTTTTTTTCTTTTACATGTATTTTACTAAGAAAGCCATGTAATAATAATATCCTTCAACTGTATTATATTCCACTATCTAATTAATTGTATGAATGCTATACAAACTATCATTATTGAAACTAAGGTGTTACGATAGCTATACATTGAACTTTGTATAATGAGAAATAGTAAAAAAGTATATGCGATGCCCTAAACTTGGAAATCTCTGCTAGGGGCAATACTTGCTGAGTGACCCCATGTTGTCCCCTTATTTTTCCTAATTTTCTCAAAATCAGATGGTAACTCCACAAAATCAAAAAGCATCTCGTTCCTCTTGAGACCAATCATTTGCCCCTAGTTGGTAAAGTTACCATGTCCCTTGAAAACAAAATGAGAAGACCTTTATAGAACTAATTCACTTGAAATCAAAAAACTAGAAACACAAAAAGGTCGCTCATAGTGGTGACTCCATTAGGGATTTCTAAGTAAGAGAGATTAACTAGAAAATGACTATTTCTCATTATGAAATGCTCAATCGTATAAAGCCCCTCATTACTGCATTTGCACTACACATAACACATGCACCATTCGTCCCTAAAAGCCTCGATAATACTAAATGACATTGCCACTATAATTCCACTTGAGTCATAAGGTGACAAAGATACGGTATTATCACCTTTAGTTTTTACTCGTGCATTTGCCAGACTCATCCGACCAGAGTTTATAACCCAAGTCCTAAAAGGGGGCAATTGAGTTATCAAAAGTATGCTAGACTCACTGACTAGAGTCCGTAACGCTAGTCATATGGGGGGCATTTTTGCTAAAGGAACCCTTAACCTTTCACTTTGGCTCAGCTTATATAAATAAACTAATAGTAACATCCATTAGGATTCCACCAAGTTATGCATGCTATCCTTGTCTGTCTGACCTGATATTCATAAAATGACATGACTCTCCCAGTTTCTATCATCGAATGATGTTGTAATGTCAGTTTTCATAGAATATTCATGCTCAGGACCATGTGATTCTCATGTGCGAGCCTGAAGCATGAGGAATGCTAAGAATTATATACCTCAGCTTGAATACTATATGTAAATTAACAAATAATGATATCCCTCGATGACAGAACCTATGAGATCAAATGAATGGGTTAGGAATCCAACTAGATTGTGGACCTTTATGTCAAAAAAATCAAACTATAAACTATCAAATAATAATTTTCATGACTCTCAGTAAACATATCGAATATTGATATGGGGACAAGAACTCAGGCTCCCTCCGATTGACCTTAGCTCTATGCATACGGGTGCATGCGAGCTTTGGACATTATTTGAAGCCCAACAATTGACCTTTACATCGATATTATGTGGTTACCTCAAGCACATTTTAGTATTGTTCCTCAATTTACCCTTTGGTTCTAATCAATATAAATCAAAATAGCCTAGTTCCAAGAGCAAAACCATAGTCCCTCGATGACTAAAGGTTTAAAACTTGCCTAGGAAAAGGACTAAATAACCTCATAGAGAAATAAGGTCAAAAGCGAGAGCTTGCTCATGATTGGTTTGTTCATTGTGTAGGAAAAACTGACCAGCTTTAATCATGCATACATAACATACATGTAAATAAGCACGTACTAACCACTATTTTTTACAGGAATAATCATTTTTCATTGTAGGATTTTGCATCCACTCCATGCATATATGCTCACCCTTTTCTTTTACAGGTATACATTATGCATCATTTATTTAGCTAACCTTAATAAATGTATAGGAATCCTACATCCAAAATGAATAACCAAGAAGATACTTTTTGTCAGTAATTTAAAGATGGGCTAAGAGAGGGGATCCAAAAACTGCTCACTGATGGTACCATAGCCAAAATCGTCCAAGCCAAAATCAAAGCCAAAAGTGCTCGAGATGTGAATAGCACACCACTAAATGAAGCTTCCACATTTGTTCACCTAAGAGTAGATAAGGCAAAGGGAATTCCCCACACTATAGTTCAAGTTGATGATAACTACTACCAGGTTCTCAAAAATGCACCAAAAGCTATAAAAATTGCTAAAATGACCAAGCCTAAATCGATAGGGGAGGTCAAATTATTGGCTAATAGAATGGCTCAGTTGGAATTCACCTTCAAAGACAAAGGGACTCATGGCTCCAGAAGCTTTACTGACTTGGCACTTTTCAAAGAAGAGCCACTTCTAGATGATACTAAACCACCAAACTTTGCTAAGTTTGATGGAATAGGGGATCCAAGGGTCCCTATAAGGCAATATGCTACCTTCATGGCTCCTACAAAGCTTATAGAATCTCAGATTGTTGGATTCTTCTTTACATCATTAGAGGAAGGACCAAGGGCATGGTTCTTTAACCTTGAAGATGAAATCAAAAGCAATTGGCTACTACTAACTCAGAAGTTTATCAAGTTGTATGAATACAACACTTAGCTAGATATCACTCAAAGAGATCTTGAGACCATAAAGTAGAAACCTAGTGAAGCTTTCTCTAATTATGTCACAAGATGGTAGGGAAAGGCAGTCAAAATGAGAAACCATCCTTTGAAAGATGAATAAATAGAGCAGATAATCAAAGGGACACTATCGCACTTCAAAAAATAAATGATCTTTGCTTATTATCCTAACTTCAGAGCTCTCCATCAAGCTGGGATTAGAATTATGGATGAGGAACCGTAGGAAGCTAGGAACACCTTTCGCCACAACACCCAACCAAACATCCAAAACACTTTCACCTAAGCAGTAGAAATAAACATGATCCAAACTAACACCCACAGTTCACCATCTATCAATACCATTATACCACTGAGAAAATTCTCAAACTTTAACCTCCCACTATCCAAAATATTCTAGAGACTCCAACAAAAGAATCTCCTATAGCCTCATGAACCTAGGCCACTTCCAAACCTACTACCCCCTTAATTTAACCAAAACTTGTTATGCCCCTTTCACTAGATGCTTGGTCATACCATTGATACATGTAAAACCCTCAAGAATGCAATTTAAGACCTCATTGACTCTGGAAAAATTAATGAACTAAAAAAAATGGCGCAGCATTAAGACCAATCCTTTCCCAAACTATCAAAACATGCCTCCACCAACCATCAATATGATTTCCTCCAATCTACTAGTAAATCTTATTGAATAATCAATCTGAGATGTCCAAAAAACCCAAGATAAGCCATTAAAAGACAAACTCTTGAGTCTTATTCTTGAAATTCATGACTTTAGTGAAGATGAACAATGCCCTTCTACCTTTGAATATATTCCAATGCCCTAGAAATTCCTTTCTCACTTAATGATGCAAAAAAGAACCAAGGATATAGCTATCCCTATGAATGGTAAAGTGATTAATTACTCTTACTCACAAGAAGCAGACATAGAAAAAAAATCCCAATAGTGATCACGAAGTATAGGATTTACTATGTCAACCATCTGGGAAGTTTAACTACAAAGTCAAATACACAGCACCTCTTACAACCCACACACATTTAGAAGGCATGCTACCCTTAGGATGGGAAGAATAATTTAATAACAAAGACGAGGTGGTAAGTACTATTCAGCTTCATAACATAAAAGTCATAGGGATCGATATTTGGTATGACTCTGATGACCCTGAAATCATTGTTTGGGACTAGAACAATAATACAAAAGTAAATAAGCAAAAAGCTGAGAAGCCCTCACTAGCAATCAATCATGTAACTTGCAACAGACAGGTATATCAACCTCTTGAGAAAGAAAAGGATCCCTCTAAAGGAAAATAAGTAATAAGTGATCAAGCTCTAGTAAAAAAGGAAGACACTATCATCAAATAGCTTAAGAAGACTCAAGCACTAGCCAATATCTGGGACTTACTCATGGACTCTAAAAAGCATAAGGATGCCCTTATCAAAGCATTTTATGAGGCAAAGATTAGCATTAATGCCTCACCTTGTGAGCTGATAGCCTCTCTAATGAAAGTTCCCTCCAATGCAATCACCTTTTTAGATAAAGATTTGCCCCTCAATGGAAGTGTCCATAACCATTCCCCCTTCATACAAGCAATTGTCAGATCTAAGAAGACTCCATGTATTATGGTGGATGATGGATCTACCATTAATTTCTGCCCTTTAAGGTTACTACATAAATTTGGGATGAATGTTAAAAACTTGGAAGAATCCAATATGGTCATACAAGCCTATTATGATTCAAAGAAGCCAATCATTGGCACTTTCAAAGCAGCAGTCATAGTGGGGGATATCAAATTAATAACAGAATTTATCATCTTGGACATCCCTTCAACTTTTTCCCTACTACTAGGAAGACCTTAGTCCTAACTACTAGGGGGCATACCCTCCATTGTGCATCAGAAAATGAAGTTCCCTTTGAATGGAAAGGTCATTACCATCCCTGCTGAAATAAACAACATTATTACTTATCTGAATGGGGTCCTAATAGGATTTTGATTTTCTATAATTAATGACAATCATGTCGATCCTAAAGTTGCTACTATGATGAAGAAGATGCAATATCTACTTAGAACAGGATTGGGAGGAAGGAATATTGGGGTCACAAAATTCCTTAACTTCCAAGGATAAACCAACAAGTATAGTTTAGGGTACAATCCTAAAAAGGACACTAGGGCTAAGAAGTCAATCTCTTTTATGGCTAAAAGCTTAACCCAAGTCTACCAAAGACAAGCTGAGAAGTGGGTAAGTAATAGAATTAAGAAATCATGGTTTGAGATCTTTAGTGACACCCTCAACAAAAAGCACTCACTATACATGGTCACTAAGACTGACATCAATGAGTTGATGAGAAATCTATAGCTAAAATGTGGGAGTAAGGCTATTAATAATGCTCAAACTATTGTAATCCTTGAATTAAGCATTGATGATCTTTGTATTTTTTCCTTGTTTGAAACTGATGATGTAATGAACTCTAAAGTTAATACAATGAAGTCATATTTTGCTTACTTATTTAATGTCTTTCCTGATGGGAGTGTTGATTGCATTGATAAAAATAATAGCATATTTAACATTCATTCCATATGCACTGAATCATTTAACATTGGCATGGAATTTGAACCACACATTCTACATATTTTGAAAGATGTTACCCTTAAAAAGAGGAGAGAAATTGATAGAATATTAATAAAATATTCAAAAGTATTTTCCTAGACATATAATGATATGCCTAGTATTGATAGAGACATTGCTCAACACTTCATCCCTACTAAAGATGGGTGCAAATCGATAAAGCAGAAATTGAGAAGACTCAAACTAGAATGGGCCCAACTAGTAAAAGAAGACATTGAGAAGTAGATTAAGGAAAAATCCTTAAAGGTAGTAAACTATCCAAAATGGTTAGAAAATGTGGTGCCACTATCAAAGAAAGATAGAAGGGTTAAAATCTGTGTTGACTATAAAGATTTGAACAAGGCCTGCTCGAAAGATGATTTCCCACTACCTCAAATAGATATACTAGTTGACAGTGTTACCACATGTGTAATGTAATCTTTTATGGATGGGTTCTCTGGGTACAATCATATCCTAATAGAAATTATTAACAAAGCAAAGATAGCTTTCATGATGGAATAGGGTACTTATTGCTATAGAGTAATGCCTTTCGAACTGAAAAATGCGGGAGCAACTTACTAGAGAATGGCAAGGGTAATGTTCCATGACATGATACATAAAGAAATAGAGGTATACATCGATGACATGATGGTCAAGTTAAAAATCAGGGAAGAACACCTGTCAGACCTTAAAAAATTCCTTAAAAGAGTCAAAAAGTTCAGTCTCAGGCTTAATCCAAAGAACTGCGTATTTGGGGTCACTTCAAGAAAGATGCTAGGGTATGTTGTCAACCATAATAGGATTGAAATGGATCCATACAAAGCAAAAGCAATCAAAGAGATGCTAGTGCCAATAACAGAAAAAGAAATAAGAGGGTTTCTAGGAAAACTACAATTCATCAGCAGATTCATCACCAAGTTGATAGTGGTGTGTGAATCAATCTTTAAGCTACTTAGAAAATGTCACGACCCAAAACAGGGGCCATGACCGGCGCTAGGGAACGGGAATTCTTTCGAATCCGGAACCCGTAGCAAGCCTAAAAATAAAATAAATATGCAATAATAACCATAAAAATATAATACACAGTGGAAAATAAAAATCATAAATATTACAATATCATCCATATCAACTGGATTCAATTCAAAACTCATCACATCGCATATATAATCTCATAAATGTATAATCTTTATACAAATCCAGTTTTACTATAATACATCTCTTTAAAACAAATACTTTATTTCACAACTACTGAAAATCACAACTACTGCAGTGTCTAGATAAAATAAATAAGACTCAAGTATACAATTTACATAAAGAAGCCGGGGCGGAAGAAATCCGGCGTATCGACCTGCTACTGAGGTCTGAGGAAGTTGACTCTCCTGAAAAATAGTCAACGGAGGGGAGTCAGACCTCACTGAGTGAATTACTATAATACATATACATACACTCTAAGTGATAATGCATACAGTCAACAGTATATGAGTAATATGTATATATACAGGCAAGTTCATACAGATGCAGAAAAATCATTTTATATATTTTGTCTGAAAATCAACTTTTATGAAGGATCATATAGAACCCTAGAATATCGTAACCTCAGAAAAATAGTGTTAAACAACACTCTAGCCATACAGGCTCACTGATACCAAATATATCCACTTAATCCATATGGACAGTAGACTGGCCCCGAGACACTAAGTCAACCGAGCTCCAGCAGTCTGACTGCCAGTGTGATTGGCCCCGAGACACTTGGTCAACCGAGCTCCAGCAATCACACCCCAAACCACATCTCACATATCGATAATCATAATCAAATCGATATCCACAAATAAGTTAGTAATAAAGCCTAAAACTATAGGCGTACCGGTACGTACTCGGTCCTAGTGCTGCCCACTAGGTAGCACGTTCTATTGATATCCTTCAGTGATAAATAATAAAACATTCATTCACAAATACATGATGCATAAATAAATCAACAATATAAACCATATATATACCGAAAATATACCAAACATAAACCAGGTATATTTTGAGTATATATACGTCAAATAAATTCAATCAAATCATGAATTAAACTAAAAATATATTTAAAAACATTTTAAATATATTTTATTAATAAAACATGTATATAATTTATTATATACCAAAAATATACCAAAAATATACTTGAATATAAATCATGTTATTTATGCATATTCAGTCAAAATAAAACATGCATTTTCTAAATCATGCATCCTAAGCATATATATATAATATAGTAACTCACCTAATGCGCTCCACGAGACAGGTCCGACGGGCCTGGTCCACTAACCCTCGGTCTCGGCGCAACTAAACAAGAAATAATTAATCGACATCAGAATAACCCTAACAGAAATCCTAGAATTAAATCTAGAGTATTCAACACAGAATCGAAAATTAGGGTTCGACTGGATATCACGTTTTACGAGAATTCTACCGGAAATCCGGCAGAACCTCCCCTGTAAAACGGACATCTCTCTACTCAAAAGAGTAGAGCCGACCCTGCAAAGAAAATACACTTCAAAAATAAACACCACAATCAATCACAACCCCTCGGTCGGACTCCAGACTACAATCTGTCGACCGGGGTCCACAAACACAGAATATATATTCAAATATACCAAAAATATCCTTAAATCATAAAAATACATTTCATACGTAGAAATTACATAATAAATCTTGAAACACTGTAAAAATCGATTAAAATTCATTTTATTAGAAAAACCGTATATTATATATATAATTGAAAATAATTCCCGAAAAATAGTTTTAATTAGTTAAAAATACCAAATAATTTGTAGAAATCATTTTTATACCTTAAATAAATATTAAAACCAATTAAATTACATTTTTAGACAATTTAGGGTAAAATTACCAAAATACCCCTATATATATATATACCTAAATTACTTCAAAAATTCACCAAAAATCATACAATTATCCAAAATTAATTTTCTCAACATATTTATCAATAATATCAATAATTAAACTCAATTAACCAATTAAATTCAATTTAAAACACAATTAACTTAATTTTACAAAATCACATAAACTTCAATAATTAAAAATAAATACTTAAAAATTCATAAAAATTCCAAATAAATTTCTATAATTCATTTCAACACCTAATTCAACCATAAACTCCAATTTCATAATTTAAATAATTAATTTCCGAAAATTAGAAAATAATATTAAAATATTCAAAAATACCCAAAAATCCAAACAACCTCCAAAAATTCTGCAAAAATTCATACATGAAGATTTAACTACCAGGAACAACATTTGTGAAGGAAGTTTCCATGAATCATTCAAATTGAAGCTCAAAAAAATCGAAAACCAAAAGTGGCCGAAATATTCAACTCAAAACCTAAGCAATTCTAGACCATTTTAGCTCAAACCAAAGCTAGAATAACACTCACCGGAGCTCAAGGAGAAGATAGAGACCGGCGGTGTCGAAAACGGTGGCCGGAGGAGGGAGAAACGACGGTGAGAAGAAATGGTGGCGTCGGGCACCCACGGGAAGAAGAAGAAGAAGAAGAAGAAGAAAAAGAAAAAGAAAGAAAAAGGTAAGAGAAAGGAAAAGAAAAAGAAAGAAAAAGGAAAAGAAAAAGAAAAAAAAAGAAAAAAGAAAAAAAATAATAAATTTTAATAATTTAATAATAAATAAAATAATCAAATAATAATAAATAAATAATAAAATATTAGGGTAATAATAAACCCTAATTAAATAAATATACACACACAAGCTTTATTTAATAATTTAAAAATATGTATGAGTTCATGCAAACCCGTAAATACATTTAACATAATTAATAATAAATTGTTTACGTGAAAATTTCCCCGAAAATGAAAGTCCCGGGAAAATTTTACGTAAAATACTGAAAATAATAGACAGTAATTAAAATAGGTTTAAAATACATATCAACTCATAAAAATATCGTATATACAGTCAAAATTATTGACACTGCATATCCCGGTACAGTGTAAAAATATTTTTAAAAACACGGGATATTACAGAAAAGATCAGCCAGTTGAATGGAATGAACAGTGTCAGCTAGCATTCGACAAGATTAAAAACTATATAGCCAACCCACTAATTCTAAGACCACCTAAACTAGGGATACCTTTAACCCTGTATTTGGCTATTAAAGGAAATTAAATTAGTGTAATTTTAGTTCAAGATGGAAAAATTAAAGTAGAACATGCAGTCTATTACTTAGCAAGAAGATGTTGCCGTATGAGGAGAAGTATAGCCAAGTCAACAACTATGAATGGTAATGGTATGGGCAATGAAGAAACTTAGACATTACTTTTAGTCCTATAGAATTCAAGCTATGTCTAAAATGGAGCCAATGAAGTACCTCTATGAAGCTCCCTCTCTAGTGGGAAAAGTTACCAAGTGGCTCATACTTCTAACAGAATTCGATGTACAGTATCTAACTTAGAAGGCAATAAAAAGAAGAGTTGTCACACCCGTACTCTAACTCTAAGAATATATTGCATTCATTATTCATTGAATTTACATACTATATATTGATTTAATGTAAGTATAAGTTATATATATAAATATATATAGATATAGTTATAAAGGAAAGTACTCAATTGAAACAATTGAAAGCTTGAGGATTTATTGGTAACTTAAGCATCTCATTAAGGATCAAAATGATTATCTTACGTATTATTTAAGTAATATTGTTGGATATCCATTGGGAGCATCCATAGAAAAAAAACAAACAAACAAACAAACAAAGAAGGGGAAAAGAAAAGAAAAGAGAGAGAATAAAAGGGCTGATTCAATTCTTGGTGTATAAGTTGATTTTTCAAGTGAAATTTAAAGATCCAAGACTCCTTTAAGGTTTTAATTTCACTCCTAAAGTCTTTAGTGATTGATTAGTGAGTAATTTTAAGTGTTTTAATTCATTTAAGTTAGGGTTTACATGTTGCAATTTCCAGGTATGAATTTCCTAGTTTTTCAGTCTTATTTTTTTATCATATCTTGATCTATAGAGTTCAAAATTGAGTGATATTTAATGATATGGAAATTTTGAAGAATTATCTAAAATTTGTTCTCTTTGAGATCGATCTGATTCAGTCTCTACGATAGTGAAATTAGAGGAAACATTTTATTGCTCAGTCTATTATGTAAATTGAGCTATTTGTGTTCAGATGCTTATATCTCACCCTACAGTTTTCCAATTAGTGTGAAAATTTTATGTAATATTATATAAATATATATCTAATACTGATTAAAATTTCAGCTCAAAATTCCTTTTCTATAAGTTCCAAAAATTTTTCAAAGTCAGCTTTGAAAGCAGTGATTTTGATTATGTGAACTAGGTTTACAGAGTTCATAAGTTAAAACTAGTGTAAATACTTTTTGTATATCTTGAGATAGGAAACTCCAAATTGAGTTTATTTTGATTCAATGAAAACTTAAAAGAGTTATCTAAAATTTTGTATTTTGATCCAGAGCTGATTATGACAGAATAATGGTCTAATAGACTTGTATTTTTTATTGCTCAATCTATCTAAGTAATGGAGCTGCTTGTAATATGACCTTTATAATTATATTTGTGGTTATTAAATAGGATTAAGAATTTTATATAAGATACTATACATAAATATCTAAGTTTTTTTAAAATTTGAGGTTAAAATTCATCTTCTACAGGTCAGAGCAATTTTTATAATATAGGCCTGAAAATAGCCCTTGTAGAGTTAATAAGGCTAGTCTGTATAGTTAAGTTAATTTGCACATTTTGCATATAGTTTGGGGGCTGCATGGTTAGGTCAGTATATGAGATTGTAATATTAATGATTTACAAATGAAATTGTTTGTGTTAGGTACTGGAAGAGGAAGTGTAAATGCAAACTAACCAACTTCAGTAAACCAAATTTGAGTGTTTATAGGTTGTTTGGTGACTGGATGTTCCAGCCTTTGAAATCTATTTATTTTAGAAATAAAATAATATTTCTTAATTTTTTTTATGGACCTAAAATGAGGTATTTAAATGGTTTCAATTCAGCCTTGTTGATACTTGAATTATATATTTTAATTTCAAGCTTTCAAGGTTTCAATTTACAAGTTAAATATGTTATTACCATAAGCTTGATTTGGTAATATGATTTGAGATTATTTTGGATACTCGATGATTTAATTGAGATTATAATCATCTTGATTTTATTCCTTTGAATTTTGATGAGAAGTGGTTCGATTTTTAATACTATAATGAGCTATAAAAGTGATAAAATGGTTTTAATTAATTTTGGATGAAAAGATATTTATTTTGTGTATTACCTCCCTATATAAGATGTATGAATGTGTTAAGGTGATATGTGGACATTTGAGATTATGTTGGTTGTTATTACCCAATAAACAATAGGGCACTTGATTGTAGGATGGTGAAGGAAGAAGGGCCATTCCGTGCTAATGTAGTTGAAGGGTTAGCCTTCAAGTGTGCCTAGAGAGTGAGCTTGTGATGGACTGTATGTTATGGCTGAGTTATGATGCTTGTGGTAGGGATGGTTAATATGAATGAAAAGTTGTATTGACATTTGCAAAGGCATATGTTTTAATTGATTCAGTTTTGAATGTGTTTGAAAAGAAGATTGGATTGGATATTTTGAGTGAATGATAATTTGATTATTAAATGCTTTAGTATTTTAATTTGAGACATTTATTATATTTAATTTAGCTAAACTATTTTCTACTTGAAATGTCTATTCATTGAGTATTTTTATACTCATTTTACTTTGTTTTATAAATAATTTTAGATAGTTGGGCTTGGTAGTTAGTGAACCGGGTTGAGTGAGTGTGGATAGAAGTCCACAATAAGGTTGGCCAATAATCCTCATTAGAGTAGTCTTTTTTTTATTATTTTTTTATTTTAATGCAGTATAAGTGTGTAAAACATTGGTGGTTAAGCCACATTTAAAAATGTAACATTTATGTTTTCTAAATATTTTGTATGTATTTTATTATTCATAAACAATATTTTACTATTTATAAATACATATGTTTACTAATCATGAATATTACTTCACTATAAAAAAAAATAATACTAATAGTTTAAAGGTTCTTATTCTCTAAATATAATATATGTACAACACTAAACTTTTATAAGAGATTAATTTTCAATCTTTTTGTAATTATAAGGATATTTTAATAAAAATTAATTAAACTAAGCAAATTGTTTGACATTTAGGTTTAAATGTCCATCTTGGCATTTGTTAGATGAGGTGTGGCAGTTTTGGTATCAGAGCTTTGTTAAATGGTCCTTTAAACTATACTTTTGCTGTAGTTTGATGAAATTCTAAAAATATTTTTGTTATATTATAGGATGCCACCAAGAAGGAATCATGGTAGACCACCTAAATGAGGGAGAGTTGGCCAACAGGATAGCAATAGGGCAGAGTCTAGGGGCAGTGCTAATCCTGAGATAGAGTCTGAGGCTAGAACTCTTATTGTTGAGAAACCTCCACCTCCCCCACCCCATGTTGTACCTGTATTGCGGCTTGATCCCAGAATACTTATAGAGACTACTGTTGCTACTTTAGCAGCCCAAGAACATATGAGAAGGCCTGGTGATATAATTAAACATGCTAAGAAATGTGGAGCATTCAAATTTCATGGCTCAGTTGATTCTCAAGAGGCAGATAAATGGTTGAGAGCTATAGAGAAAGCATTTAATACTCTTGCAATAACTGAGGCACAGAAAATTGATAATGTGTATGGCCTTCTACATGATATGGCAGATGCTTGGTTTGCTCCGGTTAGATTATTACATGGAGGTTAGTTAACTTGGGATATATTCAAGATAGAGTTTTATAGGGAATACTTGACAGATGCATTTAAGGCTAAAAGACAGAATGAATTCATTATTTTGAAATAAGGGACAATGTCAGTTCGAGAATATGTGGATAAATTTAAAGATTTATATAAGTATGCTTGAGATATTTTTCCAACTCAAGCTCAGAATGTTATAAATTTAAAGAGGGCTTGCAAACTTTGTTGAAGAATGAATTATCACCATATGAAAGCCATAATTTTAGGGGCTAGGTTGAGAAAGTAGTAGAGAAAGAGAAGTTGAGAGAAGAAATAGAGTAAGAGAGCAACTTAAAGGCTCCAGTTTGGGTATAGAGGCAAAAAGGATTTAGTAAGGGAACTTGCACATCTCAATAAAGGCCAGAGTCAGGAGGATTCAGAGGCAGTAGAGGGCCTTGGACTTGGTCAGGCACTAATAGACCACAGTCTTGTGATGGACTAGGGTTTAACTGTAGATATACCAATGGGTGAATCAGTAGTTTATAGACATGTTTATTGGGGTTGTGAGTCAGAATTTAAGGGTCAAAAATTAGAAGCAGACTTAGTGCCATTGCCATTAAAAATGTTTGATGTGATTATTGGCATGGATGACTTAACCAAATACCAGGCAATAATTGATTGCTATAAGAAGAAAGTAGAGTTCCAGATTCCTATGGGTAGTAAAATTGTGTTTAGAGGTGAAAAGGTTTCATAGCATTACAGTATGGTTTTAGTGCTTACAGCTAGAAAAATGATGAGAAATGGGTGTAAAGCATTCTTGGCATATGTTATTGACATTGAAAAAAGGGGCAAAAGATTGACAGTCTACCTATAGTAAATGAGTTTACAGATGTATTTCCATAAGATCTTCTAGGTTTGCACCTGATAGAGAGATTGAGTACAGTATTGATTTGCAGTTAGGGACAACTCCTATTTCTCAAGCTCCATATAGAATGGCTCCATCAGAATTAAAAGAATTAAGGGTGCAGTTTCAAGAATTACTTGATAAAGGCTACATTAGACCTAGTGTATCACCTTGGGAAGCACCAATTTTGTTTGTGAAGAAGAAGGATTGTACCATGAGATTGTGTATTGATTACAGACAGTTGAATAAGGTGACTATGCATAATAAGTATCCATTGCCATGGATTAATGACTTGTTTAATCAACTGCAAGGAGCTAAAGTATTCTCAAAGATTAACTTAAAGTCTAGGTATCACTAACTGAAGATTAATGCAATAGATGTGCCTAAAACAACATTTAGAACTCAATATGGGCATAATGAATTCTTAGTGATGCCATTTAGGTTAACTAATGCTCTTGTTGCATTCATGGATTTAATGAATAGAGTATTCAAGCCTTATTTAAATACCTTTGTTATTGTGTTCATTGATGATATTTTAGTGTATTCACAATCAAAGGAAGAGCATGTTGAGCATTTGAGAATTATGCTATAAACATTAGGAGATAAACAATTGTATGCTAAGTTTAGTAAATGTGAATTTTGGTTAGAGAAAGTGGTGTTTCTAGGGCATGTATCTCAGTTGAGGGAGTGTATGTTGATCCTAAGAAGATTGAAGCAATTCTTAGTTGGAAACCACCTACCAATATGCACGAAGTGCATAGTTTCTGGGGTTGGTAGGTTATTATAGGAGATTTGTGCATAACTTTTCTATGATTACTTCACTTTTAACAAAACTGCTAAGGAAGAATGTAAAATTTTTTTGGAATGAAGAATGCTAAGATAGTTTTGATAAATTAAAGGCATGTTTAACTTCAACACCACTATTGACACTATCAGTGATGGGACTAGAATATATTGTGTATAGTGATGTATCTAGAAATGGCTTTAGTTGTGTATTGATGCAACAGGGTAAGGTGGTAGCTTATGTTTCTCGATAATTGAGGCCACATAAGTTGAATTATCCTACACATGACTTAGAGCTAGCAACAATTATTTTTGCTTTGAAGATTTGGAGACATTATTTATATGGTGAGAAGTGTCAGATTTTCACAGATCATAAGAGCTTGAAGTACATACTAAGTTAGAAAGAATTGAACTTGAGGCAAAGAAGATGGATTAAGCTTTTAATGGATTATGATTTCACCAATGAATTTCACCTAGGGAAAGCTAATGTAGTAGCATATGCATTTAGTAGGAAGTCCTTGGGTAACTTATCTTACATTCATTCTGTGAGAATTCCATTGTTACTTGAATTGAGGGCTTTGAATGTGGAGTTAGCTCAGGGTGAGAAAGGAGCATTGCTTACTACTTTAAGGATCCGACTAGTGTTGATTGATAGAGTTAAGGAGGCATAGAGTTAGGATGAACAAATGGTGAAGATCAAAGAGTAAGTCCTGCCGGGCAACAAGGCAGACTTTAAGATTTTAGAGGACGGTACTTGATTATATGGGGGCAAATTATGTGTACCAAATTTAGAGGTTTTAAAAAGAGAGATAATGGAGGAAGCACACAATTCAGCATATGCTATGCATCCTAAAAGTACCAAAATGTATTGTACTCTAAAAGACAACTATTGGTGGTCAAGGATGAAGAAAGACATTGCAGAGTTTGTGGCTAGATGTTTGGTTTTCCAACAAGTGAAAGCTGAACATCAACATCTATTGAGAACATTGCAATCTCTTACTATTCCTAAATGGAAGTGGGAGCATATAATGATGGATTTTGTAGTTGGGTTGCCTAAGACTCAGTTAGGACATGATGCAGTTTGGGTGATTGTTTATCAATTCACTAAATCAGCTCACTTTTTGCCTATTAAAGTGAGCTACTCACAAGATAAACTTGTTGAAGTCTACATAAGAGAAGTGATTAGATTACATGGTGTTCCATTCTCTATTGTATCATATCAAGATCTAAGGTTTACATCTAGATTTTGGCCAAGTCTACAGCATGCTTTGGGTAGTAAGTTGAGGTTTAGTATAGCTTTTCATCCTCAAACAGATGGCCAGTCAGAGAGGACAATTCAAACATTAGAAGACATGCTTTGAACTTATATGATGGAACTACAGGGTAGCTGGGATAAACATCTAATTTTGATGGAACTTGCCTTCAACAATACCTTTCATTCTAGTTTGGGAATGGCACCCTATGAAGCACTATATGGTAGGAAGTGCATAACTCCAGTTTGTTGGGATGAAGTTAGGGAAAGACAATTAGTTGGTCCAGAAATTATGCAAATGACAACAGAGAATATTAAGTTAATTCGAGATCGACTTAAGGAAGCCCAAGATAGACAAAAGAGTTATGCAGACTTAAAAGGGGAATCGATTGAATATACAGTCGGTGACAATGTCTTCCTAAAGATTTCACCTTGGAAAGGAGTTTTGCAGTTTTGAAAAAGTGGAAAACTAAGTCCTAGGTATACTGGTCCATATGAGGTGATTGAGAGGATTGGTCCAGTAGCCTATAGGTTGGCCTTACCTCCAGAATTATCTCCAATTCATAATGTTTTCCATGTGTCAATGTTGAGGAGGTATAGGAGTGATCCTAGTCACCTTTTGCAAGCCCAACCCATAGAATTGAAAGAAAACTTATCTTATAAAAAAGAGCCAGTTGCAATTATTACTAGGGAAACCAAGATGTTGAGAAACAAAATCATACCTTTGGTGAAAGTGTTATGGAAACACCATGGGAGAGAGGAAGCTACTTGGGAGCAAGAGGAAGACATGAGGAATCAATACCCTCATTTTTTTTTGGTATAAATTTCGAGGATGAAATTTCCTAAGGTAGGGGGAATTGTCATATCCGTACTCTAACTCTAAGAATATATTGCATTCATTATGCATTGCATTTACATACTAAATATTGATTTAATGTAAGTATAAGTTATATATCTAAATATATATAGATATAGTTATAAAGGAAAGGACTCAATTGAAACAATTGAAAGCTTGAGGATTTATTAGTAACTTAAACATGTCATTAAGGATCAAAATGAGTATTTTACATATTATTTAAGTAATATTGTTGGATATCCATCCGGAGCAGCCATAGAAAAAAATAAAGAAAGAAAGAAAGAAAGGAGGGGAAAAGAAAAGAAAAGAAAATTGAAAGAATAAAAAGGTTGATTCAATTCTTGGTGTATAAATTAATTTTTCAAGTGAAATTTGAAGATCTAAGACTCCTTTAAGGTTGTAATTTCATTCCTAAAGTCTTTAGTGATTTATTGGTATGTAATTTTAAGTGTTTTAATTGATTAAAGTTAGGGTTTACATGTTGTATTTTTCAGGTCTAAATTTCCTAGTTTTTCAGTCTTATTTTTTTAATTATATCTTGATCTATAGAGCTCAAAATTTAATGATGTTTAATGATATAGAAATTTTGAAGAATTATCTAAATGTTTTTCTCTTTTAGCTCGATCTTATTCAGTTTCTATGATAGCAAAATTAGAGGAAACATTTTATTGCTTAGTCTATTCTGTAATTTGAGCTAGTTGTGTTCAGATGCTTATATCTCGGCCTACAGTTGTAAAATTGGTGTGAAATTTTTATGTAATATTCTAGAAATATATATCTAATATTATTAAAATTTTAGCTCAAAATTTATTTTCTTTAAGTCCTATAAATTTTTCAAGGTCATCTTTGAAAGCAGTGATTTTGATTATGTGAATTAGGTTTACAGAGTTCATAAGTTAAAACTAGTCTGGTTACCTTTCGTATATCTTGAGATAGGAAACTAAAAATTGAGCTTATTTTGATTCTAAGGAAACTTAAAAGAGTTATATAAAACTTTTTAATCTTGATCTAGAGCTGATTATGATGGAATAATGGTCTAATAGACCTGTACTTTTTATTACTCAATCTGTCTAAGTAATGGAGCTGCTTGTAATACGACCTTTATAATTATATTTGTGGTTATTAAATAGAATTAAGAATTATATTTAAGATACTAGACACAAATATATAAGGCTGGTTAAAATTTGAGTTTAAAATTCTTCTTCTATAGGTTAGAACAATTTTTCTAATATAGGCCTGAAAATACCCCTCGTAGAGTTAATAAGGCTAGTTTGTAGAGTTAAGTTAATTTGCATATTTTTCATATAGTTTGGGGAATTCATGGTTAGGTAAGTATATGATATTGTTATATCGATGATTTACAAATGAAATTGTTTGTGTTAGGTACTAGAAAAGGCAAAGGAAGTGCAAGTGCAAACTAACCAAATTCGATAAACCAGATTTAGGTGTTTATAGGTTATTTGGTGAGTGGATGTTCAAGCCTTTAAAATCTATTTATTTTAGCAATAAAATAATATTTCTTAATGTTTTTTATGGACCTAAAATGAGTATTTAAATGGTTTCAATTCAGCCTTGTTGATACTTGAATTATATATTTTAATTTCAAGCTTTCAAAGTTTCAATTTACAAGTTATTACCATAAGCTTGATTTGGTAATATGATTTGAGATTATTTTGATACTCAATGATTTAATTGATATTATAATCATCTTGATTTTATTCCTTTGAATTTTGATGAGAAGTGGTTTGATTTTTAATACTATAATGAGCTATAAAAGTGATAGAATGGTTTTAATTAATTTTGGATGAAAAGATATTTGTTTTGTGTATTACCTCCCTATATAAGATGTATGAATGTGCTGAGGTGATATATGTACATTTGAAATTATGTTGGTTGTTATTGCACAATAAATAACAAGGCACTTGATTACAGGACGGTGAAGGAAAAAGGGCCGTTCTGTGCTAATGTAGTTGAAGGGTTAGCCTTTAAGTGTGCCTAGAGAGTGAGCTTATAATGGCCTGTATGTTATGGCTGAGTTGTGATGCTTGTGGTAGGGATGGTTAATACGAATGAAAAGTTGTATTGATATTTACAAAGGCATATGTTTCAATTGATTTAGTTTTGAATGTGTTTGAAAGCAAGATTGAATTGGATATTTTGAGTGAATGATAATTTGATTATTAAATGCTTTAGTATTTTAATTTGAGACCTTTATTATATTTAATTTTGTTAAACTATTTTTTGTTTGAAATTTATATTCATTAAGTATTTTTATACTCATTTTACTCTGTTTTATAAATGATTTTAGATAGCTGGGCTTGGTAGTTGGTGACCGAGTTGAGTGAGTGTGGATGGAAGTCTAGAATAAGGTTGGCCAACAATCCTCATTAGAGTAGTCTTTTCAATTATTATTATTTTTATTTTAATGCAGTATATGTGTGTAAAACATTAGTGGTTAAGCCACATTTAAAAATGTAACATTTATGTTTTTTAAATATTTTGTATGTATTTTATTATTCATAAATAATATTTTCTATTCATAAATACGTATGTTTACTAATCATGAATAGTACTTCACTATAAAAAAATAATACTAATACTAATACTTTAAAGGTTCTTATTCTCTAAATATAATATATGTATAACACTAAACTTTTATAAGAGATTAATTTTCAATCTTTTTGCAATTATAAGGATATTTTAATAAAAATTAATTAAACTAAGCAAATTGTTTGACATTTGGTTTTAAATGTCCATCTCGGGCTATGTGAGACGAGGTGTGACAAGAGCAGTGGCTGAAGCTCTAGTTCTTAACCCCATTCTAGACTTAGAAGAAATCCAACTAGACTTCCTAAATGACCTTAGTTCAACCATCGAAATCCGAGGATGGTGCATGTACTTTTATGGAGTGGTCATTCAGTTCGACGTAAGAGTTAGTGTCATATTACTATCCCTAGAAGGTGAAGTAGTACCAATGGCTAAAGAGATTAAATTTAGAGTCACAAACAACGAAGCAAAATATGAGGCATGTGCACTCAGAATAGAAGCATTAATATCCTTAGATGTTACAGAAGTTGAAATCTTTAAAGATTCCATGCTAGTAATCAACCATGACATAGAAGAGTAGGAATTAAAAGAGCAATACTAAAAGCCCTACTTGGATCACTTGAGGCTACTTACCATGTCCTTTTAAAAATGTAGATTCATTCATCTCTTTAGGAATCACAATCATATGGCAGATGCACTTGCTTCCCTAGCATTAATGTGGGAAGGACTTTCCAAAATGCCCATGAAGCCTTTAATCCTACTTAGATAGGGACAACCTTGTCATAAGAACTACATAACAACAAAAGCTGAAAACCCTATTCTATGACATCCAGAGATATTTGGAGGATTGAGCCTATTCTAATCAAGCAGATGAAAGAGATAAAGCAGTCATTTGACAATTAGCATTAAAATTCATATCATACCAGGGTATGCTATACAAAAGAACATTGGATGGTTTATAACTTTGATGTTTAGATGAAACTGAGGCTATAAAAGTAATAGAAGAAGTAAATGAGGGTGTTTATGATATGAACATGAATGGAGAAATCCTAGCTAAGAAACTAATCAGACAAGGGTTCTTCTAGATAATGATGATAGAAGGTTGTATCAAACTTATAAAGAAATGCCACAAGTGTCGGAACCACAGGAATGTCAGCCACCTTCCCCTAATATAATTGCACTACATATCCTCTCTATGGACCTTCTCAGTATAGGGACTAGACATAATTGGGGAAAATCACCTAATAGCCTCGAAAGGATATAATTCATCTTAGTGGTAGTGGATTACTTCATAAAGTGGGTTGAAGCTAAATCATTCATAAGGATAGAACCCAAGCAACTGGCCAAATTCATTAAAAGAAATCTATTTTGTTAATATAGGATCCCCCATCATATTATCTTTGACAACGATGTCCAGTTCCAAGGGGAAGTTAGAGAGTTTATAAAGAGTTATAATGTAGAACATCATAAATCTTCTCCTTACCAACCACAAGAAAATGGGATCGTTGAAGCTATAAATAAGAGAATTAAGAAGATTTATAAAAAATGACTCAGATTTACTGAGATTGGGTAGAAAGATTGCCTTGTAGGGGTACCGAACAATAGTTAGGACTTGAACTGAAGCAACTCCTTTCTCTCCAGTATACAAATCAGAAGCAATGCTTCCTATTGAAATAAAAATCAAGTCTCTTCAGGTAGCAATCAAATTTCAACTAGCAGAAGTATAATAGGCTTAATATAGGCATGATAATCTCACCCACTTAGATATTCGAAGGCTTAAGGCTCTATACCACACATAATTGTATCACGCTCAGGTAGCCAAAACCATTAATAAAAAAGTGAAACACAAGAGTGTGAAAGCGCAAGAGACTGGGTGTTAAAGCAAATGAGGTAGAATATTCCAGACCTGAGAGGGAAATTTAGACAAATTAGGAAGGCCCATACTTGGTCAAACATGTCGTATTGAAAGGAGCAATCAAGTTAATGGATTTTGAAGGCAACGAATCCTCTAAACCTATCAATATAAACCGCTTGAAAAAGTACTATGTCTAAAGTACAAAAAAATTCCCATTGAGTTGAAAACCTAAAAATGGTAGCTTATAAAAAAGTTAAAGACCTCCTACTAGGTTAAAAACCCTACATGGGCAACTTAGGCAAAAATTAGGGAAAAAGAGAAAATCCTTAACTAGAAAACCTGAGAAGGCTAGTCAAGAACATGAGTAACCTCGAGTTTGAAATTTGTATGAATGCACTCATGCTTTTCTTAAATGACTTTAACGAAATGAGAATGATTGCTGATTTATGCAAAATGTCTTAAAAAATGAAACACATATTATCATCATGAATTACATCAAGCATGCTTTGCATTTTCTTTCATTACATGACCATAGTTCTTAACCCTCTCTTTAAGATCAGCCACTATTGTCAAAGCCTAAAAAAAAAAAGCCCAGCTAAGTATGAAGAGCTCAAAAAGTTGACACCCTAGGCAAAAAAAGGAAAAAAAATAAAACCCATCTAAATGCAAAAAGCTTTGAAAGGAGACACCTTAAGCAAAAAAGGAAAAATAAAATAGGTAGGTAATAGCAATAGCAAACATCATCAATGATATAAAATCATCATTATACAAGTGTCATATAGCACATGCAGGACAAATGCCCAGATATAACACCTAGAATCCATAACCTCAAGAAAATGATACAACAAAGCAAACCACAGGACCTAGCTCCTAAAATAACTACATTGGTTATGGCTACCATTAAAGAAAGCACCAATCCTACTCAAGCATCTCCCTCTTCTTATATGGGCTCATCATCATTCATCATAAAGGATGATAGCTATGACTCCAACTCACCAACACGATCACGATAAGCTATGCACTCCCACTCCCATTCACGACTAACATGCGTAACATACTGCATATCATACACGCATACATAAAAACATGTGCTTAAAATAAATAGGTACAATAAATAAGGTATACCCTCTAAGTGGTTGCAAACTCTAAAAAGCACTATTGCACACTCCTTGCAATGGTATAATAGTACTGACCAGAGGAGACGGGAATCTATAAAAGCAAGAAAATAAGTCAATCACCACTCACCAAATAAATGAAATAAAGGAAAAAGAAATAAAATAAAACATGAACATGAGTAGCTTTTGGAGGAGAAACACCCGACTAAGGAAAGACAAGGCAAAACATATCAAAATGCACTACTCTACCAAAGATATTCATCTTAATCAAAGCTAAGGATGGCTGAACCATCAAGTCCCTAAGAATAGTACTACTAGAAGCCACATCGCTAGTATAGGTAGTCGCCTTAGTATAGAACATGCTCTTATTCTCCTTTAAATGGCACCCAGATCTCTTCCAGTAAAGTCTTTTCTGTTGCAAATAATCTCTCACAACTCATGTCAATTATAGTTTATTACTAATAAAGTTTGTTACATATTTGTACAAAATAGGAATAAAAGCCTACTGGATCAAAGGAATCAACTCTTGACGATCCGCGTGATGGCCCTGTCCTTAAATATGAAAGATGAGATGCATCCGCCTTAGGAGGTGGAGGTGGAGGAAAAGTGTCACTAGCTTCAGCATTAATCAGTTGAGGGATCAATACATCAATATAAGGCAAGCCCATACTCTCTAAGAGACTCTCAGAGGAGCATATCATCATGGCAGCAATAAGCTCATCAACACTAAGCTCATGGCCCTAGAATATATCTCCAGGGGGAGGAACAAGGACTCTCCTCCTAAATAAACCATCCTACCAATGATGGACTCGCTTGCCTAAATACCACACTCTACTAGTAAGGCCAGAGAGCAACACTCGTCTCTCCATCAGTTGCCATGCAATTACCATCTCTAATGTCTAATATGACCTTGCCAACCACCAGCGAAGGAAGATATACTCAAAAGGGAAGAATGAACAAAGAATCTCTAATAGAGAAATGACTAACACAGTAGGAGTCAGACATGCCTGATCAGGGCACATCTTACATGTGTAGTCCCAAGCCACTACACAATCCTCAATTAAATCAATAGTCCTCCTGATCCTGTAAGAATAATAAGGAAAGCCATCCTCTAAGAAATGCTCAATAGACAGACGAGGGAGAACCCTGAACTTGTAAGCCTAGATTTGTCAGAACTAGGAAGTTAGAAATAACAAACTAAAGATAAAGAGCAAAGAGAACAGATGTGAGAACTCCTGCTCACATCTAGCATAAACAAGCATCTGCAAATCCTTGAGCCACCTCAACAAGCTGCATTAAGGCTCGAGTACATGTGGGCAAAAGCGGTAGTACCCTAGAAATATCTTAATAAGCCATCTAGATCCTTAAGAATAGGTAGCAATCATATACTACCTATACTCAAAGGGTTTGGGAAGATGACAACACTCAACAAGTAGAATAAAACATAGCAAGATAACTACTTTACTAAAATAAGGCTGTCATTGTACATTGTCGGCATGAAAGAAACAAACTCAGTGTAATGAGTGAGGTATGGGCAACCATACTTCATAGGAATGGCCACCCCAAACAACTCCATGATAAGGTGCCTCCTCACCACCATGGAAGAGCACTCCTCCTCACTAAAGGGAATGGGCTCTCCACAAAAGCTCAAGCTTCTAATAATAGTAAAGTCCAAAGAAGTGATGGTCATCTCCCCAACAGGTAGATGGAAAGTATATGTTGTGTCCATCCATCACTCTATTAGTGCATACATAGCAATTTGAGTCAATGCATATGAGTCATAAGATAATGCAGCAATAACCCATCAAAGTACTTCCTAGTGATCATTTGCTTTACACACAATAGAAGACCTTGATAATACATGCTGACCCTATTAAAACTACCAGGTAGCATAGTAACAGACCTACAAGGCTACAAATAACAAGTATACTATCAAACTCTCGCACAATTAATAAATACTAACACATCTTTTTCTTTCTATTATTTAATAAGAACAATAACAAAAGTCAAAAAGAAAAGCATTATGATAAGCACTAGCAGACAATCACAATAAGGAAAAAAAGCAAGAGCTATCAGCTATTAGCATTCATAATAAAGCTATAACTTAATAGACAGTTACAACAAGTACTACAAAACTATAGAACTACAACTACAATAACATCAAACAGTTAATTAATAAGCTTTAAAAGGACTTACCTAACAAAAATGACAAGCCTAAGCATGAGTCACCATACTATGAACCATAGGAATCAGGTCTCCTTAAGAAAGCCTAAATAGCTGAGAACCCTGAGCACCAGATGGACCATCAGTACTAGTCCCTATAATAGAAGTCCTTGCTTTAGTGGCCCCTCCTCATCCAAAAAGATATCCTCTAGACCCTTTGGAATGTCAAGGAACTCCATCTTATGTAGAAAAATGAAAATGCAGAAGAAAAAAGCACCTAAAACATAACAAGAGTTGAAAAACACTCAAAGAAGTCTGGAAGAAGCCTTCCTAGACCTCTAAAACATGTATTTAAATAAACATGGAGAGGGGAATGTTCATGGCCATATGCCTCCTATGCATGGCCATGCACACTTCTCCCTATCACGTGTTCTCATATAGTTACACACGCACTTTGAGACTTTACACACCCATTTCTCTAAGTCCTAAATCTCCATTTAAGCATAAGACATGCACTGAACTCATATGAAAGTACACTAATGAGGACTACACCTATCTAAAGACACCGCATATAGCCTTACCACTTTTAAAAAACTCAGCACCTCTTAAAAGAAGAAAAATAAGGAACAATCATCAAAAAGATACCCTGCTCAAAATCATCAAAATAACATCTACAACACAATAAGTAATGACATCATCATTGCTGCATTATCACTACATCATCACTACATCATCACTGTATCATCACTAGATCATCACCGTATCATAACTGACCAAGACTAAAAGAGAAGGACACATTACATAAATCATAATGATTATAACAATCTATTCGTTGACACCATAAGATTTTATAGTGGCATGATTATATTCGCTTAACACCAAAAGAGGTTATAGTGGCATGATTCTATTTTCCTGACACCTAAAGAGGTTATAGTGTCATGATTCTATTCGCCTAACACCTAAAAGGTTATAGTGGCATGATTCTAATTGCCTGACCACTGAAGAGGTTATAGTGGCATGATTCTATTCACCTAATACCTGAAGAGGTTATAGTGGTATAATTCAATTCACCTGACACCTGAAGAGGTTATAGTGGCATGATTCTACTCACCTAACACCTAAAGAGGTTAGAGTGGCATGATTCTATTCACGTGACACTGGAGGAGGTTATAATCTCATGATTTTGCTCACCAAACACTTGGAGAGGTTATAGCGATAACATCTGTCTATTTACCTAGCAACTGAAAAGGTTATAGTGGCAGTATCTTAATTATCAAATCATAATAATGCAACACTCAAGTAAGTACCTCTCTCTTCAAAAAATAATTTTTTTGCATCTTTACATTTGCTTCACATGTATTGACACTAGCGTTAGGTGGCTATACAACACACGTGAAGTAGGGGGCAACTGTCATACCTTAACTTTTACTATCCCTAAAAAGATCTAATGATGAAACAAACCTCTAACATGACTAGAGTCTACTCGTTTATAACACCTCTGAAGTGTGCAACCTTAGAAAACCTAACTGACCCCACCAGTGTGCAAAATTAATCATCAAGCCATAAGTTATGCTCCAACTATATGAAATATAAATTATCAGAATAATAAGAAGCTTATTCTAAGAATTCCTTTCTCAGAACACTCAACTTATTAGACTAATGTTCATTTCGTTAGACTAGGACCCAACTTTCTAAAAAAAGGAAATTGATTTTGATAAAACAAACTTCAAAAACCATCTGATGGCTCCAAAACCTCTAAGAGTGGTCCCAGAATAGTCCAACATAATTTGAGGATCAGCATGTGTTGCTTAGAAGTACTCATAAAGCCAAAAATACACTTAGGTGTCGTACTAAAATCAAAGCCAAACTAGACAAAATAGACTTTGAAAACACATTCGAAAGGCTCCAAAATCTATATCACTCAAAAGTGCATGTAAACATCCCTAGGTGTCATGTACTAAAATCAAGGCTAAATTTGACAAAATGAACTTCAAAAATGAGTCTAGAAGGCCCAAAAACCCTAGGACAAACCTTAAAAAAGCCTATGTAAGCCCTGAATCAAGTGCATAACACATAAAATTGCATATAACTGCATGTGAGCACATGTGGCCATGCGCCAGAACATCACCACACACCAAGCATACAGTCATATACACTTCGCATGGTCATATTCTCTATCATAGGGACACACATGTAAGCATTCCTATACTCCTTACTTTACATATTTTTCACTATAAATAGACACCTCCACACCCATTTTTAGGGGGGAACAAGTGGAAGTGCACACACAATAAAAAATCTATCTGATTGAAGGCACTAGAAACCCTTTTCAAGCTAGTTTTTGCTCTCCCACTGTCTTTTTCTTAAGTGATTAGATCTTTGTTCCACCAAACAAAGCCTCATTTTTATCAAAGCACACTTCAAAGGTATACAAACTAGCATAATTCTATTGTCATTTTGAACTTCTTAATGAGGAAAGCTTGATAATACCTCAAAGCTAAAGCTTTAAAATACACATAAGCTTATTCGAGTCTAAGGACCACATAATCATTTTAGCACATTTATTTTTTCGCATTGCATTTTATTTTATTATCGCCAACATTTGGCAATATTATTGTGCTTGTGTGATGAGACTAGAAATTTTGCATGATTTATAAATAATCTATACTTTATTATGCTTATTTCATATCATCACTCTGTATTCTCTACTTTCAAAACATGAAACCACATCGTAAATATCAATTATGTGAAAAGTTCATATCCCATAATAGAGTCATCATGTTTCCAATCTAGTGATGATATCATGCATCCCTTATATTATCATTATATATCATTATAATATGAATAATTACTATGAACATGCATAATCATCAACATTTTTCTTACTCTTTCAAGTAATTGAGTATCCATTACTTATCCCATTGTTCATGTGATCGAGCAAGCTATGTGCATGGTTGTATTTGCCTTGCAAATTCATCATATCTAAATTTGATTTACTTTTACACAATTTTTTTTCTTTTATATGTGTTTTATTAAGAAAGCCATGTAATAATAACATCCTTTAGCTTTATTATCTTCCACTATTTAATGAATTGTGTGAATGCTATACAAACTATCATGATCAAAACTAGGGTGTTGCATCTATACATTGAACATCATATAATGAGAAATAGTTGAAAAGTAGATGCGATCCCCGAAACCCAAAAATCTTTATTAGGGGCAATACTCATTGAGTGACTTAATGTTATCCCTTTATTTTCTTGATTTTATAAAATTCAGGTGGTAACTCCATAAAATCAAAAAGTGTCTTGTTCCTCCAGAGACCAATCATTTATCCCTATTCAAAAAAGTTTCCATCTCCCTCAGAAACAAAATGAAAAGAACTAATTCATCTTAAAACCAAAAACTAGAAACACAAAAAGGTCGCTCACAGTCATATAAATGAAGATGTGACTATAACCTTCTTAGGTGTCACATAAATGAAGATGCAACTATAACCTTCTTAGGTGTCACATGAATGAAAATGTGACTATAACCTCTTTAGGTGTCATACAAATGAAAATGCTACTAAGAAAAATGAGGATGCAACTATAACCTTCATAGGTGTCATGCAAATGAAAATGCTACTGAGCAAAATGAAGATGTGACTATAACCTTCATAGTTGTCACGCAAATGAAAATGCTACTGAGCAAAATGAAGATATGACTATAACCTTCTTAGGTGTCACATGAATGAAGATGCTTCTTAGCAAAATGAAGATTTGACTATAACCTTCATCGGTGTCACACAAATGAAAATGCTAGTAAACAAAATATGAATATCACTATAACCTTTTTAGGTGTCATGAAAATGAAAATGCCTTTAAGTAAAAAGAGATGCGATGATAACCTTCTTAGGTGTCACAAAAATAAAGATGCGACTATAACCTTCTTAGGTGTCATGCGAATGAAAATGCAACTATAACCTCTTTAGGTGTCACATAAATGAACATGCTACTAAACAAAAAGAGATGCTATTATAAACTTTTAGGTGTCATGCAAATGAAGATGCTACTAAGAAAAATACTATTAAGCGATGTGGAAATGCTATTAAGTAGTGCAAATTCACCTAAGCAATATGAAAATGCTACTAAGCAATATGAATGCTCCTATGCAATGCTGATGAGGTGGTAATGATGATGTAGGGATGATGTAGTAATGACAAGGTGATTGTGTCATCACTTGTTATGTTACAAATGTTATTTTGATGATTTTGAGCAAGATATCCTTATAGTGATTCTTCCCTATTTTTCTTCTTTCAAGAAGTTCTGAGTTCTTTAAAAATAGTAAGGCCACATGTAGTGTCTTTAGATAGGTGGAGCCCATATCAGTGTGATTTTATGTAATTTTGGTGCATGTTTTGTGCTCAAACAAAGGTTTAAGACTAGAGGAATGAGTGTGCAAAGTCTTAAAATGCGGGTATAACTGTAAAGAGGCACATAGAGGGGAGAAGTGTGCAAGGCTGCACGTGTAGAGTGTGTGCCCACACATTAAGTGCAAGGTCATGCAACTTCTCCTCTCCTAGTCTATATAGATGTGCATTTTTAAAGCTTAGGGAGGCTTCGTTTAGTCTTCCCTAAGTGTTTCTTGCTTTTTCTTGAACCCTTTTGAGTTTTTAGGTATTTTCTACTCCATTTTTTCTTATGAATTTTTCCTTCTGATGGATTCCCCAATAATCCTAAGGGTATGAAGGATATCCTTATTACTTTGGATGTCGAGGGTGGCTTCACGGAGACTACTAGAGTAGGGACTTCCACTATAGGAACTAATACTGATGGTCCGTTTAGTACTAAGGGTCCTCAACTATTTAGGCTTTATTAAGGAGATTTGATCCTCGTATTTTATAGTCTGGAGACTCATGCTTGGATTCATCATCATTTCCAGTTTGGTTCTCTTTTATCCCCTATTTTTCTAAAGTTATTTAACTAGCTATGCTGCTTTATTGCTTTTAGCTCTTGTTGTACTTATTATGTTTTTCAATTGAGATTGATGTGGCTTTTGTTCATGGCTCTATAGTGCTTGTCATAACTATTTATTTACACTTGTTATAATATTCTTCTTAGCTTTTTATTATTTTTATTTTTATTTTTATCATGTTAAATGACAAAGAGAAAAATGTGTTAGTATTTAATAACTATGCAAATATAGTGTACTTATTATTTATAGCCTCAAAGGTTTGTCATTGTATTGCCTGGTAGTTTTAACAAGGTCAGTATATACTATTAAGGTCTCCTACAATGTGTGAAGCAAATGGTTGCTAGGAAGGGCTTTAATGGGATTATTACTACACTATCTTATGACTTATATGCATTGAGTTAGATCATTATGTATACATTGATTGAGTGGTGGATGGATACAACGTATACTTTCCTTTTGGAGAAATGACCATCACTTCTTTAGACTTTGTCGTTATCATTGGCTTGAGCTTTTATGGTGAGCCTATTCTCTTTAACAATGAGGAGTGTTCTTTTATAGTGGTAAGGAGGCACCTTACTATAGAGTTGCTTAAGTAGTTTCCCCTATGAAGTTTGGTTATACATACCTCACTCATTACACTAAGTTTATCTTTATTGAGCAAATGATGTATGATATTGATCTCATTTTACTATAGCAGTTGGCCCATTACTTCTTGTTCTACTTGTTAAGTGTTGTCATCTTCTTGAATCCTTCATGTACCGATAGCCTGTGGTTGTTACCTATTTTAAGAGACTTGGAAAGCTTATTGAGATACAATTGGGGTACTACTGCCTTTGCCTATATGTACTTGGGTTTAAATGTAGCATGCAGAGGTGGCTTGAGGATTTGTGAATGTTTGTTTGTGGTGGATGTGAGTAAGACTTCTTGTTTATGTTCTTTTGTTTTTTACTCTTACTTATTTTTCTGACTCTCTAGGTTCTAATTCTGATAGATTTAGGCTTATGAGTTTAGGGTTCTTCCTCATCTGACCGTCGAGCATCTTTTGGAGGATGGTTTTCCTTGTTATTTTTGTTGGTAGGAAGACCACTGACTTGATTGAAGATTGCGTAAAGGCTCGAGACTACATGGGTATGCTATCCTCTAAACATGTATGCTTGATTCTTACTATGTTGGTCATCCCATTTCATGGAGATTCATTTATTCATTTTTATTTTTTAAACAGATTTTAATTTATTGGTGGGCGATGGGATCACATTAGTCAGTGGAGATGGTGACAGCGTGGTAGCTAACAAAGAGGCAATTGTTGCTACCTAGTCTTACTAACAAGGTGTGGTATTTATGTAAGGGAATCCATCATTAATAGGATGGTTCATTTGTGAGGAGAGTCCATGTTCCTCCTCTTAGTGACATGTTTTAGAGTTATAAGCTTAGTGCATATAAGCTCACTACTGCCATTATAGGATATCCTTCTCAGAGTCTTCTAAAGGGTGTAGGCCTTCCTTATACTGATGTGCTGATCTCATAGCTAATTGATGTTGTGGCTAGTGGATTGATCCTCCACCTTCTTAGGTGAATGAGGCTCGTCCCTCAAATTCAAGGACTGGAGCATTATGCTGATCATTGAGAGTTGCTTTTTCTAATTCAGTAGGCTTTTATTCCTACTTTGTACAAGTGTGTAACAAACTTTGTTAGTAATAGTCTATAACTAATATGGTTATAGGGACTTATCTACATCGACAAGGATCTCACTTAAAGGGATCAGGATCCCACGCTGAGGTAGTTGAAGGCACGTTCCATATTAAGGCTACTACTGATGCTAGTGATGTAGCTTTTAGAAGTACCATTCTTAGAGATTTGGTAGCCAGATCATCCCTGATTTTATCTGGGATGGACAGCTTTGGTGGAGGAGTGTATTTTGTTTTGCTTCATCCCAGCTATCCTGAGTCAGATGTTTTCCCTTATTACACTTTATGTTCTCTCTGTATTTCAGTTAGTTTTCCTTTATTTTTATTTCTTTAATGACTACTACTTAACTTATTTGCTTGTTCTTTATAGATCCCCGTGTCTTTTGGTCAATACTGGTATGCTATTACAAGGAGTTCACAATAGTACTTTTTAGAGTTTACAAGTAATCAAAGGGTATGCCCTCTTTATTGAACCTATTTATTTATGCACATGTCTTATGTATGCATGTATGATATACAATTTTCATATAATGTAGGTTAAACATCTCTATGCTAGTTATAAGTAGGAGTAGGAGCATACATCTTATCATGATTATATTTATGAGTTGGAGCCATTGCTAGCATCCTTCTCAATGAATGATGAGGAGCCTGGATCGGATGATGGGAATGCTTGAGCAAGGTTGATGCTTACTTTTGATGGTAGCCATAGCTGATGTAGTTGTTTTAAGGGCTAGCTGTAAGGCTTTTTGGCTTTTGGTTGCTTTATTGTATTATTTTTCCAAGGTCATGGACTTTTGGTGTCTACCTATGCTGCCACGAACATCCATTTGAAGCTCAAGTGCACAAGCCCACTCTATTAAACCTATGGGCCTAAACAAAGGGATTTGAGTCCGAAGATGGACTACTATAAATAAAGTATATAGCACCCATTATAGCTCTCTGAGTCAACTTTGATTTGATATATTATGGGCCTCGTGGGTCAACCGATGCTACCATAAACATGCATTTCAAGCCCAAGTGCACAAGCCCACTCTATCAAATCCATGGGCCTAAACAAAGTGATTTGGGCCCGAAGGTGGATTGCTATGAATGAAGTGTGTTGCACCCATTATAGCTCTCTGAGTCAGTTTTGGTTTGATATATTATGGGCCCCAAGAGTCAACCGATGCTGCCACGAACATCCATTTGAAGCCCATGTGCGCAAGCCCACTATATCAAATCCATGGACCTAAACAAAGGGATTTGGGCCCGAGGATCGACTGCTACATACGAAGTGTGTAGCACCCATTATAGCACTCTGAGTCAGTTTTGATTTTATATATTATAGGCCCCGTGAGTCAACTGATAATGCCACGAACGTCCATTTCAAGCCCAAGTGTGCAAGCCTACTCTATCAAATCCATGGGCCTAAACAAAGTCATTTAGGCTCGAAGATGGATTGCTATGAATGAAGTGTGTAGCACCCATTATAGCTCTCTGAGTCAACTTTGATTTGATATATTATGGGCCTCGTGGGTCAACTGATGCTGCCACTATTAGTGATATGCACTAGGTCAATCATGTATGACCATGTTTTGACTTTATCATTTTATTTAATAAAGAGGCATTTTCATTAGCATTTTGTGCTATGATAATTACTTGAATAGTCAATTCTTACTAAGGTCATCAAGTATGTGACTTGATAGTAAAACCCTTAGATTAAATATGAGTTCTATTCAAATTATCCCTTGTCATAACAATATGTTATGGCTAGTATGATGTTGATTGATGATTATGTTTTACTAATCACGAATATGAGATATTAAGTCAACTCATAGGTACTTATTTGGGAAATAATGTACTAGATTGGCCCATCATAAGAATACTACATAGATCATTTTCATAAGTAATTCTCATTATAATAATATTGATTTAGTCCTTTGACCTTGAAATCATCATGGATTTCTACACAACTATTATATATTTTGACAAACATTATCTTTAACAGGATGATTAAATAGGTTGTTATTGGATATGAAATGAGTTATGTGAGGAATGTGAGTGATTGAGAAGGAATTTGTTCCTTATTTAATCTGAGTAAGATATCTATAGGCCCCTTGATAAGATAGATTGAGGAAAATGCATGGCCATGCTAAAGTGAATTAATAAAGAGTTATCATTCTTAGTCTACTTGGAGTTAAGAAATAATATGATTGAATTATATAAGGATGATAGAAACTATGCCTTATATTCAATCAAGATATCATATGACAAAGGGATTACAATATTTATTATAAATTAGGTTATGTCAGATTATTAACTTTACATGACTTGGGTAGTCATAATGTCTTACTAAAGGCCACTTATGACTTATAGGCCTAAATAGAGATTTAAGGCCTCCTACTAATGTCATATGAACCTACAGGGTCACACACTTAAAATAGGCCCAAAAATGAATATGGGTTTGAGAAGCCCAAATATGCTCTGTGGAAATAAATAAATAATTTATTTATTTATTTAAGGTAAATGTTATCTTAAATAAATGGAATATTATATCTGATTTAATTTTAAATAAAATTAGAATAATAATAATTGAGAAATTACCAAAAAGTTGTTTAGGTAAGTGAAACCCTAATTAGAGGTCTATAAATATGTTATATTCTCTAGGGTTTCACTAACTCAATGATTAGCCACCAAAATTTGTTTTGCTCCTCTTAGAAAAACTAAAAACATAGAGTGTTTTTGTTCTTGATTTATGAGAAATCAAGAGAAGTGCTAGGACACAAATTTTTTATTTTAGTCAAGGGTTGTTCATGTGGACACTTTTGGAGGATGGATTCTTTTGGAGACGTCTTGATCCAAACTACCAAAATCAAAAGCTCAAGGAAAGGTGTCGCCAGAGTGAACCTCCTCTCTGCCTTCCAACAGTCTTACCTCTTCAGCATTTGTTGTAAAATTTGAAAACCTAGTTTTAAATCAATTAATTGAATTACTTAGATCCGAGTTAGGGTTGTGGTTAAAATTTTTAAAATCTGCTACATTTTTGAATCACAAAATCCAACACTAACATGCCCATGAACTTGACACTTATGACATTTCCATCACCCAGAAGAACCCTTGCTTGATTAGCTTATTAACAAGGGTTGTTCCATTCATGTATGGACCATAAACACCTTCATGTACCTCTTCCATTACTCTTGTAGCCTTTGTTTTATCTAGGCATCAAAGTTGTAATCCATATGAAGTTCTTTTCTGTAACACACCCTGGTGCAATGTGAATTTTGATGCTAATTGTCGAATGACTACCTTATCTTTTTCACTTGCCTGACGAGGTATATTCATTTTCTCATATATCATTAGACATTATAGAACCAAGGTTTTTTTATCTTTGCTATTATGTAGTTCTTATAATAGGGTTATCCTTATCTAAGTAGGATTAAAGGCTTCATGGGCATCTCGGATGATCCTTCCCACACTAATGCTAAAGAAGCAAGTGCATCTACCATCTAATTGTGGTTCCTATAGAGATGAATGAATCTGCATTTTTGGAAGGACATGGTAAGCAACTTTAAGTGATCTAGGTAAGGATTTAAGTGTTGTTCCTTTAATTACCACTCTTATGTGGCATGATTGATTACTAGCATGCAACCTCTAAAATTTTGACTTCTGTAATATTAAGGGCTATTAGTGCTTGTACCCCAAGTGTGCATGCCTTATGTTCTACTTCGTTATTTGTGACTCTGAACTTGAGCTTTTTAGCAATCAATACTACTTTGCCTTATGGAGATTGTAATATGACCCTGACTCCTGTGTTGAACTAATTAATTGCTCGATCAAAATACATACGCCATCCTTAAATCTTAATGGTTAAATTGAGGTTAGCTAGGAAGTCCAGTTGGATTTCTTCTAAGTTTGGAATTGGGTCGATAGCCAAAAATTTAGCCACTACTCTTCCCTTTATTGCTTTTTTAGTTCAATACTACACATTGAATTATGTCAATAACATGAGCCACTTAGCAATTTTTCCCACTAGAGAGGGGCATCATAGGCGTATTTCATTGGATCCATTTTAGATATGGCCTATATTCTATAGGACTAAAAGTAATGTTTGAGCTTCTTCATTGCCCATATCATCGCCAAGCATATTTGCTTGTCTTGGCTGCAGTTTTCCTCATACAGTAACATCTTCTTACTTAAGTAGTAGATTGCATGTTTTGCTTTTTTTTCTCCTTCTTGGGCTGTCATTGCATCGATGGCATTTCCTTCAATGGCTAGATACAAGATTAAAGGTATCCCTAGTTTAGGCAATTTCATAATCGATGGGTTAGCTAGGTAGCTTCTGATTTTGTCGAATGTTGACTAATATTATTTGTTCCACTCAACTAGTTGATCTTTTCTAAGTATCTTGAAGAATAGTTCAAACACTGCTATCAAATTGGTGATGAATTTCCTGATGAATTATAGTTACCTTAGAAACCCTTTAATCATTTTTTTTACTTTTGGCACTAGCATCTCTCTTACTGCTTTTGCTTTATTTGGATCCATTTTAACCCCATTCTAACTGACAGCATACCCAACATCTTTCCTGAAGTGACTTCGAACACACATTTCTTTGGATTAAGCCTAAGACTGTACTTTTTGACTCTTTTGAGGAATTTTTTGAGATTGAATGTGTGTTCTTCTCTAGTTTTTGACTTGACCATCATGTCATCAACATACGCTTCCACATGTTTGAGTATCATGTCATGGAACACTGTAGTTTCCATTCTCTAGTAAGTTGCTCTTGCATTCTTTAAATCGAAGGGCATTACTCTGTAGCAATAAGTGTTGAGTAATGTCTTTGTCAATATCAGGCATATCGTCATACATTTAGACAAATACTATTGAATATTTTATTAATATTTTTCAATTTCTCTCCTCTTTTTAGGGGTAACATCTTTTAAAATATGTAGAATGCATGGTTCAAATTTTGGGCAAATATTAAATGATTCAATGCATATGGAACGAATGTCAAATAACTAATGTTTTGATCAATGCAATGCACACTACCATCAGGAAAGACATCAAACAAGTAAGCAAAATCTAATTTCATTGTATTAACTTTAGATTTCATTACATTATCATTTTCAAAAAGAGAAAAGAGTAAAAAAAAAAATTAAAGAAGGGAACTTTCTTTGGATAAGTTGCATGATAGATGGTTTTGTCTTTAAATCACCCACTATTTGTATGTCTCATCAATAACATTATCCCCACTACTAACAGTAAAATGGTGGATGATTCTCTTCCTCCATGTCATTTTGAAGTGATCTATAAACCTTTTTTGTATCTTGCCAATAAAGAAATTTGTAGATTCTAAAGGTATATGTTGCTTCTCACCTAATTATCTCATTACTAGTGCTAGATAGTAGTGGGTGCATGACCTAAATTCTGAGATTGGCAATCAATTCACATACATGCAGAGAGTCTGCTAAGGATAAGTTGAGAAGTGGGTAACGAAATTGAGAAACCAAGATTCAAGATCTTCAATTACACCCTTAAAGGGAAGCACTTATTAAATATAGTCATTGAAATTGACATCAATTGGTTGATGAAAAATCTGGAGTTAGAATGTAAGAATGAGACTCTCAATTATGCTCAAGCTACTACCATCCTTAAATCAAGCATTGATGACATCCTATTTGAAAACACTTTTGATTATGATCTCTATACTTTTTCTTTGTTTAAGACTAATGATGCAATGAACTCTAAAGTTAATACAATGAAATCAATTTTTTCTTACCTATTTGATGTCTTTCTTGATGGTAGTATGCATTACATTAATCAAAACATTAGCATATTTGACATTCATTCCATATGCACTGAATCATTTAACATTGGCACGGAATCTGAACCATGCATTTTGCATATTTTGAAAGATATTACCCTTGAAAAGAGGAGCAAAATTAAAAAAAATATATTCAAATGTATTTGCATGGACGTACAACGATATGCCTAGTATTGACATATACAATGCTCAACATTTCATTCCTAATAAGGATGGGTAGAAACCAAAAAAAATTAAGAGTACTCATACTAGAATGGGCCTAACTAGTTAAAGAAGACATTGAGAAGCATATCAAAGCAAAATTCCTAAAGGTAGTGGACTATCTAGAATGGTTAGCAAATATGGTATCAATACTAAAGAAAGATATAAGGGTTAGAATCTATGTCGACTATATAGATTTGAATAAGGCTTGCCCGAAAGACAATCTCCGACTACCTCACATAGACATATTGGTTTATAGTACTGCAGCATGTGTAATGTACTCCTTTATGTATGGATTGTCTAGGTATAATCAAATCCTAATGGCCATTATCGACAAAGCAAAGACAACTTTCATAATAGAATGGGGCACTTATTGCTACAGAGTAATGCCTCTTAGTTTAAAGAATGTAGGAGCAACTTACCAGAGAATGGCAACTATAATGTTCCATGACATGATACATAAATAAGTGGAACTTTACGTTGATGACATGATTGTCAATTCAAAGACTAGAGAAGAACACTCATTTGAACTTAAAAAGTTCCTTAAAAGAATTAAAAAGTACAGTCTCAAGCTTAATCCAAAGAAATTCATGTTTGAGGTCACTTTAGGAAAGATATTGATGTATGTTGTTAGTCAGAATGGAATTCAAAATAGATCGTGACAAAGTAAAAGTAGTAGACTGCATGTTCTGCTTTCATATGACATGATGGTCAACTCAAAGACTAGAGAAGAACACCTATTTGATCTCGAAAAGTTCCTTAAAAAATCAAAAAGTATAATTTCAGGCTTAATATAAAGAAATGCATTTTTAGGGTCACTTCAGGAAAGATGGTAGTGTATGTTGTTAGTTAGAATGAAATTGAAGGAGATCCTAAAAAAGAAAAAGTAGTAAGAGAAATGCCAGTCCAAAAATAAAAAAAAAGAAATTAAAGGGTTTCTAAGGAAACTATAATTCATTAGCAGATTCATCACCACGTTAATAGCAGTGTAAAAACCAACCTTTAACCTACTAAAAAAAGATCAGTTGGTTGAGTGGAACAAATAATGTTAGTTAGCATTCAACAAGATCAAAAACTACCTAGCTAGCCCACCAGTCCTAAAACCACCTAAACTAGGTATACCTTTTACCCTGTATCTGGCCATTAAAGGAAATGCAATTGGTGCAATGTTAACCCAAGAGGGAGAAATGAAAGTGGAACATACAGTTTACTATTTAAGTAAGAAGATGTTACTGTATGAGAAAAAGTACAATCAAGTCTAATAGATATGCCTAGTAATGGTATGGGCAATGAAGAAACTCATACATTATTTCTAGTCCTATAGAATTCAGGCTGTGTCAGAAATGGATCCAATGAATACCTCTATGAAGCTCCCTCTCTGGTGGCAAGACTTGCCAAGTGGCTCATGTTAATGACAGAATTCTATGTGTAGTTTCTAATTAAAAAAGTAGTAAATAAAAGAGAAGTGTCTAAATTTCTAGCTCTCAACCCTAATCCAAGCTTAGAAGAAATCTTACTATACATCTTAAACAACCTTAGTTCAGCCATCGAGACTCAAAGATGGTGGATGTATTTTGACAAAATAGTTAGCCAGTTCGACGTAGGAGTTAGGATTATACTATAATCCCAGAAGGTGAAGTAGTACTAATTTCCAAGAAGCTAGAATTCAAAGTCATAAATAATGTAGCAAAATATGAGGCATACATACTCAAAATAGAAGCATTGATAGCCCTGGATGTCATAGAGGTTAAAATATTTAGAGATTCTATACTAATAATCAATCATGCCATAAAAGAATGAGAATTGAAGGAGTAGCACTTAAAACCTTGCCCAGATCACTTTAAATTGCTTACCATGTCCTTCTAAAAATGCAAATTCATCCATCTCCCTAAAGACCATAATCAGATGGCAAATGCACTTGCTTCTTTAGCATCGATGTAGGAAGGACAATCCAAAATGCCAATAAAGCCTTTAATCATACTCAGATTAGGATAACCTTGTTATAAGAATTATAGAAAAGTGAAGATAGAAATAGTAGAAATAGTTAAAAAAAACCCTAGTTCTATGACATCTAGAGATATTTGAAGGAACAAGCCTATCCCAATCAAGCAAGTGAAAAAGATAAGACAGTCATTTAATGATTGGCATCAAAATTCACATCGCACTAGGTGTGCTATACAAAAGAACTTCATATGGGTTACAACCCCGATGTCTAGATGATACTAAGATCGAAAAAACCAATGGAAAAAGTACACAAAGGTGTTTATGATCCACACATGAATGGAGCAATCCTAGCTAAGAAGCTAATCAAACAAGGTTTCTTTTAGATGATAATGATGGAAGACTATGTCAAATTTTTAAGAGAATGCCACAAGTGTCAAATTTATAGGGATGTCAATCACCTTCCCTCAATAGAATTACATTACTTCTCCATGGCCCTTTATAGCATGGAGATTAGACATAATTAGGGAAATCCACCCAATAGCCTCGAACAGAGATAGGTACTTCCTAGTGGCAGTAGATTACTACACAAAGTTGGTTAAAGTGGAATCATTTGCAAATATAGGAGCCAAACAAATGGCTAAGTTCATAAAAAAGAATCTATTCTATCGATATGGGATCTCCTATCATATAATCTCTGACAATAGTGTTCAATTCCAAGGGGAAGTTAAAGAACTACTAAGAAGTTAAAAGGTGGAACTTCACAAATCTTCTCCTTACAGACCATAAGCAAATAGGGTCATCAAAGCCGAAAATAAGAACATCAAGAAGATTTTGTCAAATATGACTCAAACTCACTAAGATTAGGTAGATAGATTACCATATGCTTTATGAAGGCACCAAATAACAATCAGAACTTTAGCGGGAGCTACTCCTTTCTCACTAGTGTATGGGTCAAAAACAGTACTCCCAATTGAAATATAAATCAAGTCTCTATAGGTAGCAATTGAATCTAAATTACTGGAAGTGCAATGGGCTCAATAGAGGCATGATAGCTTCACTCTCTTAGACAATTAAAGGCTTAATGCTTTATAGCATACACAATTGTACCAATCTTGACTAGTTAAAACCTTCAATAGAAAGGTGAAAAAAAGTGTGAAAGCGGGAAACTGGGTGTTAAAGCAAGTAAGGTAGAATGTTCCAAACCCTAAAGAAAAATTTAGACCAAACTACGAAGGTCCGTACTAGTTCAAACATGCTTTATCAAAAGGACAAGCCAAGCTAATGGATTTTAAAGGCAATGAATTCTCTGAATCCATCAACATAGGCCGCTTGAAGAAGTATTATGTCTAGAGCAAAAAAAACCCTGCTAAGTTAAAAGCCTAAAAAGGTAGCTCAAGAAAAACTTAAGGACTTTCTGATAGGTTGAAAACCCTACATGGGCAACCTAGGTAAAAATTAGGGAAAGAGAGAAAATACTTAACTAGAAAACTTGAGAAGGCTAGTTAGGGACAGGGGTAACCTCAAATTCAAAATTTTTATGAATGCACCTATGCTTTTCTTAAATAATTTCATTGAAATGAGAATAATTACCAATTTATTCAAAACATCTTTGAAAAAGTGCAATACATTTTTATCATTATGAATTGCATCAACCATGCTTGGCATTTTCTTTCATTATATGACTATGGTTCTTACCATCTTCTTTAAACTCTCTCCTTGAGATCAGCTACTATAATCAAAGTTTAAAAAAACCCAGCTATATGTGAAGAGCTCTAAAAGGAAATGCCCTAGGCAAAAGAGGGAAGAAAAAGAAAACTCAATTAAGTGCAAAAACCTCTAAAAGGAGACGTCTTAGGCAAAAGAGGGAAAAATAAAAGAGGCAGAAAATAGTAATGGAAAACATCACCAAGCATAACAATGACATAGGAAAAGCATTAAACATATAGCAAGAAGCATAAACACTATAGTCATCAACATACATGTATCGTACAACACATATGGGATAAATGCCTAAATACAACACCTAGAGTATATGACCTCGGGAAAATAACATAACAAAACAACCTGAAGCCAAAAGCCCTACACCTAGCTCTTAAAACAACTACATTGGCCACGGCTGCCATCAGGAGCAAACATTAATCATGCCTAAGCATCCCCATCATCTGATCCATGCTCCTCATCATCCATTGCAAAGGATGCTAGCTGTGATTCCAACTCGCCAATTCATTTGTGATAAGATGTGTGCTCTCACTCCCGTTCCCACTCATGACTAGTAAGGAGCTATTCAACATGCATTACATAAAAATTGCATGTCACACATTCATGCATATATAAAATATGTGTATAAATAAATAGGTATAATAAAGAAGGCATACCCTCTAATTGCTTATGAACTCTAAAAAATGTTGTTGTGCACTCCCTGTGATAGTGTACCAGTACTAAATAGTAGAGACGAGGACCTACAAAGAATAAGCAAATAATTCAAACACTAAACATTAAGTGAAATAAACAAAATAAAGGTGAAACAAAGCACGAACATGTGTAATGTCTAGAGGGATAACATCTGAATGAGGATAGTTGGGATGAGGCAAATCAAAATACACTCCTTCACCAAAGATGTTTATCCAAAACAACACTAGGGATGATCTAACTACCAAATCCCTAAGAACAATACTACTAGAAGCCATACTACTAACATGGGTAGTCGCCTCAATATAAAACATGCTCTCATCCTCCTCAAAGCGGGATCCTTATCTTTTTCTTGTGAGATCCCCACCGCTATAAACAAGTCCCCATAACTATATAAATTATAGTTTATCACTAACAAAGTTTGCTATATACTTGTACAACATATTAATAAAAGCTCATTGAATCAAAAAAAGCAACTCTTAATGATCCATGTGATGCCCCAATCCTCAAATTTATAGGACAAGACTCAATTGCTTGTGGAGGTAGGGGTCGAGGAATAAAGCCATTAGCCATAGAATCAATTAGCTATGGAATCAACACATCAGCATAAATGAAGACTACATTCTCTAGGAGGCTCATATAAGGATATCCTCTCATGGCAATAGTAAGCTCATATGTATTAAACTTATAACTCTAAAACATATCACTAGGAGGAGAAATAAGGAATCTTCTCATGAAAAGGCCATCCCGCCAATAATGGACTCACTCATCGACTACTACACTTTGCTAGTAAGACTAGGTAACAGCACTCGCCTCTCTATTAACTGCCATACTGTTACCATCTTTACCAACTAATGTGATCTTATTGCCCACCAATGAAGAAGGATCTGGTTAAAAGCAAAAATGAATAAAGAATCTCTAGGAAATGAAACAACTAATACAATGAAATCAAGTATACTTGTTCAAGGGACAATTTATCCATATAATCCTAAGCCTCTACACAATCCTCGATGAAGTGAATGGTCTTCATAATCCAATAGGAATAATGAGGAAAACCATCCTCCAAAAGATGCTTGATAGTCGAATGGGGAAAAAACTCAAACTCATAAGCCCATCTCTATCAAATTAGAATTTAGAAAGTTAGAAAAATAAACAAAGGATAAAGAGTAAAAGAACATACATACACAAGAACTCTTATTCATATCCAACATAAACAAGCATCTGTAAATCCTTGAGTATATAGGCTCCATCTAAACCTAACTACATGTGGGAAAAGGTAGTAGTACCCTAGTTATACCTCGATAGGCTATCCAAGTCCCTCAGAATAGGCAGCAACTATAGACTACCCATACCTAAAGGATTCAGGAATATGACAACACTCAGTAGGTAGAATAGGAAGCAATGAGCCAACTGCTCTTTCAAAACAATATTAGCATGATACTTTGTCCACATAATAGAAATAAACTCAGTGTAGCAAGTAAAGCACAAAAAACCAAAATTCATAGGGGCAACCACCCTAAGTAACTCCTTAGTAAGGCACTTCCTTACCACTATAAAAGAACACTCTTCCTTACTAAAAGGAATAGGCTCCCCAAAAAATCCCAAGCCCATAATAGCAATAAAATCTAGAGGAGTGATAGTCATCTCTCTAATGGGCAAATGAAAAGTGCACATCATATCCATGCATCGCTCAATCAATGCATATATGGTGACCTGACTAGATGCATATGAGTTATAAAATAGCACATTAATACACTGCAAATATGCATAGTTATTTAGGGTATTATAAGTATTGTTTTGTTCAATTTTAGTTTAATTTGTGTGCTTATTTAGTTATGCAAATGCTATTTTTAGTTCCAATTGCTTTTTATGGTAGTTCATATGTTTTATATATGTTTTTTGGTTCAATTAATGTATGGGAAGGACTTTGGACTTGTTAGAATGAAGTATGAAGCTTAAGAAGCAAAAGGAAGTTAAATTGATAATGGCACAAGATGTTACAGTGGGAACGAGTCATGATAGGGTAAGCCGTGCTGAGTCATAGCCATGTCACCAGTCGTCCTAGTGATGTCTCACCAAAGGGTTGCAACTTTCCAACTTTGAGTAGTTTTCATATTTTGGACATAACTTCCTCTATAGACATTCAAATGAGGTGATTTAAGTTGGTCTAGAAAGATAACTCAAAGATCTAGGACTTTCATGAAGGGACATTCTTCAAATAAGGTCATATGGATCATCTTTTCCTAATGATAATGTTAATGCCTTATGTGATGAGTTGAATAGACATAAGAATGCCATTGGTTATTCTATAAGTGATTTGAAGGGTATTAGTCCTCATATACATATGCATAGAATTTTTTTAGAAGATAATTCTAAGCCTTCCATTGAATGTTAAAGACAATTAAGCCCTACTCTCAAAGAAGTGGTAAGAAAAGAAGTGACTAAGCTGCTTGATAATGGAATCATATATTCCATTAGTGATAGTAAATGGGTAAGCCCCGTTCAAGTTGTACTAAAGAAAGGAGGCTTAACCATTGTTAGGAATGAATCTAATGACTTGATACCTACTAGAACTATCATAGGATGGCATATGTGTATTTACTATAGAAAACTAAATAAAGCAACTAGGAAGGATCACTTCTCATTACCTTTTATCGACCAAGTTCTTGAGAGGTTAGCTAATTTTTCTTATTTTTGTTATTTGGATGGACTTAGTGGGTTCAATCAAATTCTTATTCATCCTGAAGATCAAGCTAAGACTACCTTTACATGTCCATATGGTACTTTTTCTTTTAGGCATATGCCTTTTGGTTTATGTAATGCGCCTGCAACTTTCCAAAGATGCATGTTTTCCATATTTAGTGATTTACTTGATGATTATGTAAAAGTTTTTATAAATGACTTAATTCTTATTTCATTTTATTTTAGTTAGTAAAAGTTCTATTTACAATATTTTAGAATTCACACATTTTTTTTATTATTTCATACTATTTCTTTTTCTTAGTTTATTTCACTTATTTATTCACATTTCTTTATGATTAGTTTTAGTACACATTTGGTTTCTGATGAGTTTCTTATTTTTATGCATTCTTTCATATATTGTTTCATTGAAATTATATTTGCACATTAGCATACTATCACGACTCATTACACAGTCATGAGTCGTTATAGAAAGATAGTGTGTCGAGTCGTTATGCTTGGAATGACTATCCATCATGCAAGAAGCCGTAATGAGTCATTCCAGCAGGATGACTCAATACAGAAAGTGTCCATGCTGACTCAACACCCTATGTCAAGTCATCCCATCAACATACTTATGTGCATTTTACACATCTAGTTACACACACTTGTAGCAGCCATAAGTTAGCACTTTTTACATCTTTTTATTACTATTTATTTATTCTTAATTCAGTTTTAGATTTGAAAAGTTATCTCGAATCAACACCACCCTTCATATTCCATCTTCTTTACTCTATTTTTTCCATTTTCATTTCTTACTCTCTATATTTTTTTGCCCTTCTTAACTTCATTCAATCAACACTAACACCATGAGAAAGACTAGAGGATCATCATCCAAGAGGCCACACATTGAAGAATCCCATCAAGAGGAGGAAGAAAATCTGAGCAAGACTTACAAGGCTAAGTTTCTAATCCTTTCACATGTAGAACGTGCAAAGTTTAAAACAATGATGTTTAGACAAATCTTAGGTTGTAAGTATATTTCTCTCCCTTGCACAATGTCGGTATGCTTGAGGTGTTTGATTAAATATTAACTCAATATGGCCTTAAGACATTTATTTCTGTGCATGAGGACACCTATGTTGATTTAATTACTAAATTCTACACTACCTTGGATGTTAATAAGAACAATTCTCAAATTCTAGAATTTAGGATGGAAGGAAAGAAACACCAATTAAACTATTCTTTCATGCATCGTGTGTTTGGTTTTAAAAAGGATGGGTTATGTAATCCCCCATCTAACTTCAATTTGAATGAATTTTGGACATTTTTAACTGATTTGCAAACCCCTTTTCAACCTAAAAAAGCTAAGGAAATGTTCATTAAAGACGTGAAATATTGGTTGTTGCATAAGGTCCTAGCATGTGTTGTTTTCACAAGTCTGAGTTCAATAGGGTTTCTGCACAAGAAAATTTTCTTATGTGGTGTATTCATAACAAGAAGTAAATTTGTTGGACTTATTGGATATTTAATCAGTTATTTTCTTTTACTCCACATAAGGATTCACCCTTAACACATGGACATGTGATTACAATAGTAACTAAGGCTTTGAATGTTGATCTTGTCGGTTATACTTGCAGGGTTGAATGCTCTTATTTTACTAACCATGCTTTTATGAGAGGGGAAGTTGTTGATGCAAGATTCTAATTTATTCCTACCCAATCATGTTCATATTGGCATGGACTTGCTGGATCATCTCAGGTTGAGGAGTCTCCAACCGCTTATCAAATAGAAAGTGAATCGGAGGAAGAACTTCCTCAATATCAACCATTTGGATATGTTCCTTTGCTAAGCGATCCTCTTCAAAGTGCACCAAGCTCTTCATGTGATCACCCTCCCATTTGGGACCAAATTTTGAACAATCAAATTACCCTACAAGGGCAATTGAATGAGATGGATTTTCAACAAAAATAACTAGCTCGTTGTCAATGAAAAATTAAATGCAAGTTGAAACAATACTTTGCTCAATCCAGATACTCCATTGAGTCTCCGCCCACTACTCCAACCGACAACTAAGGAATTATTTCTATCCTTTCTTTTGCTTTCTTTTCTTTACATTGAGGACAATGCATGCTCTTAAGTGTTGGGGAAGGGATATAAATGAGTATTAGTATATTAATAATTTATATATTAGGATGTTATATTCGTTTGTGTGTTTGTGCTATATTTTTGTGTATTTGCATTAATTTTATTATTCATTTTGCTCCTATATTTAATAAGTAGCCATCCTTAATAGTCTTTTTAATTTTGATGAAGTCAATATATTTTGTTAATAATTAATTTCTTATTGCTCAATTGGTAGAAGTTTAAGTTTGAATGTAGTATAAGTAGTAAGTTTATGTTTTTTTATCTCTTTTTATTATTTTTAAAGTTTAAAGAATACTTTAGTTAACTTGCTAACTATGCTTAAGGCTAGGTAGTAATGATTTAAGCTTAGGTTTTCTAAAGACTTAGGTAACCTTAGGGAAACTATAGCCATAATACATATGAAAATTGCTTTTCAATAATGGATGAAGACTTAAAAAAAAAGAAGAAAAATAAAATATTAATAATGCTTGTAAGTTGATACATCTTAAGTAAGTTATGTATAATTGAGTATGCTCCTTAGTTGTATTCATTTGGAAAGAGATATATAATGTCACAATCTCAAGTAAGTTAAGTACATTTATGTTTGCTCCTCATTTTCATTCATTCGAAAAGAGTACATTTAGTAAGTATGCTTATGAATAAAATGTCTAAAAATGCCATGAGAAAAGTATATTGATATGTGTGCTTAACATTGTGTCAAGGTTGTTTTTGCTTCTAGAATTCCTAAGTTTAAAGCATGACTATTTTTGCTAAATACCTTGGTTAGAACTTTGACTTTGCATTTTTTATTTTATTCTTAGTAGATTAAGATAAATTAGTAAACCTGTTGCCTATGCTATGAGACTAGTTTATTCTATTATTGTTAAGCATTAAAAATTCACTTATTGAATTATCCTTTTCTAACTTCACTCATAATTAAAATGACTTGATAAGGATGCTACCCTTGTTTTAGAATAAATGATAATTTTGTTAATTTCTTAATATTTGATCTATACTTGCTTGAGGGCAACCAAGGTTTAAGTGTGGGGGAGTTTGATACAATGCAAATATGCATAGTTATTTAAGGTATTATAAGTATTGTTTTATTTAATTTTAGTTTAGTTTGTGTGTTTATTTAGTTATACAAATACTAATTTTAGTTCCAATTGCTTTTTATGGTAGTTTGTATGTTTTATATATGTTTTTTGGTTCAATTGATATATGGGAAGGACTTTGGACTTATTAGAATGAAGTATGAAGCTTGAGAAGAAAAAGGAAGTTAAATTAATATTGGCACAAGTTGTTATAGTGGGAATGAGTCATGACAAGGGCAAGCCGCGCCGAGTCACAACCATGTCATGAGTCATCCCAATGATGTCTTACCAAAGGGTTGTAACTTTCTAGCTTTAAGCAGTTTTCATATTTTGGCCATAACATCCTATACAGACATCTAAATTAAATGATTCAAGTTTCTCTAGAAATATAAATTAGAGATCTAGAAATTTTATGAGGGGATTTTCTTAAGATAAGGTCATCTGGAAGGACAAAAATTCCCTAGAAGTTACTATATTTACATAAAGTTGTGACCCTTCATTTAAAAGGGTACCTTTCCAATTGTAACCCCTTTTAACCACTTATAGGGTCTATATATAGATCAATTGTGACTTAAGATAGAGGATTCCAAATATATAACTTCATTAGAGCAATTATTGCTTAGACTTAGTGTTTAAAGATCAACTAGAAGGAGATCAAATAAGAAGCAAGAAGAGAAGATTGCTCTACATTAAGCAAGTGCTGGAAGATTTAGTGAAAGGGTTTTATCAATGCTCTTTCTTCTTCTCTTATTGTTCTCTAACTATGTTTCTTGGATAAGTCTTGTTTGAGCAGCAACGATGAATTAAATAAGAACTACATTTTGTATCTTATTTTGTTTATGATTTAATTTCAATTAGTGCTTAATTAAGTTATTTATGATTAATCACCATATGTAACTTATTTTAATCAAAATTACTTACAATGAGAGTTGGGGTTATTTGGTGGACATATAATTGAAATTACTTATGAATTGGATTTACTTAAAGACAAGAAATTCATTTTAAGGGAAAAGAATTAGTATAATTACTTTATGATTTTTGTTTATCTCTACAAAGACACAAGAGTGATTGTAGACTCTAGATAGAATCATCCTTGATCAACAATGAGAGTTACTTTTAAGGATTTATTGGTATAATGTGATTTATGATTTTATCTTCTATCTGCAATACAACGAGAGGGCTTGCAGACTCTAAGAGGAAATACTTCTAATTGATAACGAGAGTTTCCTTTAGAGACTCTAACTTTAAATTGATAATGAGAATTGCTTTTAAAGATGATATGCACTAATATCCAATCAATATGTTTTATGATAATCTTTACATTTTATTTCTATTTAATATTATAGTAAATTAGTAGTAATTAGATTCTTTAATTTATTTTGATTTATTTTTGCCTATACATCTAAGTAATGATCCGATTAATATAGAATTGCCCAAAAATTCCCGAGTGTTCGACACCCTTCTTACTCTATACTAAGTCCTAGAGACTAGGGTTATACAATTCTACCTGCTTCACATATCAATAATTTCATCAAAGTCCTTGTCGACAACCATCTTCTTCACACACAGCAAGAGCCCCTAATAATACATGCTAACTTTGTTAAAACTATTAGGCAATGCAATGATAGACCTGTGAGGCTACAAATAACAAATAAACTATCAAATATTAGTATGGTTACTAAATTCTAAAACATCTTCCTCTCTATCATTTAATAGGAATAAAAATAATAAAGTAAAAGCCAAGAAGAACATTACGGTAAGTGCTAACAGATAGTTATAGAGACAAATCAAAAGCTATCGACTATCAATGCTAGCAATAAAATTATGAATTAACATATAGTTACAGCAAGTGCTATAGAGCTATAGATAAAAGCTCCAATAACCTTAATAAAAAAAAGACAATATGTACAGCAAGAGCTAACAGATAGCAAAGTAGGATAAACAATTAAATAACTTTAAAAAATAGAGAATAAGGAAGAACCTACCTGGCAATGATGACGAATCAAAGCATGAGTCTCCAAACTATGAACTTTAGGGATTGAACCTCCTTAAAAAAGCCTGGACAACTAAGGACCCTAAGTGCCAGATGGACCATTAGTACTAGTTCCCACAATGGAAGTCACTATATCATCACCAATAACCTCCATGAAGTCACCCTTGACATCCAAATCACCAAGGATGTCCTTAAAATTCTCAAAAATATTGGGAAACTCCATCTAATTTAAAGAAAAGAAAATTACTAAAGTATAAATAAAGCAAAAAAATACCCAAAACTCAAAAAGAATCAAGAAAAGGCAAAAAACAACTAAAGAATACTAAAAGAAGCCTCCCTAAGCCTCAAGAACTAAGGTTTATATATAGTAGAGAGGGGAAGCACATGAATATGTGCCTAGTGCATGATCACATGCTCAACATGTACTAGGTGCCCTTCCACCCCTCACATGCTCTAAACCAGTGACGAGTGAACTCTGAGACTATGCACGCTCATTCCTCATGTATTGAACATCCGTTTGAGCATAAAATATACATTAAACTCATATAAAAGCACATTAATATGGGCTCTACCTATCTAAATACACTGTACATAGCATCACCATCTTCCAAGAACTCAGCACCTCTCAAAAGAAGAAAATTAAGGGAGAAATATAGTAAGTACATCTTTTTCAAAATCATTAAAGTGACATCTACAACATGATAAATGGTGACATCATCATTACTGCATCATCATTACTACCTCATCGCTACATCATTATTGCTTAGTAGCATTTTACAATGCTTATACACACTCACATTACTTAGTAGCATTTCCATATTGCTTAGGAGCATCTTTATATTACTTAGTAGTAACCTTCATTTGTGTGACACCTAAGAAGGTTATAATCGCATTCTCATTTTTCTTTGTAGCATCTTTATTCGTGTCACACCTAACAAGGTTATAATCATATTCTCATTTTGCTTAATAGCATCGTTATTTGCGTGACACCTAAAAAGGTTATAAAAGCATTCTTATTTTTCTTAGTAGCATTTTCATTTGTATGACACCTAAAAATGTTATAGTCATAATCTTCATTTATGCAACACCTAAGAAGGTTATAGCTGTATCTTCATTTTGCTTAGTAGCACCTTCATTTACATGACACCTAAGAAGGTTATAGTCATATCTTCATTTTGTTTAGTAGCACCTTCATTTGTGTGACACCTAAAAAGGTTATAGTTCCATCTTCATCATTGTTTAGTAGCATTTTCATTTGTATGACACCTAAAGAGGTTATAATTGTATTCTCATTTTGCTTAGTAGCATCTTTATTTACATGACACCTAAAGAGTTTATAGTCATACCTTTATCTTCCTGACACTTGAGGAGGTTATAGTTGCATATCTATTTGCTTGGCACCTAAAGAGGTGCAATTATACACACTTTATATGCATACCATTCGTGTGAAAATCACATCTTTGTGTGAACCTCGAGTCACATCTTTACATTTTTATATCACATCCTTGCATAAAATTGCATCTTATATGATGACTGAATTACCAAACAATAATAAGTCTGATCACAACACAATGATAGTAGTCAAATCTTAATCTAAATATGGCCCACAGGTAAGTACCTCTCTCCCTATAAAATAATTTTTGCATCCTTGCATGTGCTTCACATGTATTGACACCAACACTAAGTGTCTATGCAACACACATGAAGTAGGGGCAACTATCATATCTCAAATTTGACTGTCCCCAAAAAGGTCTAATGATGAAATGAATCTTCAAACATAACTAAAGTCTACTCATCTGTAACACCTCTAAAGTGTGCAACCCTGAAAGCTTAATTAATTCAACTGGTTTGATCATTAAGCCATTAAGTTATGCTCCAATATTAAAAAATACAAACTATCAAAATAATAAGAGGCTTATTCCGAGCAATTTTCTCTCAAAACACAGCTTATTGAGATGATGTTCATTTCATTATATTAAGACCCAACTTTGTGAAAAAATGAAAATCAATTTTTACAAAATGGACTTTAAAAACACATCTGAAAGGCTCTAAAACCCTTATAAGTGGTCCTGAAATATTCTAAAACAACTCGAGAATTAGCACACATCACTTAAAAGTGCATCCAAAGCCACTAACACTCCTAGGTGTCACACCCTAAAATTAAGGATGAATTAGACAAAATGAACTTTAAAAATGTATCTAAAAGGCCTATAAACCCTAGAATCCAACCTCACAAATCCTCAAAAAAGCCTCAAATTACATGCATGGTGCATAAAAAGTGCATGCGACCATGCACTAAGTGCATGACCACATGTATTTTGCATGGCCACACGCTTTATTCTAGGAACACGTGCATGACCACACACTCATTAACCCCTTCCTTGATGTTTTCATTATAAATAAGGGTCTCCACACCTTATTTTGACAATAATAACACACAACAATAACCCACACACTCAAAAATTTATCCATTCAAAGACACTAGGAACCTATTTCCAAACACTTTTAGCTCTCCCATTGTGTTTTTCCTAGGTTATTAGACCTCCTTTTTCACCAAACCTAGCTTTATCTTTTGCCAAAGCATGCTTCAAAGGTATATAAGCTAGCATTATTCTACACATCATTTTAAACCTCTCAATGAGGAAAGTTTGATAATCCCTTGAAGCTAAAGCTTCAAAACTCATAGAAGCTCATTTGAATTTGATGACCACACAATCATTTTAGCATGTTTATTTTATTGCACTACATATTACTTAATTATCATCAGCATTTGTGAATCTTATTGTGCTTTCATTATGAGACCTGTAATTTGCATGTTGTGTGAATAATGTGTGCTTCGTTTCCACTCATTCCATATCATCATTATACATCCTCTAGTTTTAAAATCTAAAAAATCACACTGCACATATCAATAACATGACAAATTCATATCCCAAACTAGAGTCCTCATGTCCTTAGTCCTCATGTCCTCATGTCCTCATGCATCTATTATATCATCATCGCATATCGTCATAGCATAATAATAACTGCAAACATGCATAGTCATGTACATTTTGCTTACCCTTTCAAGTGATTAAGTGTTCATTACTTATTCTTTTATTCACATAATTAAGTAAGCTACATGCATAGTTATGCTAATCTTTCAGATTCATTATATTTAAGCTTGATTTATATTTCCTCAATTGCTTTTCCTTTTATATGTATTTTGTTAGGAAAATAATGTAATAATGATATTTTAGCTTTATTATCTTTTATTAGCTAATGCATTGTATGAATGCTATATAAATTGTCATAACCAAAAATAGGGCGTTGCAATAGCTATACATTGAATACCGTACAATGAGAAATAATTATAAAGTAGATGCAATCTCCCGAACCTGAAAATCTCTACTGTGGGCAATATTCATCAAGTGACTCCATGTTATCCTTTTTTTTTCCTAATTTCCTAAAAGTTGGGTAGTGACTCCATAAAATCAAAAAGCATCTTATTCCTCCTAAGACCAATCATTTATCCTTATTTAGTAAAGTTTCTATGTCCCTTGGAAATAAAACACAAGATCAAAATGAGACTCGAGGTCACTCATAGTTCCTTAACCTAAACATCATCCTATTATAGGCACCAAATAGGTGTTTAAAAATAAGATGAATGAACAAGTTATCATAATTAGGAACAAAGGTAAACTAGTAGCTAAAGGTTATAATCAAGAAAAAGGCATTGAATATGATGAAACCTTTGCCCCGGTTATAAGGTTAGAAGCTATTAAAATGCTACGTGCATTTGCATGCTTCATGGATTTTTAACTTTTTTAAATGGATGTCAAAAGTCCATTTTTAAATATTTATATTGAATAAGAGGCGTATGTTAAATAACCTCTAGGTTTTAAAAATTTTGATTTTCCTAATCATGTGTTCAAGCTTTCAAAATCTTTATATGGATTGAAGCAAGCCTCAAGAACTTGGTATGAAAGGTTGAGTAACTTTTTGCTAAAGAAAGGGTTCTTTAAAGAAAAAGTTGGCATAACTCTTTTCATAAAGAACTCTAAACATAATTTAATTATTGTACAAATATATATTGATGACATTATATTTGGTACGACTAATCATTGCTTGTGTGAGGAATTTTCTAAGTTGATGTAAAGTGAATTTGAGATGAGCATAATATGTGAGCTCAAGTTCTTTTTTGGACTTTAAATCAAGCAATGTAAGGATGGGATCTTCATTATTCAAACCAAGTATATGAGGGACATTCTCAAGAAGTTTGGCATGGATAGAGCTAAGTCAAGTAAGATCCTTATGAGCACCACAACCAAACCCAACAAGGATAAGAATAATAAACTAGTTAATGAAAAGCATTATAGAGGTGTAATCAGATCTCTTCTTTATTTAATGCAAGTAGGCTATATATTATGTTTACTACATGCTTATGTGCTAGTTTCAATCTAGTCCTAGAGAGTCTCATCTAAATGCCATTAAGAGAATCTTTAAATATCTTAGTAGAAGCTTACATTTAGGACTTTGGTGTCCTAAAAGTTCTTCCTTTTATTTAACTAGCTATTCAGATGCAAACTTTGTCGATAGTTTACTAGATAGAAAGAATACTTTTGGAACTTATCAATTCTTAGAAAATTGCTTAGTTTTTTAGTTTATCAAGAAATAAGTTTTGGTTACCTTGTCCACCACCGAAGCAGAATATATGGTAGCTAGTTGTTGTTGCTCACAAGTATTATGGAAAAAAAATAATTAATGGACTATGGCATTCATATTAATAATATTCCAATTAAATGTGATAATAAAAGTGCTATAAACCTTAGTAAAAATCCCATTCAACACTCTAGGACCAAGCACATGTATATTAGACATCATTTTCTTAGGGATCATGTACAATGTAATGATATTTTGCTTAAATTTGTTCATACAAGTAATCAACTTGCAGATATTTTTACCAAATCTCTTAATGAGGAGAGATTAAATTTCCATACGCATGAGCTAGGCATGATTAATGGTTCTAGCTTGCATTGATGCATATAAATTGTTAACTAAATATTTGCACTTTTTTGATATTGTTGCTAGATGATGAATTGTTTGTTGAAATATTTTCCTTGATTATTAAATTAAAATGTATATGGCACACATGTTATGATATGCTTATTTTAAATATTTTCACTTTATTGTATTTTTTAAATTTTATTTAACTTCCCTCCTTTTTTTGCTAATTAATGATTGCTTATTGAATTAAATTAAATTCATTCATTAATCTTAATATTAGAAAAATAAATATTTTCATTTGTATACTCATTTATATGATTATTCATGATTAAATGTCATTATAATTATGTTTGATATCAATCTCATTAGATTGGGTGTGCATTTAGTCCGTAAGCACTAAATTGTAATCATGTTTTGGATATAACTGCAAGTTTTTGAAAAATTGGAGGGCTATCACAAACCTTATCCTATATAGGACAATGCTTAGGACAAATTAGGACATCTCTTCCCTTTCTTTCCTCAGATAATCCTGGTCTGTGTCCCAATGAGGATGCTACTCAGGACTGCAATCCTAATAACACTTGGAAAATTGAATTTTTGCATTCAATAGGCACGTTAATCCTTATCATATACCTTTTTTAATGCAATTTTTAACCAAAATTCAAATTTGACACTACTTTCTCTTCCTTCTACTCTTCTATAAAAACTCCATACTTCTCTCTTTTATTTTTCACTCATTATTCTCTAAATTTTTTTCTCTACATTATTCTCTTCCTCCTCATTCCTCTTAGCAATATTATTTTCACCAATGACTCCAAAGAAACCTACAAAGACTCTATCTTCTTCTCAAGAGCCCCAGTCTAAGAAGAAGAAACTTAAAAGCGCACATCCTCCCTTTTTCTACTCCTCTCAAGACATCAAGAAAATAGTCGCTCAATTTTAAAAAAAGAGCATTTATTCCCTCAACATTTATGCATGAGCCAACTCTCAAAGTCATTGGGTGTTTTCATGAGGTTGATGAACTACTTCTTAAAGTTGAGATATTTGATTCCACTTTTAACCCTTTACCCTTCTATCCTTCTCTTATTATTGAATTCCTTTCTACCTTTACTCTTCGCTCAGTTCATTATGGTAATAAGAATCCATACTTCTCAGTGCATTTCAAGTTAGGTGGGAAGGATAGATTTATGACTCACCAAGAATTTGACACTCTCTTTGGCTTCATTCAAGAGTTTCACATTCAAGTCAAGGCAAATTGGCTTCCCATACCTTTTAGAATAATGTCCATGCTCCTCAAGCCCTAAGCTTTTCTGCCTAACACACCAAAGCATCTCACCTAAAATTTAAAGTCTTATAGTATGGTCATCATTTCCTTACTTATTCCATTAATGGTAGAGCCTTTAGCAATGAAACTCTCTCTTTTGATGATTTTTAATCGCCCATTATCTTATTAACAATGAACTAATTACTTTGGGGAGATTTTTATAATGGCAATTGTGGCTTATTAGTGATATTTTAATCGATGTAATTTATGTTAGTGGAATTTTCATAAAATTAGAAAAATTCTATGGCATTGAAGTCTCCACTCTTCCCTATACTAAACCACTCCTTCTTAATGAAACTATCATAAAAATTCCAAATAATTTTCCATGATTAACAATAAATGGTAAACCATGATCTCCCACAAACTCAAGAAGGCTAAGACCTTAATGATATCTTTAGGGACATTCAACAATTTAAAGGCCAAGAGGGTGGTGAAGAAGAGTTTCATACTTAACCACAAGAAGCTCCTTAAAGGAAGAGAACAAGACATGAAGGCTCTTCCTCTCAAGCTCAATGGGTGGGATAACTCTTTGATTGCATAAGCCTAGTAGAGAGAAATTTTAATGTAATATTTGATTAAGTTGATGTAAACATAACTCATCTCTAACATAATGTGCATTACTTCTATGAACAACAAGGCTACGCATGCAACTATGCTCCTTTCACCCATCCTCTTCCTCATCCTTAAGAAGACTAGAGTTTTGTTATGCATTTTAATATGTTTTATTTTCATTTCCTTTTAGTTTATTTTTGGTTTATTTACTAGTGTGCCTTATGTTTTATTATTTCTTAGTTTATTTCTAGTTTATTTTCATTTATTACAAGGTCTAGTGATTCCATTTCCTTTGTTATCATTATACTTCTTTTTTTATTAATGAAATATTTATTTTTCATATCTTTTTGCATTTTGCCAAAAGGGGGAGAAGTATTTAAGTTTTCCTTTATTATATCTTTATGCATTTATTGAAAATTCATTTCTATTATATCTAATGCATTTATTGAGGGGGAGTAAAATAAAAAAGGAATTCATATATTAAGGGGGAGTTCAACCATTCACACACTTGCACTTTAAATTATTTTCTTAAACTCAAAATAGGTTTGCCAAAATAAAAAAGGTGGTGATTATTGACCTTAGCAATGATCAATCTTGATTATCCTTTATTTTAATCTTAACAAACCTTATTTTGAGTATCTAATATGTTTCCTTTCAAGTTTGTATAAATTAGGCAGTTTAAAGACCAAATCATGTAGAAATATCAAGAACATTGAAGGAGTGAATAGTATCCCGATCTTAGTCCCGACCGACACCAAGACCAAGACATCAGTGCTTAATTTGATACCTTAGACAGTAGCAATTCCTGGCATGGTTTTGATCGGGACACCATTTAGGACATCGGTCCTAATCAGGATAAAACGAAATTGCTTGAGACCTCATCTAGCAAAATTATCAAAAGATGGTAGTGCTGCTCCCAATCCCTTTCTCGATCTGGATGCCACCCAAGACATTGGTCCTGAGCACCGTCCCAAACGGGACCTCTATGTCTCCTTCTAAGCAATGGCTATATTAAAGCTCAACAGTCATATTTATTGAATGTCCCGATCAAGATATAGGATATCCAAACTGAGACCGATCAATTTTCTGAAAAAAGTAGAATTGTATTAAATGAACCTTTGAGAAGTTAAGGACGGTATGAATGGCTTCAACAACCATATTTTGAGTTGTTAAACTATAGAATCAACTCATGGAGCTTCATTGAAGAGTTACACACTTTGATAGTTGAACATTTATTCTTATCATTCAATTAAGCTCTCAAACATTCATTTATTTTCTTTTTTTTTTCATTAACTCTCTTAAGAGTTAGTTGTGTGATAGACTAGGTTCTTTTTCTTCTCATATTTCTTAGGTTTAAGAAACGGAAGTGAGGAACTAGTTCTAAGAGGATTTGGTTTAAGTGTTAGTCAACAAAACACTTAGGATTTGGTTTTAAAGTTAGCCTAGAAAACTCTAGTTTATGAAAGATTGAAGAGTGAACCTCAGACTCTTGTGTACACAATCAAGTAATAGATTGGTGTGGGTATTCAAAATCTTAACTTAGGGATAAGTTAGGTGGAGATGTAGATTCATTTATGAATCAAACTTTTTAAATTATGTGTTCATTCTCTCCTCCTCTTAATCATTGTTTAAATCCTTTAATTTTTTTTTAATTATTGAAAAGCCCTATTCACCCCCCCCCCCTCCCCCCTCTAAAGAAATTACAATGGCATAATGAATGTATATATTTATCATAATAAATAAATAATTAAACATGGAAAATATAGTAAATATTATAATGCATGATAATGGAAAGTGTACTAAGATAATGTACAAATTTATAACATGGCAATCATGAGGGCGTGAAGTTTGGGCATATTTATATGTAATGAGGGCAATCATGAGGGCGTGAAGTTCCGGCATATGATTATAACACACAATCATAACATATTTTATCACACATATATCATGGGAACTTTTACCATGTTATCCTAATTATGTCAAATGAAAAGTGAAATTAATAACAAAAACAATAATAAAAATAAAAGAGAGTAGAGATAAAAGAGACACTCGAGCAGCCTACTCCTCTTCATCTTGTCCTTATTTTTGGAGATTTAGGGCCATTATTTTGAGAAAATTTTATATTTGAAATAAAGATAGTAAATAAGATGAAAAATGATTGAAATCCATGAAAAGAATAAAAGGAAAATTAATGATCAAGAATTAAATAAGATTCCTTTAAGAAATAAAAGAAAAGGGTAGTTGAAAGGTGCTAAAAAGGTCAAATTTAGGATGACTAATTGGTCAAATTATAGCCTTTAACCAATAATGAGTAAATTAATCAAATTAGACTTTAAGATGTAAATCTTGTACCTTGGATAATTTGAATGCACATCATCAATTATTGCCTCAATATCATCCCGACAATCCTCATAAATGATTTTAAATAGAAGGAAAAAAAACAATTGATTTTGAGATCTTGGTTGAATTTCAATAGGATGGGTGATCACACAAAATGTTACACGCCGACAAATATTCACAAATGAAGTATAATAAAGGCAATTTTGAATGTAATAAAATAAAAGGACATAAAATAATAAAATCATAATAGAAGGTAAAATTAAGTAAAGAAAAGAAGATAAATGAGAAAATAATTTAAGATGTAGTGAAAAGGGAAAATCAAAATAATATCAAGACAAAATTTATTATGAGAATATTTCTTAAAATAAAGTGAATAAAAAAAAAAGGAAATTTATGTTAAAATCAAGGTAAAAATGGAAATAAAATTATATTAGGGATTTTATTAAAAATTGAATTATTTAACCAAAATTTAAAATTAGTACAAATAAATTGAAAACTACATAAAAAATAATAAATATTGGACATGTAATAAAAAGGTCAAAATATTAAAATAAAAAGGAATTAGAAAAGGAGATGAGATCAAAAAGTTAAATAAACATTAAGTTTATGAAGAAAAGAATATGTTAACATAAGAATTAAATTACAAATATAAATTATAAATAACGAGATTATATAAATGAAAATGGCAATGCAGAGACATAAACAAAGAAAAAGTAACAAATATATGATTTAAAAAAAATTAATTGAGATGTAGAGAAGAAGTAAACAAACAACAATTAATATAAAGAAAGAAGGCAATACTGTAAAGATATAAATGTGGAAATTAAAAATAAAAAGAAATTGATAACTACATGAAGTAAAATAGAAAGATAAATAATATGAGAATAGAAATTAAGATATCAATTAATTAACAATAAATGATAAAAAAAAATATTAAAAGAAAGTGCTTGTGAGTGGAGAAATAACTTAGAAATAGAATTAAATAAAAGATAAATAATTAAAGTAACAAAGAAATTATAAATTGAATATAAAATTGTAAATTAAGCATAAAAATGTAAAGAAAATAAGATTAGAGATAAAGAGAACAGAGATTGTAAATAAAGAGATATTAATAAATATGAAGTAAATAATGAACTAAAAGAAAAAAATTTTAAAAATTAACATAAAAATGTAGAGAATGGGAGATTGAGTGTAGAGATTGATAATAAAATGAGCAATATATAATATTTGGACAATAAATAAAATTCTTGAAAAGTAAATTCCAATAAAAGTAAATATTAGTAGTTAGTAGAGTTAGCAATGTTAGTAGAGTTAGTAATTGAGAGATTTGAGATTGGGTAACAAGATATATATATATATATATATACACGTGCATGCAAAGATAATGTATGATGTAAGTCAAGGTGCATGTAATATGATGTAATTTTAAAATTTATACAAGAAAAATTTTGTATAAGAATGGTAGTGATGCATGTCGGGGTTCATGCAAAATGCATCTAGAAGTTCTAAATATGATTCACATACATGGTAGTGATATGCAAAAGGCAAATGATGTGCATTAAGCACATGAGAATGCAAGAAATGAAAAAATGTATGAATTAAGGAAATTGGTTAGTAATAATAATTAATAAGAGAATAAGGGTTGGTTAAAGACAATAATCAAATTATAAAACAAATTACAATTAATTAGGAGTCAAAAAGAAGCATAAAAATATGAATAATCCCTTTAAAAATATCAATTTAACCAATAATGATTAATTGATGCTTTTAGGTACACAAATTGAAAACAAAATCATAAATATACAAAATATACACATAAGGACTTCAAAACACCCAATATTCATAAAGTAGACTCAAGACATTTACTAAAACAAAGAAACATCGATTGAAATTCAACAAAAAGCACATAGATTATATTTAGATCTCTAAGTAGTACCAATTCAATCATTAATGGTCAACTAGTACTCCTAAGATCACAAAATGCACATACAATTAATAATAATAACAAATTAGACTCAAAAATATCAACCTAATCAACAAAAACCAAAATAAAGGTATGCACATAAGAATCACAACAAGAGTTAACAGATCAATATAAATGCATATGTTTCACTCAATGTCTATGCACAACAATTAACACATTGTTCAAGGCACAAAATATATAAGATTAGGTCATTAGTGCATAATCAATTCATAAACACCAAATAACAATCAAGAATGCACAACAAATAACACAATGCTGATTATCAACCAAAAGCTCAGTCAAAATCAAAGTAAACAAGAAAATGAATAAGTTTTAGAACAAGAAATGAATATTAAAGAAAAATATTTTAAAAATGAAAATAAATTATAAAAATATTAAATTTGATTATCCTAGGACCTTTGAGACTCATTTAAATGATATATAATCATCATTCAATGTATATGAGTCATTATGACCATCATCAAAATCATTTTGGAGCAAGAATTGCAAGATTTCATGGCTCATACATGAATAGTCAAATTTCATGTTTGTTTAACTGGATTTTACTGTGAATATCTAGATTTGGGAGGTGAATAGTCGATCCTAAGCTAATTTTGGCTATTCACCTCTATACAAAAGTGAAACACGAACTTTTGCATAAAAAAATAAAAAATCAAAGCCTCAATCCTAAGAAATTAAACCTAAAATGAAGAGAAATGAATTTTAGAAAGTGGTTAGTATTAGAATATAAGATTAAACTCATAAAAATAAGGATTGAATTAAAGAAATAGAGATTGAAAGCAAATAGGGTCAAGTGTGCACTTTGGTAATTTAAGGGTTAAATTGAGGTTGATGTTGGATTATTTATGGCTTGATTTTTATATGAGATTTTAAAGATGTTGAAAGGTGTTTATGGTAGGCTAAAAAATGGGCATGGAATGCTTATAGAAAGGTGAGAGAAAGATGATGGATGAGGAGAGTGTTTATTTTGGCATAATTTTGGCTAGTTTTTCTATTTTTCACTCTAATTTTTTTGCTAGAGGATTTTTCTCTCTCTTATCATAGGCTCTCCTCCCAAAATGTTTCCTTCAACCTTTTATTTATAAACAAAAGCTTAGTGGTATAATTGTAATTAAATTACAACACAAGGGTATTATTACTCATTAAAAGAAAATAGAATATAGTTGTATTAATCCTAATTTGACACTTGTCTAAGAATATTCTTAAATAGAATATTCTTTTCTTAGTTAGTACTCCTAGAAAATTGTGCTTTATTTTATTACACGAATGGGACCCGGTTTGACCATCGAAGGTTAAAATTTTAACTTTTTAGTTAATGGTCCACACTGACACACTATAAATTTAAAAGAAGTTTTAAATTGAAATTCAACTCCAAGGGCTCTATTTGACCTCTAAAAAGGTTTGTTGACCAAAGTTTGACTTTTCATTTTAAACTTCTTAAGGCTAAACCGAAGCTCTTAAACTAAAAACTAGTATGAAAATTAGACAACACAGAAAAAAAAAAGTCCTAAAAAGGACTTTACTAGTTGACTCAATAAATAAAAATTGACATAGACTTTCTCTCTCTCAATCATCAAAACCTCTTTCTCAAGGTTAGGTTTGGTTTCAAAAATGTTCAGTTTGGTACTCAGGTGGGGTTTTAGTGTTTCAAATGGTTGTGAACTTGCTTTCAATCATCATTCTTAATCAATCTTATCTATTGGTGAGATATTTTTCTGCTTTCATTATCCGCCTCTAGGGTTTTGAAAAATGCCCCTAATATTGTCCTTTAGCATAATCCTACTGGTTGTTATAGAGTCAATTTATTAGTCCAAATGGAGGGAAATTTCTTATACATTGGCAGTCTTTTCTTATCAAATAATTCTTAAGTCTGCAAGGAGTTACTAGATTTATATTTATGGAGTTTATGGTATTATAGGAACTGGGGAATATGGTATAATAAGAACCTTTAATTTTTATGGTGTTTCATTTAGTACAACACATTAAACTAGTGGAATAAATTCAATAGTAAGAGTATCTCTAAATAATAGTCATTTGGTTAAGCACTGGAGATGTCCTTCTCAAGGATGGTTAAAGTGTAATCTCAATGTAGTTACCTTCATTATTGATAACAAATATGTCATGGGATGTGTGATTAGAGATGAATATGATCTCTTCTATGTAGCTAGAATAGTGTCCTTTGAAGGGAATGTCGACTCAGGGACTACTAAAGCTCTCAGCCTAAGGGAAGCTTTAAAATGGATCAAGAAACTAAAGTAGGTCAAGAAACTAAAGTTATGTAAAGTTCTCATGGAATCATAAGCATTGGAGGTTTTTCAACCTGTAAAATGCCAGGTCGTTATGATATTTCACCTATGGGCTTGATTTTATAAGATTGTAAAGCTCTATTAAATGAGAAAAGTTCTATTTTTATCTCCTATGTTCCCAAGTCTATGAATGTTGATGCTCATATGTTAGCTAGGACATTGTGTTTTATGTTAAGCTCTTGTGAGTGATTCGTTAATTGTCTAAGCGTAATATCTCATGTTTTAAGTTCTTCTTAAAGTCATAAGTTCTCAAAAAACATATATACTTATCAAGAATTTATTGTATATATAAGTATTAAAAATATTGAATATGTCATGCAAATTTTTAATTATATTATTGTTCAAGCAATAATTGTTAACAAAAAAAGTAATAATATAATAATATAATTATTTAATAATTAATTAGTAATAAATAAATATTAAAATGAAATTAAAAGTATGACGGACTGATTATTTATTTTAAAATATTACTTTTAGATGTATACATTTAAAGTTTAAAAAACAAAAATTACAAAATTTGTCATTACAAGTTAATCCAAACAATTCGATTTGTTACAATTGATGACTTTAGTGATAGTTATTATAGATTTAAAAAGAATATAGTGGCAACAAATTTTTCATTATAGGTTTTTTCTCAAAAGATAATTACATTTGCCACTAAGTATTAAATTAGTGGTTAACTTTTATTTATATCAATATAGATCACTAACTAGCTATCAAGACAATAATATTATGATCTTTTATCTATTAGTTTCTAAAACTTTTGAAGACTACTAAATTAGTTATTAAATCAATTATATATGTGTCAGTGACAAAATAGTCAAGTACTAACTTTTCTTTAAAAACATCTTAAGATGTAGAGTTTGATTCTTACCGTCATCAATTTAAAAGAAGAACTATTCCCTATTGTGCAGTCTATTGAAGTTTAGATTATATGACCTCATTATTAACCCCAAAAAAATTAATTATGTATGTTCTGTATATTAATTTTACCACAGTTCTTTTTTTTTTTTTGTCGTTTAAAACTTTTAAATGTTTCAAAATTGCCATTTATGAAATTGGTGAATTGTGATGATAAAATTTTACAAAATCATACCAACCTATCTTTGTAAAATTCCTTGTCATTTGAGCTAAAATGATATTATCTCTTGAAAATAGTGTTTCCAAAATTGAAATCAATTAAATAATAAATTATTAAGATTCTATCATATATAGTATAATAATTACAATAAATTTAAAATATTTTTATAATAATAATATATAGGGATCATGATATTTTGGGTTATTAAAGTTATGTGCTTTTTATAGTTAAAGTCAATAGATTGAATTGTTAACAACTAGGTTTAATCGTTAGTCATATCCCATTAACATTAATAGAATTCATGTATGTGTCATAAAACATGTCTGTGAATTATATTATAGGAACATAATGTCACAATAAGACTGCCATACCACTAGGGTTGAGCCTGAGTTAATAAGAACCTAAACTGTTTCGGAAAAAAAAAAAAGTAAATTTGAAATTTTCTAAAATACCTTAAAGGTATTGATACTGTAAAAATAAAAATGAAAATTTTAAAAAAAATTACTTATAATAATAGATTAACCGGTAGATCTTTGTAACAAATAAAATTATAAAATAAACATTCCTTTAAGAGTTTAAGAAAAGTTCATGTTATATATATATATATATATATATATATATATATATATATATATATATATATATATATATATATATATATATATATATATATATATATATATATATATATATATATATAAAATCAAGTGAAAATTTTATCAAACATTAAACTCTATTTTTACTTTGAATATTTTTACACAAAAAAGAAAAGTTGTACCATCATTGCCAATCCCTTAAATTCTACTATTACTGTCATTGTTCATTAGATTCAACTATTCTATCCAATCTCTCAAATTCAATTATTATTTTCAACCTCTCAAATGTACCTATCCCTTTCGATCCTTAAAATTCAATCATCATTGAATTTATAGTTCAAGTAAGTTTTTAATTATTTAAAAAATTACAATTATTTCAATTATTACATTCTACTTTACTTGATATTTCAAGTTGAATATTTTATAATGGAAAGAACAAAATTTGTATATGTTAATATAATATGGTCAACAAAATTTTTTTACTTGATAATTTATGGTTAACCTATATTAGTTTATAATCTATACCATTTTGTGGTTAACCAGGTATAGTTTTGTTATTGATTACGACTGAGCATGAATAATGTCAATCAAAATTTTCTATAACATTCAACAAAAATTTAGTGAAATATATATTGTTTGGTGGTCAACCTCTACAAGTTTAAGGAAATATATAATTCTTTTTAATGTTTATGGTTTTACTTGGTATTTTATGGTGGACCATATATCATTTTATGGTCCATTGTATGTAATGTTTTGGTCTATCATATATGATATATGTTATGGAGATAAACTCTTTTATATGCAAATGATGAATCAATGGGGTAACATTTTTGAAAAATAAGATGTTATAAATATAAGTGATAATTTGGATTGGGGTAATGAAGGATGCAATGATCAATTTGATGGTTGAGAGACTCACTATTAATCTCTATAAATTCATTTGAGTAATAAAAAGGAAGACCTTTAAAAGAGGCCCTAGGGAGGGTGAATAAGGCAAATTAAAAATTAAAAGAAAATTTAGGCTTAGTCAAGAATTAAAGGAGAGTTTAGATCAATGAGCAAGAGAAGAACTCAACAACACAAAATTTAAAGAGTCTAATTCACAAATGAATCTATATCTCCACCTAATTTATCCCCAAATTAGGATTTTTTAACACCCACTCCAACCTTCTTAATTTAGATTGAGTTTACAAGAGTTTTATGGCTCAACTCTAACCTTTACAACACAATGACCTTTTATAGGCTAAGCAATAGCCAATAATCAATCACAAGTGTTTTGAGGCTTACACTTGAAACTAAATCACTAGCATTAACTCCTCACTTCCCTTTAACAAAGAAGATAAAGAAGAGAGCTAACCTAGCACACAACCACACTCAAATACAATTAAGAATTTTAAGCATGGAGAGAATTGTTCAAAGAATTTCAATTGCTCAACCAACTTGTGTAACTTCTTAAATGAAGTTCTAAGTCTTCAAATTATAGTTGGAGACTGAAAAAAGGTTGTTGGAAGCCATTAATTTCATTTCTAACCTCTTCTTTTTTCATTCAATGCATTTTCAAATTTTATAGGATTTTAGACACTTATGGTTATGATCGTAGGCTTAGGGTTGTGAACATTGAAAAATATGACTATTATTTGCAAAAGTGACCATTATAGACACTCTATCTAGTTAGGGTTATGAATATAGACCATGAGCATATCAGCGATCTTTCTCACATTTTAGGCATGAGGAATTGAGGTCATGAGCATAGACCTTGAGGGTCTGGCCTTATGAAAACTTATTTGTTTTGCATTTGAACGCAATCCTTTGCATTTGGTTCATTTCCCATGCATAAGGGAACATGTTTAGAGTCTTTGAAGACTTCAAATATGATTCAAATATCTTTAAGCATTTTCAAAAGGTCGGTCAATTGACTTAGCTTTCATTGAGACTAATATTGTACCTATGCTTATAATCACACTTAAACAAGGAACATTAGTAGTCTAAAAATGTTTGTTAAAGTAAAAAACATAAGCAGATTAACACTTGATCATGCAAATATTCAATAATCTCCCCCTTTTTTTTACTTTGACAAATAATTTTGAATGATAAAGAATAAATCATAAGTACAAAGTTTGTGTAACTTTACTCAAAGCCCCCCCCCACTCAACATATACTAAGGGTTTTAAGAATTTTGAATATTCTCCCCCTCAATATATGCTTGGGTGGTTAGAAAAATGAGCATTTAAAGGCATATGCATATGTCCTAAATTCAATAAAGCATTAAACATGCACATAAAAGTAACCATCAAGTATCCAAATATTCTAATGTGCATATCAATTCAAAAAGTATTTAAATATCCAAGTCATTAATTCATCATGCAATAACTCAAAAACCTTATTATTCTCCCCCTTTTGTTAAAAAAAATTAAAACTAAAAATAAGTAGAGAAGATGAAATTTGTAATGAAGACGAAGAGACTTAAATTATAGAATAAGGACATTCCAAGTACATAGACACAACTAAGATATTAGATAAGAATAAGAAAGAAAACATAAACATGGGAAATGTAGTCCATAAGATGCAAAATGAGAAAACATAATAGGAATGCTAAAAAAATAAAGGCCTAAAGACATTAGGCTTAATCATCTCCATCATTACTAGGACTTTGATCTTCATTGCCTCCATTAGATGGGGGATGAGAGAAAGGAGCCCATTGGCATTAATAGCCTTATTGCTTATATTAATAATGAACAGCATATGCAAATGAGTGATATGATTGCCCACTTGATGAAAGTGATGATTAAAATGATTTTCCACTTGAACAAATTGAGTATTGAAGTTGGTTTCCACCAATGACATACAACCAAAGATATCACCAACCCATTAAGGCTCATTATCATAAGCTTAAGCACCTCTAGAAGATCTTTCACTCTTAGTCCTTTTCCTTTGAGTAGCTTAAGGTGGTGCTTCTAACTCTTCCATGCCTTGAGAGGTGAAATGATCAATCTCATTACAAGATTACTTAAGTTCTTTATCCATGGCTTGGGCAACTTATTCCTTTATCCAAAACCATATGTTATTTATCTTCTTGAATTTTTAGGAGTTTTTGATAACGGTATTGTTAAGAAGGTAGAAGGGTGAGACTTTAAGGAAGTGATGTTAATTTTCAAAAAAATATGGCAATTTTAGTGATAAACCCTCCTATACATAAGTTTCCCAAAGCATTATCATTAAGCAATTAATGTCTCCATTAAAAGGTTCTACCTATCTCAATTTTGATGTTGTGAACCAGACAATAAAGTAGAAAGAAGTCTTCAAAGGAAATGACCTCATGGTTTTGGCCTCTTACATTAATGGAAAATGCAAGAAACCTTTGAATATACCAAAGGGCTTTGGATTAAATGGAAAAGGATCTAGAATGACTGGCATGAAATCTAGAGGAGGTAGGTTTGCAATGTTAGTTCCTAAAATTAAGAGGTGACCATATGGTGTTGATTTGAGATAGACCTCCTTAAGTAAACCCAAACAAAGTATCAAATTGTTGAGCAATTAAGAAACTATCTCTCCCACCTAATCAAAACTGCATGTTATTATGAGGGTTTTGGTTATCAAAAGAATGAGTTATAAGGCAAAAAGATGAAAGAAACTCAACAACTAATTGGGGACATATGGGTTGAACATTAAAGGCAATAATAGAGAGTCCTACCATAATAAGGAGAGTTTTCTACCTCATCCAGGCATCCAAGCTCATCAATAGTGGTTTTGCACATGTATTTTAAAGAAATTAAATTTCTTTGAAAGAAAGCTTGAGCACTTGAAAAAATTTGAGCATTGTTGTAGTAGATTGGGGGAGTTGACCTTCGATTCTCTTTTGTAGCTCTTCTTGGAGGTGGAGTAGTAGCTTGCCTAGAGGATTTCTTAAGAGCCATAATGAAAAAAAAAATTAATGTATTGATGTTGTAAGAAGAGAATGTAGGAGAGGAAGAAAGGTAATTGCAAGGGTTTGCAAAATAAAAATTAAACTTTTAATGACTAAGGGAAAAGAGAAATTGCAAGAATGTAAAATAATAAAAATAGAAATTTGAATGAGTAAATGAGAGGAGAAATTGCAAGAATTGCGAACTAATAAAAATAAAATAATATTTGATGGATGTAGGAGAAGAGAAATTACAAGTAGCGCAAAGTAAGACAAATGAGTATAAGAGAAGAAAAAAATGAGATTTGTTCATGGAAAGAAGGGTTTATATAGATGAATAAAATCAAAATATGGATAAGAAAAAAAAATGGATATGATGAATGGGCCAATCGAGGTTTGCAGGAATTTGAAAAAGCATGTAAAAAATAAAAAAATCAGTGAAGAGGGCACAAAAAAAAAAAAGCACCTGGAGTCAAACCTATCATAGGTAAAGGTCCACTCAGGGTCCTGGACGTGGCAGTGTCGGATGCACCAACGGTCATGACCTGCACTGTCAGAAGCAACGGCTCATGAAAATAATTTCTGTTAGCCCCCTAAGCTTTTGAACTATTTTCAATCACGTCCAAAATTATTGCAATTTAGTTCAAACAAACTTAATTGACAAAAATGAAAAATTGTTTAAATGCAAAGTAATTTTAAATGACAAAAGGGTTCTACTTTAAAGATAATTGAGCATGTGAAAGTTTATGGACAATTTAATTTTTTCTAGATTTTAAATAATTAACTAATTGAATTAATTTCAATAATTAATTATTAAATAGTAAAATAAAATTAACATATCGACAAATAGAAAAATTTCATGAAGGCAATATAAATATTCACATGGTATTTTTTAATTCAAAACAAGATGCACACATGGAAAAATAATTAAATGCACTAGGTTTTTGCATGAAGACAATTTTTGGATATTTCAAATATTTTGATTATGAGATAATATGCACAATAAAATTCAAGGATATGCATTTTAAAGATAGATAGGCAAATAATCAATATCCTACAAATCAAGAATAATTATAAATATAAAAAAAATATCCAAATAAACATATCTACTAGCATTATAACACACACACACACAAAATGTATACAAATGATAAAAAAATTTCTTAAAGATGCAACAATTAAGCATTCAATGAACATAAACACTCAACACAAAAAAAAAATCAAAAAGAAGGAATCAAGTCAAGCTAGTACCATCTAGCATTCCAAGTTCATGCTTAATGAAGTTTATTCAATCTTTGCTAAGTGCCTTGGTAAAGATATCCGCTAGTTGGTGATTAGTGTCTACAAATTCAAGACAAATATTATCATTTTGGCACATAATCACGTAAGAAATGATGTCTAATGTCTATATGCTTAATTCTTGAATGTTGAATGAGGTTCATGTTAAGATTTATAGCATTTGTATTATCACATTTAATTAGAATGTGATTAATATCAATGTCATAGTTTATTAGTTGTTACTTTTCCACAAGATTTGTGAGCCATAACTTGCTGCCACATATTCGGCTTCAGTGGTGGACAAGGCAACCGAGACTTGCTTTTTACTAAACTAAGAGACTAAGCAATTTCCTAAAAATGGAAAGTTTTGGATGTGCTCTTTCTATGTAACAAGCTACCAGTAAAACTCGAATTCGAATAGCTCACTAAGTCAAAACTTGAACTCCTAGGATACCAAAGTCCTAAATGCATAGTTCTACTAAGATATTTGAAAATTCTTTTAATGACATT